>CM069441.1:78953514-79423053 GCA_035610835.1 Ophiura sarsii | reverse complement strand
GTTTTTAGACCGTACCCGTGTTATATTGTCTGACATAAATGCGTTCGATAGTATTATTTTTTGCGTAGAACAACTCCGCCTGCGGCGTCGTTGTTCTACTTAAAATAATACTATCGTCCGCATTTATGTCAGACAATATAACACGGGTACGGTCTAAAAACAATACCTTTATTCTCTAATTCTACTCTTGTCGTTAATTTGATCTCCAATTCATTGAGTATGCATACTAAAGATGAAAGTACTCTTGTTGATGTGCTACTTTTTGTCTTAGATATTGAGATGTATTCTGTAGATATTACAAAATACTTCATACCTCAGATGCAGGCCTGGAAATAGCACCCGCCTGCCTGCCCATAGCCGGTAACTTTTACGTCGGGCGGGTGAAGATACAAAAGTGCCAGCTCGATACCCGCCCGACTGTCGGGTAAAAATAAATTCGAACTCACAGTGTAAGTGTGTTACACTGGCTGGTGGAATTAATTACTTGTTTGAATTACCAATTTGTGAGTTACCTGCCCGACTGGCTGGTCGAAAAAAGTTTCAGCCCGCTCTGATGTGATGCTAGATTCCCACCTTTACAATGTGCAAGTTAATTAACATTAACCCCGTCATATATACCACAAAATACCATGCTGACACTGTGCTTTGAACCCAATCTTCCTGGGTCTTATCTCATAGTGTCATCACGGAAGGGAACAATGGGGAAGAAAAAATGATAAACCCTTGTGGGGCTTTCACAAGCACGATCCTCCTATCACTATAACAGCATATATATGCGTACATGGGCACACAATACCCTTAATTATAACTGAATAACAATGTTATGTTAATAGAAGCAGACAAGGGATAAGGGGAAAACATGGTATCGACAAAGACAAAAACAAGACAAACACGCGTTACACGACATGACAAGGCAAGACAAGATAAGCCAAATTTACCTGACAATAGTATATTTGCTATGTAACTCCATGCACTTTTAACAACAGGACTGCAACAATCACAATAAAAGACTTGAATTAATTCTCTGTATTTATTGACTCATACATGTATGTAGGAATCCTCATGGACTACAGGGGTAGACTATCTGCCATCCTTGAGGCGTATTATAGCGACAACGGAGAGAAGTATATGTATATGGGATCACAGAGCCAAAGGCAAAAACCAGGTAGGCAGGGGGTTTTAAGGCTGTAACTTTCTTATTTCAGGGTCATAATTTTTAAACTATTCATAGCTAGAACACTTATTTTATCTATTTCAAAGTATTTTTTAAACAAAGTATTTTTTAAACAAAGTATTTTTTAAACAAAGTATTTTTTAAACAAAGTATTTTTTAAACAAAGTATTTTTTAAACAAAGTATTTTTTAAACAAAGTATTTTTTTAAACAATCATACAGTGCAATCAATGTTCGATGGTGTGGCTCCATGACTTGCTTTATCATACTTTCGAAAAACAACTGAACTGTTATGTGAGTGTTATCAAGTAAACAGCAGATAGAAACTCATCTCTGCGGTTCTGTTTGCTCCTATCACCTTGAAATTTGAAATTCCTATGACCATGTCACCTGTTGTTCATCAACAATGTTAAGTGCCCAGTTCCATTCTATGCATGGGGAAACATACATTGACTGTTGTATTGACTGCTGTTGTATTAGATGACTGGTTTGGTTTTAGTGTATGGTTTATAAAATGTACACCCACTTTAGAATGTGCGGGCACACCGGCAGGCAAGCCTTTGAATGGCAGGCAATACGTCGCGCACATCGGCAGGCAAGCTTTTAATTGCTTGGCTGCTGTGACGTTACAGGTGACATCGTCTATATCCAACACAGTTAGCCACAAATGATCATTAAAGGAATACCGTTCTATTCATTAAACCTTGCATTATATGGTAGGAAAATAATTATCTAATGTTTATTGACCATTTTAATTATAATATCCAATGAAACTATAATATCCAATGAAACGAATTCAAACTGCACATCCCAACCTGTGATTATTTGAAATTCGCGCCCGGTTGTCCGTGTCGATGACGTCATCGTCACTAAAACCGCCTCATCAGCAACAGGTCGCTGGACAGTATCACACAGGAATTCAATGCATAAATCGACAATATCAATATATGAAACAGAGATGATGACATCTCGTAAGTCTTTCGTCATAGCTTTGATCAATATGGCGACGTCCATGCATGT
Organism: Ophiura sarsii; assembly: GCA_035610835.1. Taxonomy (NCBI): domain Eukaryota; kingdom Metazoa; phylum Echinodermata; class Ophiuroidea; order Amphilepidida; family Ophiuridae; genus Ophiura; species Ophiura sarsii. The sequence continues at coordinate 79,420,860 of CM069441.1, read as the reverse complement.
GATTGTTCTTCTTTCTAAAGCCGATTTTGTCTTTACGCGGTACTTTTAAAGACTTTAACCTTCAGAAGTGGTCTGTATAATAATAATGCTATATATCTGAGCGCTAAAGTTTCATGGCACGGATTTCCTTTAATACTATTTACAGCCTGCATCATGCATATGTTGTGCTCTACCTCCTCATATACCAAGAATTTTACAATTTATAGCATTTGTTTCTCTTGAAGGGTATGCTTCATTTTAATACCCAAGGCCATAACATAAGACTTGATTCTACAAGTATGAAAAACTGTCATATTTACTCTTTTCTATTCCAGCAGAGTATATTTTGCATCAAGCCAACAGACAACTCCGTCCAGTGTATGACGTACGTACCATGCGCCACCAACCTACACGAAGACTGCATCTTATTCGGGGATGATCTCGGATATGTCAGTCTCTTGACCATATCAGCTAACGATCTCAACACCAAACATGCCCAAATCGACAAGAAGTCTGGGAATTTGATTATTGAACCGGCCACTCTGACATAGTAAGTGTTAAGGCGAAGAAAAAAACAACCTACCACCCTGTTATTCCTACGGACCTTATCCTAAATGTTTTTTACAAAATTGTTTTTAAAAAGTTCAAAAATTGTTGTAATTCACACAAGATATTTCACAAAGCTTATGAAAAAAACAAACACAAAAAACACCTACCCCTTTAACCGACCCTACCTGAAAGGTCCTTTTGGCCATAGAACAGGTTTTTAAAAAAAAAATTGGTAGAAGTAACACGGCTGCCCAATAGGGATGGTGTTACAATAGATGATGCTATATGTTTTAGCTTATAAATATGGTGGCTTAGACACAGGTTTATAGTCCCACATCTTGTAAATGCAGGGATGGGCCATCATTTATGTATCAGGTAGTATTTACGATACCATGCCTGGGAAATATATTTATTTCTGATCCCATGTTTACAAATTGCTTTTGAAGATATTGATGAAAGCATGAAAGAACACCAAAAGAAATATAAAAGGAATTTCCACTCAATAGTTCACATAAAATCAGAATGTATTGACCAATTGTTCTTTTTTAAGCTTACAAAATACAACTTCGTATGAAAACTAATCAATCTCAATTTTCATTTTGAATGACCAAAGCCCACTTATGATGTGATATTAGTCACAAATTTGAGCTTCTTGTACAACATAAGTGACTGGTTACGAATCAATGATTGATTATATCCTGTTTTGATGATTAACAGGTATGTCTGTTGGATTCTAAAGGCGTTATTTCATCTGTAGGTGATATCATTACGAATAGCTGATCATAGGGATGACTGAGTTGATTGGTCCCTTCATCTGTGTTTAGTAATTGTTTGCTCATGTTTGTTACGCATGCACATAAACATTTTAAAAGTCTGACCTTTCTGTTCTTAAACCTAATTATTTAAAGTAAATTTATGAAACACTTTGTATCTTACAGTCCCATCACAAAACGGAAGCTGCATGATGGCTGGGTTCTGAAGGTGAGCTTTTAAATTCATCACAAATATTATTGAAGCCATTCATGCTGAGCCAATGATTTAGTGGGTTTTTTCAATTGATCACTCTTATTTTTTAGCTTAAGAACATCTGGTATACTATTGCCATCGATGCAAACCGTTGATTGCTCAAATTTGTCATGTGAATAACGCAGTCAGGAAAGATAGTCCAACATTTGACTATGGGCTCATTGTAAAAAGACTCAATATTTGTACTGAATTATTATTGCATGTGATTAGACTGAATCCTTCCTGTCTTCACCATAAACACATGGCACCTGTAAGAATGCTCTTTGTGAAGATGGAAAACAAATCCATGTTTCCGGAACAGCTCATGAATAATAACAATGAATAATACGGTGTATTGCAAACACCATCTTGCCTCACCACGTAGATGCTTTCACACAGCAATATACATGGGGGAGATCAGGTGCACAAAGTGATGACTGAAATATACAAGAGTTTGAAACTGTATGCTGATCAGCCGGTGAATAGTCACAATTTAATACATGCACCGTTATGCGTCACCACATCAATGTTTTCACATAGCGATGCACATGACATGATTGATTGGGAGCGACTGTTTATTGTGAACATTGAAATAAACAAGAGTTTTGAAATGGTGTGCTGGTGAGCCAGTGAATAATCACAATTTATTTGCATGCATCATTATGCCTTACCACATTGGTGATTTCACACGGGCAATGTACATGACATTACATGATGGAGAGCAACTGCATACTGTGAAGACTGAAATAAATACAGTTTTAACCATTTATGGCACACACACCCCCCCCCCCCCCCCCCCACTTGAAAATACCTCAGAATGAGGACCAAACGTAGTATTATCCAAATGAGGCCCCACCAATCTGGACACACACCTTCATACCGAGGACAAAATCGCGGTTGAAAAAAATAAATTGTGTGTCAAACCGCCAATTAGACTGTGTGCTATCCAACAGAGGCCTAAAGGCTGTATGGGGGAGAGCATCACCAAAGAGGACCTCGTTTAGATAGCCTTTCTTATATTGTTTGCAATACTTTGCATGTATCAGGAACCGAGGACGTCCTCGGTTGCAGGTGTGTCCGCAGTTGGAATGTAAAAAACGGGTGTGCGTCCTCGTTTGCAGGTAATTACAAACGCACACACACATCCCATCTTGCCATACCCTGTAGCTGCTTTCATACATCATTGTATATCCTGTGTCATGATTGGGAGCAAGTGCTCAACATAGAAACTAAAATAAACACAGTTTTAAGTGTGCTCGGATCATCTCCGGGATGGGTGGTGTTATGCAGAGATGTGCATGACTTGGGGAGGGGATAATTTACACCATATGGATTGTTGCGGCAATTCCTTGATGCACTCAAGTTCAACAGGAAATGGGCCTATTCATGAGACAAGAAAGCATATCTGTCACAGATGTACAGGAAGTTGATGTATCGATTCAATATCAGCTTCATAGGCAAGATGACGTATAGGCTTACAATCCTTTGTTCCCAACTGTATTTATAAACATGTATTTCAAATATCATTTTTTTTTTAAATCTCTGTCTAATTGTCCCCTATAATGCACCCTGGGGTTTAAGAGGATTGCCTTGTCAAGTAGGGTCTGTATGTCTGACATCCATGGTATTTTAAAATCACAAATTTTGAAGAACAAATATTTATACAAAAATTGTTCAATTTCTTTTTAATTATGTTCTTTTCCACCCTCCAAAATTCTTGAATTTCTAGATCATTATTAATTGAATTTATTTTCTCAAAATCTCAAATTGCTAATTTGTATTAACTAAAAATCCCAAATTATCAAGTTCTTGGTCAGTCAGGTCTCTAAAGCTTGTTGTTTTTGATGCGTAAAAGCAATATCTGTTACATGTCAGATTGTATATGGTTCGCACGTGCTGACTCATCAATCATTTGCATGGGAAATAGACCCATTCATCAGACAAGATAGTGTATCTGTTGCAGATGTACAGGAAGTAGATGTATGGATTCATAGGCAAGATAACGCATAGGCTTGCATGCGTTTACCATTGTTGGAATGGATACCCTTAGGGGATTGGGAGATGTGATCCTTAATACCTACATTATTTATTATTTTCTTATCTCATTCTTACATTATTTTTTTTATTTTTTTTAGAAATCCTTGAAGTTAATGGTTATTTATCACAGAATGTTAATTACAAGTAGGGTTTGATATCAGTTCACACATACATTTTGAAACAGGAAACCACCTAAAATATCTGAATATAAATAAAATAACAGGTACTGTTTGTTGCTTGTGCTATGTATATATCATGTCATATCACATATAATAGGTGACAGGTCATGTAACAAAAATGACAAGTATATCGTGGTGACTTTATCAAAAATATGGTGAGGGAGGCTCTCATTATTTGTTTTAATTTGTTACTATTCATTTCTGTGTGGTAAAATTCAAATTGCTGAAGCTTTGTCCTCATATTGTAAAAATGAAGAGGCCATCATTATTTTGTTTGTTATTTCCTCATTTCCCTAACCCTAGCCTGGAGAAATAGTGTGCAATGTGTTTATAAATAATACTGAAATACTTCTTTGCATCTCTTTTCATGACAATAGTATGTTAATTTAAAAGTTAAGAAGCAAATATGAAAAATATTTTAAATTCTCCAAAAAATAGTGAGGGTACAAACGATATACTTGTTATTTATTTTACTTGGCCTGATATAAAACAATAGACACACAGCAATGATTCTGATTTAATGGATGCAATTTAGCTTGCTTGACTCCGGATCCAGTGGCATGATTTTGATTTAGATTTCATTGCTCATTTTGCAGGTGAAATATTTTCCAGACCTCAGATGTTTTGCATCGTGTTCTGCAAGCAATACTAACTCTTTTGTATTAGAATCAATAGATAGAATATCGGATACACTGTAAGTATACAAAATGAACTGACATTTATGTATGATGTTCTTAACCCTCCTTGGGACACTATCATTTAGGGGCATGCTACAGGTGTATATATAGACCTACTTGAAATTAATTGCCCTGCTTTGAAATTCAACACTTTTGAAATATGGGGAAGAAACATTTTATAAGAAAGAGAGGGGAATGGAGAAAATAGGAGGAAAGACGGGATGAAATGGGAGAACAAAGGGGGAGGGAAAGAAAAAGGTGAAAGAAGATGGATAAAAAGGGACAATTGTGGGATTTAAATTTTTTCTAATGGGGAACTTTTCAAAAAACACCACCTGGCATTATATGGATCACTTGTTTGTGTAGATTTTCATGGGAAGAGGTAGAGTTTTGTGGTCAAAAAGGGTAAGGAAAGCCCAATTTGGTGCATTGTATTTTTAGTTCTGCTTGGTTAACCTACATTTAACCCCCTGAGCACTACCTGCCTATATATCGGCATCTAAGTATCACTTTGATTGGTTACAAAGAGTGTTATACTATACATTTAGCCAATCAGAGATACTGTAAGAATGGTGGTATGGTTGATAAATAGATATAAAAGCACATGTTTGATTGGTTACTCTCATGGGTATATCACATTATATCCTGCAATGAGCCAATCAGAGACACTGTAAGAAAGCAGGTAGTGATCAGGGGGTTAAATGAAAACATACATACATGTACATTGTGCCATGCTAAGTATCTTCTTTTTATCTAATGTTGTCTTCTCAGTCCTGTTAAATCATTAAGCATCTCAAAAGGCGTCAACTGTTTTGCATTCTGCGCCCGAGCTAACATCATAGCCACCGGCGGGAATGATAAAATCATCCGTATATGGCATCCACATATTTTCACGAGACCTACGGGCAAGATGATCGGACACTTATTCACAGTCATAGACGTAGCGGTCAACGAGAAAGACCAGCATGTTATCAGTCTGTCCACGGCTAGGGTAAGTGGACATCCTGGTTGCACAAATGTGTTGCACACCCACTGATAGACGGTTGAGATAGGAATAATGTAGTCACATTGCAGCTCAATAATGGGGATACCGTAAGGTTGAATTTTCTCCATCTTACACCTGCCACGTGGCTATTAGTTTTACTATGTGACCCATCACATCAAAACATACCTCTTGTCTGTATTTCTAGTTTCTAGATATGAAGAAAAATGTCTTTGAAAATATAAAGAAATTAAAAGGAGATGCTAAGCTTCTAATCATCATATTTCCTGAGTCTATGTTAAGAATTACTGAACTATATAGTATATACTAGGCATATTTTTACTTATTTTAATGCATTTTTCATGGTGATTCCAAATATTTTGTGAAATTTTGGAAATGTCATCTGCAGACGCCTGCCACGTGGAAAGCGTTAACTCTATTTCATCCGTCACCTAATAAACAGGTGTAAGCTAGTTCATCCTTAGATCAATGTAACAGTCTTTTACACCAAATTCGCAGATAAACAAGCTTCAAAGAATTCAAAACTCTGCTGCCAGATTAATCACTCTTTCTCGCAAACATGATCACATAACTCCAACTCTCCGTGATCTGCACTGGCTGCCTATCAAGTATCGTATTGTGTATAAAGTTTTACTTCTGACTTATAAATGTCTTCATGGTACTGCGCCAATCTATCTTCAAGATCTAATCAAACAATATACACCTTCACGCAATCTGCGTTCTTCATCTCTATCACGTCTTGTCTGCTCTTCAACGTCCACTCAGTATGGTCAACGTTCCTTCTCTGTGTCAGCTGCAGAACTCTGGAATAATATTCCACTTCATGTGAAAAATGCAGACTATATTTCAGTTTATGAAATCCTTAAAGACTCATTTGTTCACAATGGCTTTTTAATTGTAGTCCATATCCATGTATTTGTTTGTTATTATGTTTTATGTTCAAGCGCTTAGGAATCTCGATGTTAGGGGCTATACAAATATGGTTATTATTATTATTATTACTATTATTATTATTATCCTGGGTAGACTAATCAAAGTAGATCTATGAATTTAAATCTCAGTTACCCTATTCATATCATGTGTATGCATGATAATCAGTTGGCAGCATATACTGTACCATCAACAAAATTGATTTGAGTTTAATGACTGCATTTTTGCTTAGGCGACAAAAAACCCTGTTTTACGGGTCCGACCTACCCATTTAAAAAAAATAAGAGGTCTGTTTCCCCATAGAGAACAGCTTTGAATAAAACGAACATAGCAAAAATATATATGACATGTGTGACGTTTCAATCTATACTGTTTTCTCTCCAGGTATTTAGAATATGGGACATACACACACTAACCAGCCTGCAGGTGTTCACAGACAATGAGGAGAGGCCAGGGGAAAAGCGAATACACTGTATGGTATTTGATGAGAAACATGAACGATTAGTCACCGGTAAGCAATAATATTGTAAACATGTAGCTTTGATACATGTGTCACATGTGAGCCCTTTAACAACATCGTAAACATTAGTCATTCTTTGTCAAATTAGCACTCTATTTTAATACTTGATTTGGATCTTTTAAAGTGCCATTGATTGGAAATTTCATGCAACATTTCAATCAAGTTCCACTCAGTCCAGGTATTGAAGGAATTTATCATATCCACCCAATGAGCTATGCTGGTTCCCTGCACCCTGGATCCGCATGCCTCCTCATCCATAGGTGCAGGTATAGGCAAACCCATTACACAAGTTGTAGATGAGGTGATGCATTGAATACTGAATGCATTGTCGCGCTGCCATGGCCACGGCGTATTCGGGAGTGTGATACACCTGCATGTGAAGTCCAACGCTGTCGTAGACGCAGACACAGTGTATTTCGTGCCAATCAGTGAATTTGTTGTTGTTTTAAGCGTCACGTTGGCATAGCCAAATTAATATTGTGTATTATTTTACGTCATCTCATTCATATGCATGACTTTTATGCCAGCAATTAGTCAATGTGATGACAAGATTTGCACGTACCTGCATCTATGGATGAGTTGTGTGGAGCCCATTGATACAGGGAACCAGCATACCAATGAGCATTATTGTTTCTAGACTTGTAACTTAATTCCGTATGTAGTTATAATGATTGGAGGTCTTATTAGCGAGTGACTGCATCATTTATCCCTGGCACATGCCCACATGTTTTTACGCATATTTACTGACAAGTGTGCCTTCATGTCAGTTACACAGGTCTATACATCCATTGTAAAATAAAGTCAAGGGTTTGATATAGATTATAAAGGGTTTGGAGACTTTCAATCTGCCCACATTTTCTCCTTTCTAAGTTAGGGCACAATCTCTCTTTCACAGGGTACATTGCAATTTGCCTTCAGCAACTACTTGAACTACAAAAACATATATCACAATGTTGCATCATAATTTTACATTTATATCACTATCACGATAGGAGTTATATTTTGGGTGGCAATACTGCTGGGATGCTATACTGAAGGCAAATGATTGATACCTGTATTGATTGAAAAAAATCCCCAAAGATAGCTGGTTTAAAGCATATTGATAGTGATTTTATCTTTTATTTTCTAGGTTCTAGCGTATTAGATGCTTGGCCATTGACTAGGACAGTACAAGACACCATGCAAGTTCCTCATACTCATGACAGGCCAATTACACAGGTCGTATTCAACCAAGAACTCAACCAAGTCATAACTGTGTGTTCAGAGTCAGTTATTAAGGTAAGACATGATGCAGGTTCCGCATACTCATGATAGGCCTATTACACAGGTCGTATTCAACCAAGAACTCAACCAAGTCATAACTGTGTGTTCAGAGTCAATTATTAAGGTAAGGCATGATGCAGGTTCTGCATACTCATGATAGGCCTATTACACAGGTCGTATTCAACCAAGAACTCGACCAAGTCATAACTGTGTGTTCCGAGTCAGTTATTAAGGTAAGACATGATGCAGGTTCCGCATACTCATGATAGGCCTATTACACAGGTCGTATTCAACCAAGAACTCAACCAAGTCATAACTGTGTGTTCCGAGTCAGTTATTAAGGTAAGACATGATGCAGGTTCCGCATACTCATGATAGGCCTATTACACAGGTCGTATTCAACCAAGAACTCAACCAAGTCATAACTGTGTGTTCAGAGTCAGTTATTAATGTAAGGCATGATGCAGGTTCCGCATACTCATGATAGACCTATTACACAGGTCGTATTCAACCAAGAACTCAACCAAGTCATAACTGTGTGTTCAGAGTCAGTTATTAAGGTAAGACACCATGCAAGTTCCTCATACTCATGACAGGCCAATTACACAGGTCGTATTCAACCAAGAGCTCAACGAAGTCATAACTGTGTGTTCCGAGTCAGTTATTAAGGTAAGACACCATGCAAGTTCCTCATACTCATGATAGGCCTATTACACAGATCATATTCAACCAAGAACTCAACCAAGTCATAACTGTGTGTTCCGAGTCAGTTATTAAGGTAAGGCATGATGCAGGTTCCGCATACTCATGATAGGCCTATTACACAGGTCGTATTCAACCAAGAACTCAACCAAGTCATAACTGTGTGTTCCGAGTCAGTTATTAAGGTAAGGCATGATGCAGGTTCTGCATACTCATGATAGGCCTATTACACAGGTCGTATTCAACCAAGAGCTCAACCAAGTCATAACTGTGTGTTCCGAGTCAGTTATTAAGGTAAGACACCATGCAAGTTCCTCATACTCATGACAGGCCAATTACACAGGTCGTATTCAACCAAGAGCTCAACCAAGTCATAACTGTGTGTTCCGAGTCAGTTATTAAGGTAAGACACCATGCAAGTTCCGCATACTCATGACAGGCCTATTACACAGGTCGTATTCAACCAAGAACTCAATCAAGTCATAACTGTGTGTTCCGAGTCAGTTATTAAGGTAAGACAGCAGAGTAGCTTAGTTTTGATTGGTACCAAATAGGGTGACCTCATAATATGGCAGATTGATTTTACTTGAATGGATGAAGTTGACCTCAAGCAAGACACAGCATAGGTGCAATAGGAACATGCTTGTGAAATGTTTGACTATACTTGCATTTATAGATGAGCACCAGAAGGGACTCTTTTTATGCCTAGATAAACATAAGGCTAAATCTTTCCAACACTTTGGTACTGAACAAACTAAAAACCATACTTTCATGTGTCCCATACTAACCATTATACAGATGAGGGGTTCCATGTAAATTAATCAAAAAGATGGCTTTTTGTTTGGACATCAAATATTTTAATGACTTTTACAAGGGCTGTAATATACAGTAATTACATCACCAGCAATCACGTTGTTCTGCGTTCTACATTCACCTTAAAGCACTGTGCATGCCTGTTTTACAGGGAACAGTGCATATGCATACTTGGATTTGATTCTGTGCATTAGGAGGAGCTGGTTCTCCTCATATGGCTCATTTGTGCCACCTTATAGTTGTATTCCCAAAACCACCATCTTAGGCGACGAAAAAAGAAAGACTGTTGTACGGGCAAACGGACCTCTCATGCCGGGTTGGTTAAGTCGGGTGTTTTTTTCCAATACAAATCCCATAAAATCTGTAAAAATTCAAAAGCATCATAGAGACAAAATTTGGGTCAGTATTAAAAAAATCACAGATTTCTAACAAAATGGATCGGTCGAGCCTGTACATCAGGTTTCTTTCTTTTTTCGTTGCCTTAATGGCATTAGTGTTAATGAAATATCTGTCTCTGTTATATTTGTTTAGGTATGGGAACTAGACTCCGGCAAGCAAGTTTATCACATAACAGAATCTCATGGGGCAAATGTAGAAGTCACTGCTGTATGTGTGGACAAGACTGGGTATAGACTAGTATCTGGAGCCCTAGATGGTAAGTAGACATTCCATAAGATCTCCTTATTTATATTACGGGATCTCTTGGGGGCCAATGCAGAAACCACATGCATGGGCAAGACTGGGAGTAGAATATCATTTCTGGAGCCCTTGGTGATGGTTATGTGGATACCCTTAACATCCCTGTATTCATATTGCCCAATCTCATTGGGCAAATGTAGAAGTCACATGACTAGATTCTGGAGCCCTAGATGATAAGTAGACTTCCTTTAGTCCTCCGTATTTATATTACTGGATCTTTTGCAAGTCGCATGCATAGACAGGGCTGGGTATGTACTAGTTTCCAGAGCCCTTGGTGGTGTTTAGGCTAATCTAAAGGTGTCATAGCGGTGATTAGTATGTTTCCTGCAACTAAACATCACACCAACTTGAAACTATCACCATATAAGAAGCATATGATGATAGGTACTGGACAATATATTTTATGCAAATTAATTAGCTAATTTGCATAATTAAGATCTCCATATTTGATATTCACATATCACAGGAGGCCAATGTAAAGTCATAGCTGTTGCATGGACAAGACTGGGTCCACACATTGCCAATGTTTTGAAAAGTTCTTTTTTTAGTCCTGCTAAAACAATACATTTCCTGAACATGTAATTATTCCCCATTCTAGAAAAAACACCCAGCAACCCGTCTGACCACTTTTAGAGTAGATAGAAGTTTTGCATTTCTATTGTTTATTTATGTCATTGTATGTCTAATATTTCAACCCATCTACCCATACTATACCGATACAGGCTCTATAAAGCTGTGGGATTTTGGCAGTGGTCAGGAGATCAGAGCATGGAGTCAGCCGGGTATACAGGAGAAAGAAGATGATCTTAGTATCACAGGACTACTGTATGTAGAGATTAGGGAGCGAAAATATGTACTGGCATCAGGATGGAACAACAAGATCAGACTGCTAGAGGTATACATACATAGACAAACATGGCATGGTGTTACCAAAATACTTGTTGACCTATGGTACTTATAACACATGTGACTAAACCTCATGCCAATGTTGTGCAAAATACACTGACAAAAAAACACCACCTTAGGTTGACAAAAACATTTATTTTAATAAAGACGATCAATAATCTATCCATATAATCACGTATAACATCAGTCTGATGATTGCCTCGATACAATACAGCATGAGTGTGTGAAATTCTGAGTTACAACAATATGTGTTAATATTATTTTCATATTTAGATATTTAATCAGGTAATTGGGTAGTAAGGGACATTTAAACCTTATGTAATATACCCTACCATAAACCTAACCCTATTTGCATTGTTATGCATAGGTTAGCCTAGTTGGTTAAATAACCACCTGAGTTTAATAGCAAATTCCAGCTCTGTATATATACATATGACTTCATGAAAAATGATGAAATAGGCTCAAAGGGATCAGCAAAGTCAATGTTGCAGTTAATTGGATAGAGTTTTTAATTATGGGTGAAATTTAGCTAACATTTTGAGCTTTCAATATAATCATGGTTGGAATTGATGGATCAGGAGGTACAAATCAATTTGATGGAAAAATTGTCTTTCTATATTATAATCTGTTTTGGCGAGAGAAATGCAGTTTTTCATCTGTGCACAAATAATCCAATCGTTCATACGTTAGTTTAGCATACGTAAGGGTCACACACAATTCATGATGCTCCATGTTGCCCCATAAGAGGTTTAGAGCGCCCATGCTCTCATGAATTAATTTACTGCTGTAAGCAAGTTCGTCAATTTGGAACTGAATGAACTATAGTAACAGTATTCTCAACAACTTCATCATATTACAGGATTCTCAAGAGACTGGGGAACTGACCCTCCAAACAGAATTCTCCGACATGCTTACGCGACCACCGACGCCCGTCTCTAGAGGGAGCTCTTTAAGCGACGGTCCCAGCAGTCCATTCGGCAACAAGAGTCCATTGCCTAATATTGGCCATGGCGTAGCACAGATCACAAAACTTAATGAAAAGGTAAGGGAAAGACAATGGAAACTGTTTTCCTGTAGAATTTGATTAACATAATTTGCCTCTTCCTTTAAAATGGCAAACCAGATTCAAGGTGACATATTTTGTCATTAACCCTAACACTGCCCTGAGTGCAACAAAGTGCTACTCCACTAGGAGCTGGTAGCGCAGGCTTTCCCAATTTTGTGGTGCGATCAGACAGGTTATCATATGCGGAAGAAACTCTGTGCATGCAACCCAGGGTTCAATTCCCTGGGCCAGTGGAGCCGAGCTCTCCTCCCTCATTTGACTCGTTTTTTCTTCGCTGATAGTTTTATTCACAAAACCACACGTCTATGGGGTTAGGGTTAATACACTCATATGGGAAAAAGTGTACTTTAGGTCCCAGATTCTACTAGTATCGTCCGATACTGGAATGATACTGGGACATATAAAATGTACCCGTATCGGGCGATACTGGAACAAAATTATGTACTAGTATCGTACAATATGGGGACAAATTACACTGGTAGCATGTGTACCAGTATTGCCCGATATTGGAACATAAAAATGTTCCAGTATCGCTCGATTCTGGAAAGCAATTTAGTGTTCCAGTTTCACCCAGTAAAATCGAGCGATACTGGCAAATTTTATGTTCCAGTATTAAACGATACTGGTGTACCAGTATGTGTGACCTAAAGTACACTTTTCCCCTCATATGCAAGGGTGGTGAAATTACCTCAAAACCAAACTTACCATTTTATACTTCATTCATCTAATCTATGCAATGACATCAAGGTGTATTCCGATGATTACACTTCATTATTGCGAGTGTAATTGTAATTGTATTGCGCTTGCGTACCTACCTGCACAGTCAAAGATGAATCCCACCACTCACGTGTAAATGCTATTTCTGTAACTATAGAACTAGATGGACACAGTATAGTGTGTGTGAACATAATTGAAGGTTTGTAAGCATTTGAAACTGCTTGTGTGGTCTCCCTACAGTGAGGATCAATCATTGTCTCTCAAGATAACTTACATAATATGTCTTATACACTGTACAACAGGGGTACTCAGATATTATTTTGGTAGGGATGTGCCGCTGGTAAAATGAAAATTGACCCAAACATTTACCAATTTTCGAGGGGGGGGGGTAGGGAATGGACTATATATTTTCCTACTTATTTGACAGATTTTGGTAAAAAGTCTGTGAAAACAGCAAATTTAAGGATATTAGACCCATAGATTTACCAAAAATTGGTTATGAAAAAGGGTAATTAATTTACCAGCCAGGTGAAAAATGGGACCCTATTTGTCAGCACATCCCTGAATTCACACAGAAAAGTAGTTCATTTTTGGCAATCGATCATCATAACGACTGTTATTGCGTCTATCAAAGTATGATCGATCGATTGTCAAAGATCAATCGTTGGGCCAGTTTGAAAAGCCTTAATAGCAATAATAAATTGTTTCACAATATTTTCATAAATTTCAGGAAAATATGCTCATTTCCCATGAGATGACGTGTCTCGGCGGTCTTCATCCTAGTACTTTAGCCACTGGTTGCATCAATGGCAATGTCTTAATATGGGATATACAGACAGCCAGGATTAAACAAGTGTAAGTATCATAGATTTCAATAATTTCCCCATTGTCTGGACGATAGGATGTAATCCATTTTGTTAACCACAATAACTGTTAAAGGTAGATGACCCGATTTTCAACTTGATGTTTTCTATTTTACATGAAAGGTCATCCGTAAAATTGTTGCATTCCAAAGTTTGAGTTGCATAACTCCAATGGTTCTATTTTTAGAGGTCAAAAGACATGTGCCCATTGAGTAGTACACAGACTGGCTGGTGGTTAACCACCTTTGGCAGTAATTCACCACATTTTAGCCTATAATTTTCAAATGAAACATTTCTGGCCCCTAATATTTTACAGACATAATGAGAAAAATATGGGGATTCTTCTGATATCAAAATATCTTGATGTGAAAAAAAAATCATAGCCCCCAAAAAGTGATCGGGTCATATACCTTTAACATTCATTTCATGTTTTATTTATAGAATTAATGATATAATATTGTAGAGATTTCAGAATAACAACTTCACCTCTTCATAGGGGGCCCGCAATTTCTTGCACATTTGTTTATCTACGCAAAATCCCTCACACACAAAATCTGTCACTACACAAAATCTCTCACAGATTGTGTAGAGCCAGCCTGCAATTTCCTGCACATTGTTTATCTACGCAAAATGTGTCACAGATTGTGTAGAGTCAGCCCGCAAAATCTCTCATAGATTTTGTACAGCCCGCAAAATCTCTCACAGATTGTGTAAAGATAGTGTAGCTTATTGACTTGGGTAACAATTGTGGGTGGGACCAAAACCTATAAAAGGGGCAGTATTTTGCCAGGGAGATTCTTTATGATTGGAGCTCTTGACCATGGCACATCTATTCTGGTTAATTGTAGCACTTGACTACTACACATCTATGATGGCCTGTATCCAGCCTGTACATAAGATTCTGAATATAGCTGTTGACCTGTACACTTCGAGCCTACATGATTTGTTAAGAATATGCAACTGTATTAAACGTGTATGAGTGTCTTCTTTATCTCAATAACTTTGTCTAAATCGCAACAATCGGTGGCATCCGTGGGATTATTTCATTGTCTAAATCTCGACAATACATTAGCCGTTTATCTAGAAATCATATTTAATCCAAGCTGCAAAAACAAACAAGAAACAAATATCACATCGGTGTTGCTGTTAAATTAATCTTATTTAATGTTGAGATGCCAGGTTCAATTTCCAGTTAAAGAAATGTATTTTTCATTTTTTCCCATTTTGTTTAAAACACCACGATGGGAAAATTGATAGTTGCCATCTTGAAAAAAGTAGTCGGATAACAGGAAAAAAAGAGGGAAGAAAGACCACATTCATATTTATCATTTCATAGTTCATTTTAAGTGATCTTTTCCAAATCAATGAACCTTCCCTTTGAGGTCAAACTATCCAGCATTCAATTGCTGCTGGTTATGCATGACACATAATTAGAACGATTTTCACAATGGGACATATTTCTGCGCAAATAAACACTTCCATTTTCCCCAGTATATATTTCCCCACTTTTTTACGAATTGCATGACATGAACCTTACATTGTGCATGTCAATATATTTTCTTACCTATTATCACAGCAATGCCAGTGTTAATACAACCATATATTTATACCACATTCTAGTTTTGGTTTACCAGAGACGACACCAGGCAGTACAGGACATGACAATATGAAGAATCAAAATCCAAGATTGGTCAACATGGTGCTGTATCTCGTACACCGGACAAGGCGGCCAGATCCAGCGTTCATTAAGTAAGTGAAAGGATTCATTGTTGTGGCTTAAAAATATCTTTCCATATCCAAGTGTATACATGTAAAACTTTTCGTAAGGCGACACATTTTTCTTTTTTTTCTTTTTTTTAAAACAATTTTGGGACATTTTGGTGAATTTTTAACAATTTTTTAGATTTGTCAAACAAATTTGAAATTTTTTCAAATTGCCAAAAATTATCAACAACAAAAAAAAAAATCAAAAAAAATCAATGGCTTGGTCATGTGCATAGAACAGGGTTGATTTTTGTGTTGCTCTGAGAGTAGGCCGATTTTATTAGATAGAAGGAGAAAAAAACCCAAAAACAAAATCGTTTTCAAAACAGTTAGTCATATGAACTGGTTGACCTGAAATGTGTTATTTTCTTCTATGTAAGACACTGCAGACCCCCTCCCCCAATTCTGGAAAGTGGAATTTTGTGGATGACATTTTTACTTTTCATCATTACCAACAGTTGGGGCTCACAGGGGGAAAATATCAATGCAAAAAGCCAACTGGATTCAAACAGATGAATTTTATGATAATTAATTGAAACATTTTGTTGAGAATTCTAATGAAAATGGGGACTTCGAATGATTTTGGCTATTGAAGTGTTAGCATGAATTTTAAATCAATCCACACTCCTCTGCTTTAAGAAGAATTTAAGTCACTTGGGTTTTTAAAGGGCCAGCAAGCCCCCTTAACCCTGCCACACTTCTCATCAATTACTACACAGATGAAAGGTGTGGTCTTCAAGGTATGTTCAAGGTATGTTCACTAAAGGACGTGTCCAACAAGCACAACATTATGCATTATATGATAGAAAAATAATTATCGCGCCCAAATTGCGTAGTTTTAAAGAACAAATTTGTGGTTATCAAAATACTGGTATCAATGACGTCATGGTTATTGGTGCTCAAATTTTGGGCAAGTGCATTGTATAACTACGACTTCATTGATACCAGGACTTTTTATTGCCGTGAATTTTCAAAATTGCATGTGGAGATATTTTTCTAACATATAATGCACAATGTTGTGCTTGCTGGACAATCATTCCATTAAGATTATTGCAATTTTATTGAGGAAAATCTTTGTGAGAATATGTGATGCGATCTGACAAAACCAGTCGGATGTCGCAAAATGTGAACTAGTGATTATGGGTAAAATAAAAAATAAAATATTTTTATTTTATTTTATTTTTTTTTATAGATTTTTTTAAAGAAAATTAATTTCCATTACTTTGTGTCATCATCTTTCATGAAATTTCACCTTCAAAAACTTACTTAAGTCACTTTTATTATTAACCTTATAATGTTATTATATTGAATTATGTATCTTTTTGGCCTGTTTTCATGATTTCTTGTTTTGTAGCTTTTGATGACATCACACTCATCATTCACTCATAACTTTTTTTGTAGTGATCGTAGAAAACTGATCGAAACAGTTCTGTAATCAGCACAGTTTTAGCTTTCTTATGATATAGATATCTCCAATATGAAAAATGCCACCATGTGGCGGGTTTTCACAGATTGCATCACATATATGCATGGATTCTTGCCAAATTTAGTGAGCCTCTGTATATTGGTTTCTCTCCGCCTAGAAGGGGTCACATGTCATGATTTCAACTGGCCGCCATTTTGGATTACCTATTTTGTGAAAATCAATTGTTTTTTCTCTGACCTTTTGTAATCTATTCGGAATAATCTTCCATCATGAAATCAATGTCCATGATTTGATATTTACTATGACAACGGAAACAAAGCATTTATATGGCTGTCAAGAGATTTCTCTTAAATATTTCTATTACTTATTTATTATTTCTGTGTAGGAAATTGACAGGACATGTATCGGTGACCAGTAACAGAGATGATGTATCCAACTCTGGCACAGACAATGGGACCGACGCTTCGTCAGCTCAAGATGTGGAATCAATACCCGAAGAAGAGTTTGAAGAGGTAGCTATACTATACCAATATTTACGGCCATAAATGGCTGTGAGGCAAGGTGACATCAACATTTTTATTTTTTTCTAAAGGCAAAACCCAGAGGAAAAAAAAGTAACTATTGATGTCTGAAAGGGGCAATAATGTTACCAAAAGACATACAAATTAGAAGCGGTAAATGTATTGTTTTCAGTCCATCAATGCCCAGCATAAGTACCCCTTCATACTCAATTCCAACATTTCACTCAAAATTGGATGCACTCTTAATGTTCGTTCTGGAATCATACCAGTTGACCCTACAGCGAAAAATTGAATCTGATATATAATTGGAATTTATATTTTTTTTGTGAGATTTTGTCCTGATGTAAACTGATATAGTAAATCCACTACTAACATGTACTGTAAAAGTGGAAATTTTCGCGCCACATTTATTTTTGCGCTAAAATCAGCAAGCGCGAAACAATTAATAAACACATGGAAAAATATGCATTTTGTATGTAGGTCTATGTAAGGGAGCTCAAAATTGAGAAAAGAAAAAGAAAAATTGTTCAAAATGTGCAAAGCGCAGAAAATTACATGCTCGAAAATGTCTACTTTTACAGTGTGTAGCATAATTTGTTGATATACCTTTTACCTACAGGTTCCATCAGAAGACATTGATGATGCCAATCCAAATATGGATGACTTGCCTATGATCAAAGTAGAAGATGAACATGGTAAAGTGATGGAAGACCAACAAGGTAGGTCAACTATTTATCTGCCTTTTCCCCCTTATTTCCCTTCCCCACCCACCTTCTTTCCTAAATCAAAATGTATACAACATGTCGCATGGATAAGGTGCTGGACTCATGATACAAAGGTTGTGAGTTCTAGCCCCGCTAAGCCAGCGTGTTTGATTCCCCCCCCCCCCCCTTCCCCTTCTTTCCTAAATCAAAATGTATACAACATGTCGCGTGGATAAGGTGCTGGACTCATGATACAAAGGTTGTGAGTTCTAGCCCCGCTAAGGCCAGTGTGTTTGAATCCCCCCCCCCCCCCACCTTCTTTCCTAAATCAAAATTTATACAACATGTCGCGTGGATAAGGTGCTGGACTCATGATACAAAGGTTGTGAGTTCTAGCCCCGCTAAGGCCAGCGTGTTTGAATCCCTGGGCAAGATACTTAGTCTCTATTACCTTGTCGACCCAAGCGATATTTGGGGAGCTGTTAGGGTATCAAAATCCAAGTAGTGCTGATAGGCTTGTGCACTTGTTGACGGGTAGCCGCCTAAGTGTAGCGTCCCAAGGATTCTGATCTAAACTGGCAGCGATAATAATTGGCTAAAAAGCGCTTTGGGACTGTGCTTGCATTGTGGAAAGCGCTATATAAGAACGGTAATAATATTATTTTATATTATTATTATACATGTTGAACCCTAACGCTTTGATATCAATTATCCTTGGTATCTCAGTTGGTAAAAATTCTATCTTGAGTTCAGGAAGTCACGGGTTCAAAATCATGATTGAGGAATGGATTTTTCATTTCTCAACCACCATAAGGGAAAGATGAATTATGATCAACGTGCTTAAATGTTGATGACCATTAACAAGGCACACTCAGGCTTTTGGCACAGAGAAGCGCCCTCATTTGTCGCATCAAAAATTGGGGTTTTGTGCTTTTTCAAATTCCTTCTAACGTAACTAATAGTCAGAGGGAAATGGCCTAATGTTGAGTTGTTTTGCAAATTAAAGATTTTGTCAATAAAAATCTAGTCTTGACTTTTATTATTACCCAATACCTACAATCCAATCCGTTTCTAGACATTTTTGTAGTCTGTATGATATTTGTTATCTAACGCAAATGGTCAAATGTGACCAGTCGCGTCAAAAAGGACATGTTGTCGGCAAACACAGTTTTGAGATAGAGGGCAATATATTTGGTGAAACATTAAGAAAAAAATATGCTTCTATAATTCATATCTTGTGATTACAAAGTCTGATTGCATTCAACAAGGTATCATTCCAAAGCTTAAAATGTTCTCTTTCAAATCATACCAATAACTCAGAATTGACTCGGGCCTCCAACATGTCCATTTTGACTACAATAAAGTCAGTCTTTACAAAAATATCCTGAATATTTGACATTTTCAGATTTCTCTTTACAGAATATGTTTGGAATCATCAAAGTGCACAACTTTTTGAAAAGAAAACAATAGATCATTTTCAAGTCATTGGTGTATTCTATGGTTTTGAAGGCAATTTGAAAATAATAATCTTGTGGTGGGGAAATAATGATAGAAGACCAACATTATGGGCCTATCCTATTGAAATACATGCATCATTTAACATATTTTCAAGTATAGGGTGCCCCCCAAAAATGATCACATTCATTATCAAGTATGCACCTAGATAGAGCCAACACGCACCAGTATGGACAGCACACTGCATGGATCAGACACTCGCTTTGCCCCTAAAACTGGGTCATGGATTGTGATTACAAATATAGTTTAATAGTTTAATCAGTTCCAAATTAGCATGAAATATATGGTTTTTATCTCTCCGCGCTCAAAAGTAATCCAAGCGTACTCGTGCGATTATGAACCACGCACGTGCCACACGTATGATACACAGTGTTCTTATTGCCTTCACATCGGCCTGCGTTTTCCTGTATTCATTCACTGCTGTAACTGATCAAACTATTTAGAATAAGTGCTGACATCATCTCCCAACCGTAAGTGACATAAAGTATATACAACTTTCTTCCAATTCAGGAAAAGAAGATCTAGACACATCCATTCAAGAAGCCAACAATGCTATCAATCCTCCCACGTCGCAAACGGGCAGATTGAACACGGGAAGGAGTTCCGGTAATCCCTCTAGCAGGTTGAAGTCATCTGATGTTGACCCGACGGCTAAGATGATCGTAACAGAGTATGATCCGGTACTGGTGTCCTGCCATGCCGATTCTTTCATCAGATTTTGGGATATGAAGGTAGTTATTGTATGTTAGAGGCTGTATTGGTCCAAATAAAAAAAGAGTTTGTGTCAGAAAGATTTTAAATCATGATTTTTCCACATTACTTCCTTTTGAAGGATCCACGCCACTAAATACATCCCCATTGCCTACTGTATAAAATGACCCCTAATAATATGCCATTTTCTTGTATGTAAAGCGGAAGAAGACCATGGTCTTAGCATTTCTGCAAACAAGAAAAAAGGGTAAGATAAAGGCAAAACTTTGCAATGATATTGATTATTGATATTGATAATTTTCATATAATAATCATCCGATCAAAATTTTAGCCAAAACTGTGTGGAAGCACTCAGCCATCTAAGGATTACTTGGGTATAATTATCTGATTTTCACGCTGTAGCATGCTAAGCAATGCAATCGCATTAAAATATAATTTTACCATATGCAATTTTTCATCACGTTTCGCTTAACAATTACAACTCCAACAGTATTATGAGAAAGAAAGTTGATCGCAAAGTGTATATTTAAGATATTTGATGCGGCTTACAATTTTTGAATTATCTAGCAAAAAAACAAACCGATAACCTTTATTTACCTTTCAAAAATATTTGATTGTAATTGTTCAGGGCGAAATGTTGCGTGAGATTTGTGCGATGACCCGCAGACAGGGATCAGCCGTCACTGCAGTATGTTCAGATGAGGATTGTAATATACTGGTGACTGGAGATCAAAGTAAGTCTTAGATTAGATCTGTTCATCTTATACACATGTAGTACAAGTCCTTTTGTTGGGAGAGCTGATATATGTAAGAATTAGAAAGGGTATATAAACTCCTCAAAAAAGGTGTAGGATTTTGTCACCTATATTTTGGATATTCAATTGAAAACTGATTTGTCCATCTTTCCAACAATTTCAAGTGTTAGCAATGTGTCTCAGTAGCTCCCGTGGGGGGGGGGGGGGGGGGGGGGGGGGGGGCGTAGCAAACTCAATTTGGTTAATAAATGTGATTTCCCATTTTATTTCTTGGGCATCAGAGTGAGCCTTTTGGCAGGGGGAAGACGTCCCTCCCCTGCATCCTGCCCCACCTCCCTCTGGTTACAGCAGTGGTGTTGATCAGAGATATATATCTTCTGTAGTAGAGCAAGTTCAGCCGAGGATTGGTAGGGAGGGGAGAAGAATGGGAAAAGAGACAGGATGAGGGGAAGTTTCTGCACCCTCACTGTGGAACAGCCTCCCGAAAAACATCATGGAGGCATGTCCACTGGCTAGTTTCAAGAAGATTTTGAAGTCTCATTTCTATCCATCATATTGACTCTGTTCTCATTGTTCTTTTTTTTAATTTTTTTATTTATGGCGCTTCGATCTTTCTGGAAAGGTTTCTAAATGTTGATTATGTAATGTAATGAGAGAGGGTGGCTATTGAATGAAGACTTGGGTCTTTTCACATACATATCTTAACATAGCAAATAGTTATACAGGATGTCATCAAGCCTGCCACCTATTTTGGGCTGATTGCAAGTTTCTCACACATTATCATAATGATGATAACAATATGTGATATCCATATGAAATTAAAAGCAACCAATTTCTTCATCTTTTATTGCAGAGGGGTACATAACTGTTTGGAATATCGATCAATTTCTGGAAAACCCATATTCCGATGAGAGTGTAAGTCTTGTTGTATTTTTGATTTGTAATCCTAATCGATACTTTAAACCATTTTAATTATACACATAGGCCCACTTAATTAGCTTATTGGCTTATTGGCTAAATCACAACTTTTACAACAAATTTATAATTAAGCTGATGTGATACCAATTGCTATACAAATCCATACTAAATAGTCTTGTTGGCAAAAGTAGTGAAAGTAGTAAAAGTAGTTTTATAGTATATTATGTCTCTGTAATGCAATGTAACTGTTACTCTCTGTCTGTACAGTTACATGGAATACAAATATTGTCACTGTTCTGTCAAAGTCTTGTATGTTGTTCTAGCCCTTCAACATGTATAAAGTATGACTAACTGCCCAACAGTTATACATAGGAAGTATTGCTTTATACATGTTCAGGGGCATATGCACATACAAAGTTTTGAATGATGTGCTTTGGCCCTTGAACATGTTTAGAGCAGATTGCCCAAAGTATTACTTTATACATGCTGAAGGGCCGGATGGAGATTTAAGGTTTTGACAGAACAGTGATGATATGTAGACGGTGTGGTCTGTATGAGAGAAAACCATGTGTATGTTAGTTCCCTGCATCTACATAACTCATCTATATATGCAGATACATGCAAATCATGTCATCACCTTGATTTGCTGGCATAAAAATTATTTGTATTCATGTAGTAACACTTTTAAATCCCCAAATAAATTTGATAAATGCTAGAACGATTATAAATTTGCTGATTGACACAAAATACAGTGTGTCTGCACCCCACGACACTGCTCATTCATGGCGTAGCTGGCTTTGCATTGCACTGAAGTCATGGCAGCGCAACATTGCATTCAGTGCACGGTGCGTCAACTCCACTTGCTTTGATCGTAACTTCCCATATGTCACAACAGAGCAAACAACGTAATGTCTGTGTATAGTCAAGGAGAAGCCTTATACATGCACTTATATGGATAAGTTAGCACAGGGATCTAGGGTTCAGTGAACCAGCATACATCATGCGTAGTCTGCAGGATATCTGGTGGCCTGTAGTCTGCAGGATATTTGGTGGCGTATGTGATGCTCATGCAAGTGAAGTGTGTTGTTGATGTCGTCGAGACAACTCGTTGCTGGTCTTCTTTTACGCTCACCCCGACCATTCCTTGCATGATTGTTGTCTGCAGGCAGTGATGTCTTGTGACAAAATACATCAGCTTTCTGGTTACAATGTCTTAAGAAGATAAATAGACTATGATCTATATTTTGTGATTGTGAATAGATTCCTATATTGTTTTTTCTTTCCAAAACAGAGTGTGATTACACAGATGTTAAGCTGGAGAGCTCACCTGACGCAGATTGTTTCTTTAACTTTCGTAGAACATATGAAAGCTATTGTGTCAGGATCAACTGATGGGTCAGTCCGGTAAGTAAAGAATTTAAGAACTTTCAAACCCACAAATACATAAAATCAGTAGCATGCTGGAATACCTCAAATAACAATTACAACAAAAGTGAAGTTATTCTATGTCACATGTGTGAATGACTGTGAATCCTGAAAGATTAAAAAGTGCAAAATTTAAGTCTTATGCTGAAAACATACTAAGGTCGCCTTGCGATTAAATCGCTCCTATGACGAGTTTTACGTCATATAAAAACCCCTGATACATCGATCAAGAGATCGCTTGACTGGAAACGACCAGTCGCGGTCAGTTAACTTCATTTCAACTCGAAAGATCGGTCGCTCATGACGTAATGAACACCATACTTTTTCAACCAATGGGGGAGGTTATTTTGCCTCAAAATTAGCATAACCAATCAGCAGCAATTATCCAGGTTTGATGTCGTCTGCGTGACCCGGAATACCTGTGACTACCGGCGATTTAGTAGCTCGATGCGACCTTTGGTCGCACCGAGATACTTTTGAGCTAGCGAGAACTACGCAACCTGTTGCGACCAGCGACCGGCTAGTATGATTCGAGCATTATCTACCTGGTATCACTGAATTATGCTTAACATGAAACTTACAGGCCATGTCCCAAACACTGTCATATATGATATGACCCAAGTTCAAGCGTCTCCTTCACTGTTTTAAGATCCATCAGCTGGGATTCCATGGTTACATGCTCTATCTACCTTTGTATGAGACTGCTATAGTTTGATCAGTTCCAAATTGTTGAAGCCTTCTTACAGCAGCGAATTAATACAGAAGGACCCAGGGGCGCTGAAGGCAACAAGCGCACTGTGCATATGCTTGACGCGTGCATGCGGCCAAATCTGTGTGCGTGTGGCCATAATTACGTGCATACGCTTGGATTACTTTTGCGCGCGGAGAGATAAAAACCAAATATATCTCGCCAATTTGAAACTGATTAATCTATAGACGATCCCTACTGTACATGTCAGGTAGGAGAACTGGAAATCCATCTGCTCTGTTTTGGATCTTTATACAATGTGTGCTAGGAGATAACCAAGGCATAATTCAATAAAACAGTGCCATGCATGGTCGTCTGCTCTACTGATGAAGGATGATGATCATTTGTATCGATCAAATTTTCTTCAAATCATTCCGAATCAATAAATTAATAATTTCTCAACCCCTATAGTATGCCTAGCATTTGTCTAAGTTTTGAACGCAGTCAATTGGCGCAATTAGCTCTGCGTTCCTTAAACAACATCAAACAAATAAATAGCAACAGGTGCATAACCGCTGTTCATAATCTTTTTGTCACATTCCTTGATGCTTGATAGTCATGGAAAGCAATTGGTCACTACCAGTAAATGGCAGTAAGTATGTCACATTTTTGGGTGCACTGCTTCCTTGCATCATGTGGCTGCTGCCCTTGTGCATCAACAACGTAGTATACATGGGACGGTGTAAAAATGATCGAGGCTCTTTTTCATTATAGTCGCTATCCTTTCCAATGACGTCAGAGCATTTTTCAGCAATTGACGGGGTATTTACCTGGAAGTGCCACGGTTCATGTCTGATTAGGTGGGTATATAGCCGGTGCTGTAGAATAACAATTGTGATCACTGAAACACACTCAGATTCCACTACAAAGAGAACGACAAGGGCAGTGGTAGGGCCTATTTAGTAAGTGTCAAGTGTGTCACTTTGTAAAGAAACACTTGAAATAATTTCTCAGGGTGAACCATTATCCTATATATCTCTTTGATTATATTTCTCTATAGATTATGGTGTGGTGAGTCATCTCAAGTTGGACATTTCATGGGATTCTTTGGCCAGCATAGACCATGGAATTTCCCCAGTGCTGAAAGGACTAGCACTCCTGTGTTACCCTATGACATCTCAGAAGGACCACTCAGGCCGGTGAAAAATACCAAAGAGAAAAAGGTCAAAGCGGCGCAGAGTTATGAGTATCCGCTCATCTTTGCCAATGACAAGTAAGTGATTGCATTACAGATACGAGGTCATGATAATGATTTGACCTTTCCCACAATGCATTATGTTTCTATTGTATCGCCTTTACCTGACCTTTTTGTTTAAAATATCACGTGTCAACACTATGCTAAATGAAGGAATCATGATCCCCAAAAAGGAGCTCAAGAACAGTGGCTCGAGAAAGGTATCAAAATTAATCATTAAAGCATGATTGAGCCCCAATATCATTCTACATGCCGCTATCATGTGTCCTGTTTCATTATGTATAATTCACCCACATTATTGGCTGCTATCTGTTAGTTACTTACAGATAGGACATGTTTATAATTATCAAATTCAGTGAGTCAGTACTAGGGGGTGGGTGGGGGTGGGATAAAAGATATTACCTAAAGATTGAAAGAGCAGCAAAACAAACATATTTAGGTTAGAGTTTATAAGAGGTGTACAAATATGTTTTACCCACATCAATGTTTATAATAATAATCCTAAATGCCCGAACAAGGACATGTTGTTGACAAACATGGTTCTAAATTACAGGGCTATAAAGTTGTTGGAATATGACGAAAACAGTAGAAAAATACTGGGATAAAGTGTACTTTAGGTCCCAGGTATGCAATAATTACACTGAAAAATTTAGGGCATAATTCTGTTATACCCTTCACACCAACATCGGTAGTATGCGTCGTTCTTAAAAATCATGCACTATGAATACCTCTGTGAAGGGTATAACAGAATTACTCCGTAAATTTAGTGCACTTTCCACGCATCTATTGGTTTTTCCATAAACAAATCAAATTTTACAGAAAACTTTCCCAACTTTTAAAATTTATCTCAAGGATTACTGAACCAATACTAGTCATGTTTATACTTATTTCAATGCATTTCTCATGGTGATTCCAATTATGGTAATGAAGTTCAATCATTTTGACATTTTTGAAAAATGTTGCGACATTTTGGAATGTCGTCTGCAGGCGCCTGCCGCATGGGAAGTGTTAAACTAAATAATGCACTTTATTCGGTCAAAGACTTGATGCGTGGCTGAGACCTTTAAATGTACACTATTCCAATTGCACTTCTTGAAATCCAATTTTGTGATTAAATATGATAACCTCCTTCAGCAAGGCATCATTTTAAATCTTTTAAACAATTATAATTTATTGAAACTCAGACAGTATTTGTACTTAGCCAATAAGCCAAATAAGCTACAAGCTCCAATATAAAGGGCAAGGTTTTTTGAAAGCTACTGCGACTTGAATATGGCCTTCTATAGGAAATATTCATTGTGATTATGTATAAAAGATATTGCTTTCAAATAAAATTGCAAGATAAATTCATTATTTTCCTGCAAGTCCATTTAAAGGTTAAAACCCATTTTTGTCTCTGTGTAGATGGAAACCCTTCAGAAGATCAGCCTATCAGAGAACAAGAACTCGCTCTGAGGAACCCGGAGACAAGAAGTTCTTTGAGGCGCTTCAAAAACCGCAATTTTACAACGAGCATCTGCACAGCTGCAAGACGGGAGAGATGAATCTAGGCGCCGTCTTCCGAGCGTTACCGGTATACAGGGTAAGCATTTAATTGAGATGTTGTATACTCTATTTATGCTATTCATTTGTGAAAATTAAGGGCTATTTGAGTGTAGGGTGGTGTGTTGGAGTAGGTGTAAATTAGGATCAACATTTTCAGAAAAATTCTAAGGGTACAAGACAGAGTAGTACCTAATGGACTTACAGGAATTTTATGCGAAAAGAAAGTCAACTGTGGTTTTGGACATTATTTAGGTTGTAAGTTTATGTTATTTATTTAATAAGCTTGACTTTATACATTTTCATTGAACGTAGCAGGAATTTTATTACAATTGATAAATGTTCTATTTTAATTCATGTATTGAAGATATACCCAAATCAAACCTACATGCTGAAACTGTTAGCTTAAGTTTGAAGATCAGTTCATGATCAATAACAAAGCATGATTTTATGTTTTAACACTTTTGGTCAGCCCACCAAACATGTAATAAACGTTATTCGTGGGACATCCTTTATCATGATCAATAACAAAGCATGATTTTATGTTTTCACACTTTTGGTCAGCCCACCAAACATGTAATAAACGTTATTCGTGATTGACGATTTCACGCTAAAGAGGGAGACATACTCGATGTGATGTCACTAATCATAACGAAAGCGAGGCCAATTGTAGTAAATTACGTCACTTGTGACGTAAATTATGTAAATTACGTCACAAGTGACTTAATTTACTACAATTGGCCTCGCTTTCGTTATGATTAGTGACGTCACATCGAGTATGTCTCCCTCTTTAGCCTGAAATTGTCAATTAAGAATAACGTCTAGAGTTGGAGAGGGGAGGATGAATTGTGTGCTATATAATTTAATCAGTTCCAAATTGGAGAGAAATACTTGTTTCTTATTTCTTGACACGCATAAGTAATCCAAGCGTACGCCCGCAATCACGACCATGCGCAAAGTATTGGACGCATACATGCGGTATTGAATGCACGCAGGCGTCACGCATATGAAACATGCGCTAATTGCCTTAATGCACGTCTGCGTCCTTCTGTATTCATTTGCTGGCAGCTTCGCCAATTTGGAACTGATCAAACTATAGGAATGTTTCAAACTTGACTTCAAAAGATTAACACAATACCATCCCAAAGTCATCTTCAGCCCGAAATATGAACTTTGATTACTTTGGATGAGTTTGCCTGATATTATAACACATCTCTATTTCTTAATGTTTGGTACAGGTTGATACTCCGGAGAGGTTAAAGACACCAGCGGTAGGGTCTATAGGCAGTGATAGCAAACCGTTATGGGCCCAGGATTCTTATCTTTATGCACCTACGCAACCCAAGATGAGTAAATCATCATCACCTACCAGAGATGTTGGTGGCAAGGTTAGTATTATAGATGTGGTTAATGTGGGTACCCCTTCATGTTTAAAAAGCTGTAAAGCAACACACGCACAAAACCAAAAAAGGCAAAGATCTTGGGCACAGAGACGGACAGAGGTAGATACACGAATCAGTCAAGGTCAGAAAGAAAGAAGACACCACTATGAATAAAGATGATAGGCAGTATTCTCTCACACGCATGTTTGATGACCTACTGATGGTGAAAACCCGACTGGCAACACTAAATCCTCCACCACTAACACAGAGATGTAACGCATTCGAAAATCCAGACAATTTCCAGAAATTAGGCCATAAAAAACAATCGGGAAATGGATTTTTTTTTTTTTTTTTTTTTTTCTTTCTTCAAAAGTTGATGATATATCAGCACGAAAAAAGGAAAAAACAATACATTAGGGAGTGATACCCTGTATCCTATTCTCTGTACAAGCCCCGTAAATGTTTGATACCGTGCACAAGCACTTGGCCGATTTTACTTTACCTGTTATATCTCTGCTAAAAAGAGGTTGCAGTCAGAAGCTGATCACTTGGCATGTCATTCTAATTGTGGATCATTCATATGAACCTATTACTAAAGTTACAACATCTACATTGATACTAATGGGAATTGGGTTACCAATTTATATGATAAACAACCTCAAATGTAAGATCATCAACCACTAAATCCTAGAGTCCAAGAGTGTTAAAATGCATGATTATGCTCAATGTCCATTATACCATTTCAATGATACTTTTGCAAGATTAACAGCCACTTTGGTAAAATTTGCACTTTGATGAAAATACTTTTCTGTTTCAGGTTTACCTTTGTTAACCCTAACCCCCAAACGAGGTTTTAAACTGATAACGCAATAATTGTAAGAAAAACCGACAGATAAATTGCCACGACCTGACCCGACCGGGGATCGAACCAGGGACCCTCCGGACCCAAAACTTTGGACACCCTAGGCAAGCCACGGCTCTCAAATACTTGTTCGCGCTCAGTATACTGCGGTATATGCCGCTATATAGGCTCAGTTGATTACGTCATCGACAACCGTTCGCTCATGGGCTTCTAAGATCAACCTTTTTGGATTTACCACAATATCTTGACAGTGTTGTCAAGCAGTGCTAATAAGTTTTCTCTTTTGTTGCCTCTTTTCAGGCGAAACTGCAAGGAATTCTTACAAACGGCAAGAAACACAGCAAGACTTTCTCCAGTATTCCAACCCCCATTGGAACAGACTCCTCACCAGCAGCCTCGAGACACGCAACAAACAGAAGCAGACTACACGAAACCATCTGAAAAAGGCATCAAATGTTGGCGTGATTATCAAAATGTTTTTGTAACTATATTGTGGAATGAGTGAACAGTGGTATCATGAAAGAGGACATCTTTCAAATACAGCGCATAGAAAGTATAGTCATCTGCTGACAGATAACCTATATTGAAATAAAGGTTTGCCCAACACGGTTTTGGGTACCAGGATGCCAGAATTACTGGCTAATTTGGGTGTATCCTTGGTGTAAGATAAATAAGTAAGACTAGTGTCCAGACCTATTACGGATTAAAGCTGTATAATCCTTTAATTTAATAGAGGATTTGGTGCTAGGTTAGTTTCGTGCTGTCTTACACCAAGGATAAATCTGAACTTGAGTGTTGTGATCCTGTTGATGGGACGGTTCACAAAGGTCATCATGTATTGTATATCAGGTACTTTGTGCCGGTAACTTGTTGTTAGCTTCTCAAAAATAATTCCGAGGAACGCAGAATAGAATTGTCCAGTTCAGTCCACAATGCATGCTAAGTACGAGAACATATTGTGTGGGTCTCTAACCCTGCGCTATACAGCCCTTTTATGGCAAAAGAATGTATCTTATATGTAGTTTTCTAACAGTATACTTCCTTTTAACATGATCAAAGTTAGCTTTTTTCTCCATAAATCATGTAGTGGTAAAAGGCAGTATATTACTTTTACAAGTTGCAACCTTTTCCTAAGTGAGGATTATTGAACCAAGTTAACACAATCCATGTTAAAAGGAAGTATATCATTAGGAAAGTACATATAAGATACATCCTTTTGCCATAAAAGGGCACTATAGTCTGCAAAAAAAGCTGTTAAAAGTGATATGATATTGCTGATTGATCGTATAATGTTCAGGAAAGGCGTTTGAACCTGAATGTTGAGTTTACACCATAGATTGAAAAACTAGTTTCGGTTGGAAATACATTACCCTATATAGATCTAAATACCGACATGCCTTAAGATATGTCCCCCATGGTCGAAAATCAAAATGGCGGCGCATGGGATCTAGTATATAAATCTGTGGTTTTCACACAGTATTTACGCATGCTTTAATACTGCAACCAGTAATTAACTAAAGGAATGTCACTGTCCTATGAAGGAGGGATATGATAATTTGATTGTGCACAGTAGGGAGTCAGTTTTTAAACTTGTTTATTAATGCATACAGAAGGAAAGTGATAGGTTGGAAACAACAGTGCAAATAAGTAAGGAAGTTTTTGTATTATGTTTTAATTGTGGTTAAAGTCTCATTGAACGATGGCCCATTAGGCTTGGATAAAGTTTCATGTTGTGTGCCCATGTTTTTTAAAACAATTACAATCCCAATTAATATTTTTGTTAAAAAGAATTTGGCAAAAATTGAAAATACAAAGTTTTATTTGTAAGCAAATATTTGCTCTATTTTACTTTTGATAATGAAAACTATAACAATTCACATTTTGTTTTTTGACCTCCTACAAAAAACCTTTATTCTTTAAATACCAATTGTAATAGTTTTGATTTTGAAATTTGAAGAGAACAAATAGAGAAAGTATGAATATATTTTTTCTTAAGTGCTATTATTGTGGCTACTGAAAAAGAAAGGAACAAAAAGATCACAACAGCATTTACCAAACCCAAAAATTGTAAGGTGGAATCAGTTTGCCTGACGCAAAATGCAAAACACATGTTTTCATAAAAATCTCTTGTATCAAATATTATTTAAAATCTAAAACGTCTCTTTATTCAGAATTTAGAAAGGGAACATTTCAAACAAATCATTTAGCTTTGCACATTGAAAAGTGGAATAAATAATAAAAGTTTTAATGTCCCTTCCATTCGGTAAATAATGTACAATTGTTGTAAATTATACATAAATGATGTATTGTGTTAATAAGTAAATGTCTAATGAGCTACTATACTGCTCTTCTATGAACTCCACCAAAAATAAATTGGTGCAGAAAATGAACTAAATTTTAAAAAAAATTGTATGATAAAATTAACTACTCAAAATTGTAAATTTTCAGATTTTATATTTTGCTTCAATACCACAAAGTATAGTGTATCAAAGTAGCTTTGTATATATTACCAGTGCAATTTGTCTCCTTGGGCGATGAAAAATCCCTGTTCTAGAGTGTGAACAAATCTTTCAATTAGAATTGGTCATGGTTGATCATATTAAGGGGATGGTTTATAATATTAAGGAAGAGGGGTAAGAAATATGTCCATGTTATTTCAAAAATCACAAGTGTTTGATTTTTTTTTTTAAATAAAAATTAAAAAAAAGATTTTAAAAACTCACAAATTTATTTTATGTTAAATTCAGGGTTAGTCAAGCAATGCAGGTTTTCCTTTGTTGCCTTTACTATTACTTTTGTTACTATTGCAATCTGTTAGTCTAGTCCGTCCACATTCGTGCACTTAGCACAACTCCAATGTATAATATTAATGAACTCACTATGAACAATTTAATAGGAGCAGTAAATTCTCTTTTGAATATGTCATAGATTTATCGTTCAAGGTACTAGTATTGTAGATTTACCAAATATATATAATTGAATGTGTGTCATCTGTGATACGTGTCACTGCAGTCAAGATAATAATAGGCTTTCCTACCTGATTAGGTGGCGGTCATTTTCTTTGATAGGGGGGTGGTCCCAAATATGTCATTTTTACCGTCGTCTTTTTTTATGACTCCCCTAAATGAAAGTAATTTTTTTGTGACTCCCTTATTTGATGATGATTATAATTGTTGATTTATTTTCATTGTGAACATAGTGGTGTGGATGCATTTGCATAATATAATAATTCTATCTCTAATGTAATGGGGTATATTTTTGTACTAACAAGTGTGTTATAATTGTGCAAATTGTGAATGAAAAGCAATAAAATGTTTTCATAACCAGTCCGTCCATATATCTGATTGATAAAATATTGCTATTGTCACCATTGTATTCTCAATGTTCAGACTCAGTTAATTGACCCCTATTATTTATATTATATTGGATGGCTTTGAGGGTGATACAAGAATATATTGCACGAGGTATAAAAATATTGCACGAGTCGGAAACGAGTGAAATATTTTTATAGCGAGTGCAATATATTCTGGTATCCCCCGAAAATAAGACATTCAATATTATTATTATTATTTATATAACAGACTGTGTTGATAAAAACTAAATTGAGTTAGACCAAAATGACCTTCTCTGCGCATATATACTCAGGCGCACTTCTTCTGCGCCGCAAAATATTGGACATTGAATATTGGATGTATATCTGGGAATGTGATGCACAATATTCAATGCACCCTTTTATTATACCTTTTGGAAGGCCAATATTAATAATAATCAGGTTTAATAGGAAGTTAAACCATCACTCAACAAAGACGGGGGCAGGTACAAATTACCAAGATTCTGACGTCACACCTCCAAAGGGTCACGTCGAGTCATTAGTCTGCTGATGAAAGGTGTAGAAACACCTGAAAATTCCAGGTAATTATTTCTTGTGTTGAGATCGAAAGTTTAACTTCATATTATTTATAAAATGTAAAAAGATGAATCCAACGGAACCAGGAACAAAACACACCAAGGATCAGAAAACTGATACAAGAGGATATCTCGAAAATATAAAAATGCTAAGAGTAAAAGCAAGATATACCAACAGGGTGTGGGGAAACAGGTAATAACAAGGGAGAATAACGCGATAAAACAGATAAATAACAAAAAAACCAAAAAAAAACGGAAATGCACTGGGACAAGCAATGAAAATTGCTGTGCAATAAAACAACAAAGATATATCTGAGACTACTCAGGATATATGGTAACAATAAAGACCGACGTTTCAAGTGGATATACCACCCTTCATTAGGGACAAAATATAAACAAAGTGTTAAGAACTATAAATAAGATAATGAACTAGACAAGTCCACCACCCCCACCACTGTAATTATAGCACAATGCCAGTAATAGATGTTGACTACTAGGCATCCAAGTTAACACTCATATTATTTATCACCAACACAGATGAACTTTCATTCTAATAATCAGGTTTATTGTGTTGTATTAAGCATTTTACCCAAATTAAATCAGGCATAAACTTGTGATGTGATATATAACACATGCCAGCAACTTTGAAGGTAATCCTTTATTATTGAGAACTTCTTAAAATAAACTACATCCCCAAAAGGTGTGGGTCGCACTTATAAACAAAGGTAGATATCATGCACAGGTCTAAAATGTCAGAAACAGACCCAAATCAAATATTTTTCTTTAAGCAAGTATTGCATTATTATGTCCGCATCATATCGGGGGGTGCAACTCAACTTGCCGATCTGAAGCTACTTTTAAGTTTAACTTTGGCTGTGCGCATATCTACAATATGCGCAGTATAGGACTTTCCTATCCCAACATTAAAAGAATCCCTGGTCATATTCACCTGGCATGATATCCATGGCGGAATACAAGGCCCTTCTATTCTATTCACACAAAAACTTCACTGCCAAGAAAGGTACTAAACAAACGTCAAGATAATTATAGAAAAATATATTTATTTTGAATATACATGGACAAAATCTCTGTAAATTTCTCTACATTTTATAAGTTATATACATATTTTTCATGTACAAAAAGAAATGTGTCAAATATTTTACATACACAAATGTGTCAATGGGTAAAAAACCAGTCCCATTTCAATATGCTTGCTGTACTAGAAAAAAACATAACTTTGATAAGGCCAAATTAAATTAATTGTTTGTCTCAAAGCTCCCCTCCTGTTGTAAAACTAATGCGGAATGCGGGGTTTTTTCATTTTATTTATTTTTTTTTTTCAATATAAAATATTGAAATCCTTGTAAAAGTGAACTTTTGTATTTAAGATGATGTGATCAATGAAAATCTGAAAAATCTGTGAAATTGTGGATTTTTTTTTTTTTTTTTGAAAAAAGAAAAGAAAAAAAAGTGTTTCAGATTTTTGTTTTTCTAATGCGCATCAATAAACTAACGCGCGCGGGAGTTTGAGACAAACAATTAATTTAATTTGGCCTAAGTATTTTGAATCTGATCTTAAACCCTAACACCGACAAAATCGGTTCATCCTTCATGTAAGCTTTCACAAAACTAGTCTACATGTAGCTTGGAAACTTCATTCAGGGAGTATAAGCTTTACTCCGTGTAATCCCTCAATGACGTCTGTACTATCTCTGGCTCTCTTATATTGATGAGCAGAGTTAAAGGGGCATTAAGAGATGAGGTGGAGGCAGCGCCCTCAATTACAAAAATATATGATAAAAACTGGGATTTGTATATTTTTACAATTGTATTACATGTATTAACTTACACCTATAAGGATTAAGAAAAATCAGCCCTCTTTGTACAACAAAACGTTGATTCAAAAATGCTGGGCAACCAGCATTTTACATGGTTAAGGGTGGTATTCCAACATTGTTTTAATCAAGTTTTGCTGGGTGTTTTTTTAGTAAAAACAACAATAATGGCAATTTTTAATGTTCATCTTGAATTCTGAAGTAAATTAATTAAAATTAAAAATAAAATTCAACATGACTTTGTGTCCCTTTAAGCAAATGAGGTATTAAAGACACAATTACAACAGTTAATTACATAGATGAGGTCTTATGAACAGAGACAGTTTGAATAAATTTTAGGTCAATACATGCGTTTGTTTCAAGAGAAATTATACAAATCAATGCGCTGATATTGATGTGTGAATGGCATGATCCATAGGGAGTGTTATTGTGAGCGTATCAACATTTGCGCAAGTGCATTGATTTGTCTAAAACATACGCATGGATTGACCAAAATCACACACAAAAATATGAATCAAAATATTTTCAATTCTGTGCCTACTTGACTCTTTTTAATATAATATCAAATGAATGTAATATAAACATGTGGTAACAAGTTTGATAACACCTGGAGTAAAAATTGGCGAACCTGTGCTGCTGTTAGAACAGCAAATTGAAACATGCACACTAGGGCGGGGCGTAAATAGGGAAGGTATTTTGTTCAAATCGGCCATGGTCAAAATGTATTCCACTTGACCCCATATGATCAAATATGCACTTTAAAACAATTCGGAGGGGGTCTTCAGACCCCACCACTACCCTTAATCTCCCTATAGGGGAATACATAATAAAATTCCCAAATTGGTGTAGCAAAATTATGTTTCGACCTTTTGTTCTAGGTCGAAACCTAATTTTGCTACACCAATTGGGCAACTTCACCATGTATTCCCCTATAGGGGGATAAAGGGTAGTGGTGGGGTCAGAAGACCCCCTCCGAAAAAGATTTAAAGTGCATATTTGATCATATGGGTCAAACATGCCAATAATTATGCTTATGTGCAGTGACATCGGAGTGCATTCTAGTGACAATTGCAGCTTTTTTCATGCAAGTGACAGGATTTGAATGATTGATCATAATATGCTATCATGGTAGAGTCACACGCATAAGCTGCACATACATGAATACAAACTAATGTCACTGCACGGAGATAGCAAAAACATAACATGTGATGCGATCAAGCAATGACTCTGAAGTAGAAAACATCTAACTTTTAGTTTTGTTTTCTAAGATCATATTGTTTATAGACCTACATATTATGCAGAAAACCAAGAGTTTTGCAAACAATAGAAAACAAAAGAATTATATATCCTCTGTTTGGTTACATCTCAAAATCAATAACCCTCACAATTAATAATCCCGACTTCCAACTCATTTCGCTTGATCACATCACATATTCTATGGTTTATATATGTTTGCCTTTCCCTGTGCATTGATCTTAATAAACATTAAAGTGATATTTGCCTTTAGTATGATACACACTACTATCACTACACAGAGTAAGACAGAAAAGATTGTTATCTTCCAATTACATATATTGGCTATTACCTGTGTATTGTTCTTACTAATTATTCCAGTGAGTGATATGTTCTGTCATATGGTTCTAAATTGTTGGATCAATTGAGTGACTCGTTTAATCTTATTAGGCCAAATTAAATTAATTGTTTGTCTCAAAGCTCCCGCGCGCGTTAGTTTATTGATGCGCATTAGAAAAACAAAAATCTGAAAAATCCTTTCTTTTTTTCTTTCCCCCCCCCCCCCAAAAAAAAAAAATCCAAAATTTCACCGATTTTTCAGATTTTCATTGATCACATCATCTTAAATACAAAAGTTCACTTTTACAAGGATTTCAATATTTTATATTTAAAAAAAAACAATAAAAAAAACATTAAAAAAAACCTGCATTCCGCATTAGTTTTACAACAGGAGAGGAGCTTTGAGACAAACAATTAATTTAATTTGGCCTTAGTACATGTGGTACCATGTAGTAATATCAGTGTTTACTTGTTTGGCAGTCAGTACAGGTGCAATCAGCAGATCTACTTTGATGGAAGAAAGAATCGAACCAAAGACACCAATCAAGAAAACATAGATGTGTGAATTTTGGCTACCAGAGTTTTATGAACACCCAGAGTTGCAGTGTATAGGAATCAATCATACATGGCAGGTTAGTAAATGGGAGCAAATTTACTCATCAGTTGTACCCAGTTTTCATCCAAAATTCTAGATTTAGTGACATTTTAAAATGTGAGCTTTGCATATGCAACATAAATAGATTGACAGTGTGGATGGCCATGTAATGCAGATCACCAGTTTTGAATGACAAACATATTTAGACCATTTCACATAGCGCTCATCAGATGTCATCAAACTTGTACCTGACAGTTCCCATTGTAACACTATCATAGGTCAATAAATGCGTATGTGTTGTTTCGAGAGAAATTAGACAAATCAATGCAGGCATGCTGATGTTGATGTGTGAATAATGTCACATACCCGCAGGGGAGTGCTATTGTGAGCATATCAACAAAAACGCATGTATATTGATACACGACACTATACAAATCAAAATTCACAATTTGAGCATAATTTGAATAAACGAATAAACATGTGTTAACAAGTGGGCTAACACCCGCAGTGAAACTCGGCAAACCCACGATACCTGAACAACAAATTAAAAAACAAAGTGGTTGGTGAGGGCATTGAACGGCACACACACGGAGTGCATTAGACAATTTCAATGCAACCTGCATACTTTAGTTTCTTGCTTTCTGATTGGTTCGAAGTTACTAAGAGTGTATGAATTCAAGACAATGGGTTGTCTTCGACTTTGACTTAAATCACTATTTTGATGACTTTCTAACAACAGGAAAAGTTACTATGCATCTGAATCAAACTGAATGACAGCTGTGTATAGAAGTTAACAGAAGGAGATTTGTCAGCAGAACAACAAGAAAACAGGTATGTCCAAATTAGTAATTCCTATGAGAGCACTCCTATTCAAAGGTGGTGGATATCATATCCATCAAAATAAATAAAAAGGGGTTGCATTTACTGGAGTGAGAGTGAAGTGTATGTATGCATATAGTGTCAAAATCTGCAAAAATCCAACAAATGTGGTGTATTTTCAGCA
This sequence comes from Ophiura sarsii, assembly GCA_035610835.1. NCBI lineage: Eukaryota > Metazoa > Echinodermata > Ophiuroidea > Amphilepidida > Ophiuridae > Ophiura > Ophiura sarsii. The sequence continues at coordinate 79,382,573 of CM069441.1, read as the reverse complement.
TAAAACTTATAAAATATCTGTTTTGTGGAATAAAACTGGGAAGAACAATCGGTTGTATAACTGTAATTGTGGGTCCATAAGTTAAACACATGTGCATCATGTCTAAAAAGAGCATGTGACCTGAGAATGATATCTGCATTTGTTTACAAGTTGTCCTTTGAGTTTTAGCTTCTATTTACATAATGTTTGCACATAATTAATGTGTGACAACTGATTATTTTGGCGCCATTTCAAACGAGCAGCATAGTCAATGTCACTTCCTCTCTGGGCAGTGACAAACATTTGTGTATTTATCTTCTGTCTTTCTTCTGTCGTGGGTGAGCATATTTATTCACTGCAATCGGTGAATGATGCAGTAAAATAGACAATTTTTATACTGTAGTTCAGTCAGTTACAAATTGGCGTGAAATATGAGGTTTTTATGTCTCCGCGCGCACAAAAGTTATCCAATCGGATGTGCGCGCATATATGCATGCATTGTGCGTGTGATTTTGGCATATATGCATGCATCACACACATGATGCATGGTGTGCAAGATTATGTGAGCATTATGCGCATCCACGCTCTTTTGTATTGCTGCTGTTAGGAGGCTCATATCACCAATTTGGAACTGAATGAAATATAGTAAGAGTTTGATTCTAACTTTTATGTACATTTTTATATCAACGATATAGAAAGAAAAAGTGCCATGTTCCCATGACCGTTTAGTCTGTCCCTATTTCAAACCAACAATAGAATATCAAGTCCAGTCTTGGAATTTGGAAAGCCAAGTTTGGGCAGAGATGTTACATATTGTACTTACAAAGAAGGCCTGTGAGCTATTCAGATTTTGTTGCAGGAATCAGGGCTGGGTTTTTACCAAATAGATATATTGGTGAAAATGTGAGACTAATTTTGGATATTATTGAGTATGCAGAAGGGAATGATATTCCAGGTACATTATTATTTGTTGATTTTGAAAAGGCATGTGATACATTAGAGTGGTCATTTATACAGAAGTGTCTTGATAACTTTGGTTTTCAAAATGATTTGAAGAAATGGGTGAAACTATTTTACACAGATATAAGTAGTTGTGTAATTAATAATAGTTATTTTTCCAGTTTTTTTTTCATTATCAAGAGGTGTCCGTCATAAAATAAAAGGAATCGGGGCTGGAACTTCAGAAATGTTGTCAACCAGCCAATCGGCCAGGTAACTCACCAAAAATACCTGCCCAACAGAAATTCCACAAGTCAGTGTAACTCACTTACACAGTGAGTTTGAGAATGTTTACTATCAGTGGGATAGGTATTTTTTATCTTCACCCACCGACGCAAAAGTTACCCGCTATGGGCAGGTGGACGGGTACTATTTCCAGCCCTGGTAGGAATTGCAGCAGAATTGTGCATTTAGGAGAAGTAGTTTGTATACTGATGTCTATGTAAACCGAGAGGGGACAATATACCAGCATTGTGTAGGAGAATTGGCAAACTCACTACAGTATTGTTATGAGTCAAAATGTTAAGATGTTAAAAGAAAGATTTGGTCATTCCAGTGGAGATTCAATTTCAATGTTTAGAGGGTAATTGTAAAATAATATGCCGATATGCTGTGTGGATAAGTCTGGGTATAGATTTGTAATGGAGCATATCCTACCTTAGATGCAGTGTTTGATTGTTACCAAGTTATGGATGGAAGCAACTGGGTTACATTACAGTAATTGTCAAAGTCAAAGTTTTTTGACATTGTCAACGATGCACTTGATCCCCTCTGGCTCTATGTGCCAGGTGTCTGGTGGAGTCTTTTCATCCCCTTTGCTAGGCCAAACAGGTTGATATGAATTCCAGATTGTGCAACAATCCTTTTCAAGTTCTTCAAAGCATTTCTTAAGGAAGAGACTTTCACATGATTGTGACTTCATTATTGGTGAGAATATTACCTGTTGTAAAGCTGGTGGATCCAGCTGCGTACGCAGGATTTTGTGAAAGGGGGTGTTATAGAAATATTGATATAATTATTTCACTATCTCTGCCTGCGCAAACAAGGAGGGGACAGCTAGGGTTCCCCTCGCCCTAGCCTCCCCACGGTTCACAGACACGTGCTGTAACAAACCCTCAATTGTTGAGAAAAAACAGGCATTTGAACTTTACCCCACTTTGGCTAGTTGGCCAGTCGTCTTAGCAATGTAAACAAACCCTTTTTTAAGCATGCTATACGGCGCCAACGGAAGACCGGCTCATCGGGTACAAAGTTATGTTGAGCGGTCGGTAACTCGCGTCGGGTAATTAGTACACCCCCCAGTAACTAAGTTTTTCATATTTGGGGGGGGGGGGGGGGGGGAAGTAAACAGAAAATGTTCGACTTAACATTTATGTGTGCTATGCATGCTTGAGGTACATTTCTGCTTTAAACAAGCTTCAACTCCAAAAATATTCTATTTTTGAGACAAAATTTCCGTTTGTGTACTTTTGATCATCATAATTCCATGATTCCTCTTGTCAAATGAACCAACAATGCCAATCTCAACCGACATACAGTCAATATTCAGGGGCAATCGCCCCCCCTCAAACCCTCTGGTTACGCCACTGCGTCTCCGCTGTCCCCTCTTTCCCCTTCTCCTTTTCCTCTCCTTTCTCTTCTCTTTTTCCTCTCCTTTCCCTTTTTTATCCCCCTGGTTTGTAAAACAGAAGGGGATTTTGTGATCATGTAATGTGTGGGGTGTAGGGGTGTGTGTGCCTTTTGGTTAGCCTTTTTTCTGATGAATGCTGTATCTTTGAACGGATGACGGATTGACTTCAAACCTTCAGCGATAGGTAGGCCATGGTCAAAAGATGTGGCTTCTCATTTTGGGGTCTAATTTGCATAGGTCATCTGAGGTCAAAGGTCATCCAGAGGTCAAATCGTAAAAGTTGCCCAATTGACGTCAAACTTGGAGTAAAGAAACCGGGTGAACATGTTGTAAAATTAATTAGAGGTTATCCGAGGTCAACGGTTATTAGAGGTCATCCCAGGTCAACGGTCACCAACTACTACTACTACTACCTGACATTTATACCGCGTCAAAAACCAATAAAATTGCACTAAGGCGCATAAAAACACAAACAATGGATGAAAAAATAAATACATAAGTCAAATAACAGCAGAAAAGTCAATGCAAACATGATGAAATAAGTTATTGAATGTAAGCATTATAGAAGAGATGTTGCTTGAGCAGTTTCTTGAATATGTGAATTGAGGGAGCACATTTAACATGATTTGGTAATGCATTCCAAAGTTTAGGTCCATAGCAAGAAAAAGATCTGTCGGCGAACGTTGAACGATGTGTCCTGTGCTCAGTGAGAATGAAAGAGGCAGTTGAGGTCGAGCGAAGATTGCGGTGAGATGTTGAAACATGAAGTAGTTCAGAAAGGTAGTCAGGAGCTGTCTGGTGAAGGCATTTGAATACAATTACAAGAATCTTGAATTCTATGCGCTGCTTTATCAGGAGCCAGTGTAACTCAACAAGATCGGCAGAAATGGAGTCATATTTCCGTTTTCTGGTTACAATGCGAGCTGCAGTACGTTGAATGTTTACAAGACGTTTAAAGCAAGGGGTTACCAAGGGGTTACATCGTGCAATGAACACCAAGGGAACATGTCAAAAATAATTAGAGGTCATCCAAGGTCATCTGAGGTCAAAGGTCTTCTAGAGGTCAAATCGTTAAAGTTTCCCGATTGACCTCAAACTTGGAGAAAAGAAACATGAACACCGGGGGGGGGGGGGGGGGGGGGGGGGACATGACCCATATATGACCTTTGAACTCATTTAGTTGATCTCCCAGCCAGGGGGATACGCAAGTCGTGACTTGCAGTATTTCTATTTTTAGGACAGACCCAAGGGGGTGTTTCACACCCAAAACACCCCCTGCGTACGCGCCTGAGTGCATCAACAGAGCTTCTGAAGAATTCCGTCAAAGCTGATTCAGGAAAATGGTCGTGTGGTTTAATGGTGCAGCCCTTTAAATTTAGCACACTCAGATAGGGCATTGATTTCAGCTGATTTACTAGTAAAGGCAGATTGGAACCTATAGTATTCCCTTCACAAGGCAGATTGGAACAATATACTTGATCCCCTCTGGCTCTATGTGCCAAGTATCAGGTGGATCAAATAGTGTCTGACTTTCATATGTCATATACCAAACTGGTTGATATGGCTCCGGAAGGGACAACCATCCTTTTCAATTAGTTCTTTAAATAATTTCGTAAAAGAAAGGGGCTTTTTCAACTTTCATAGTCATTATTGGTGTGAGTATTACCTGTTGTAAGGCTGGTGCATCAATTAAAGGTATATTATGTGATCTTTCCAGGGAACGCCCTCAACATCCGAGAAAAAAAATTGAAAGCAGATTTTCTTGCAGATTTACATTTCTGATCATAAATCTTACATATATTCTAAGTTATAGTGCGATACGATTCTTAATTACTTCAAAATCATGGTTTTAGAGTGAAAATAAACTGTCAGGATAACACGACAGTTTATATTTTCACTCTACATTCACTCTTAAACCATGATTTTGAGGTAATTGGGAATCGTATCGCTCTGTAACTTGGAATGTATGTACGATTTATGATCAGAAATGTAAATCTGCAAGAAAATCGACTTTAAAAAAAAAATCATGAATAGAGGGCGCTCTCTGGAAAAGATCACATAATATGCCTTTAATTGTCAAAGTCAAACTTTTTGACAGTGTCAACAATGCACTTAATCCCCTCTTTCTCTATGCGCCAGGGGTTAGGTGCATCAAACCGTGTCCTCTTCAGGATAGTGGTACAACCATCCTCTTCAAGTTCTTCAAAGCATTTCTTAAGAAAGGGGCTTTTATATGATTTTGCCTTCATTGATAGCGAGAATAGTACCTGTTGTAAGGCTGGTGCATCAACAAAACTTCTGAAGAATTCTGTCAAAGCTGATTCAGAAAAACAGTCGTATAGGTGCATGGTGCAGTCCGTTAAATTTAGCACACTCAGATTGGGCATTGATTTCAGCTGATTTGCTAGTAAAGGCAGATTGGAACCTATATTATTCCCTTCAAGTGACAGCTCTTGCAATGACAAAAGACTGCACAGGCATGTGCACAGTTCCTTGACATGTTCCTTATGAGAAAGGAAGGAAGGTGGTTTCCCTGATGGTTCCCAATCATGACGGTAAAATAATTCCCATTCCTGGTATCTGTCCACTGGGTTTTGTGACAATGTGAGTTTCAATAGCCTAGTTGATGTCCAGCTAAGTGTATCAAACAATGCCAGACAACATTCTCGGCCCATGTAATTGTTGGTCAGGTGCAATTCCTGGAGAGTCTTGATACATGGTATGTGTGGGATACTATCCTTGTCTAATGGAATGCTTCTTAAATCTAAGACCTCTAGCAATGGTGATGTGATTGATTTCAGGATTCGGGTTACATTACCTGCCGGTATATTATCTGGCGGTGCAAGTATATCTTTGGTTAACTGAAATCTCTGTAGATTTAGTAATTTTGATACAAATGCTCTACATGATTTACCGAATTGATGATTACTAAGGGTGACATCACTTATTTTCATTGCATTGACAGTCTGTAGTAACCCATTATAAAAGTATTCATGACATTCTGGAGAAGAAAAACGTCCCATAAACATGTAATGACTGAGATTTTTTAAACAACCAATATGCCTGCCTACTTGATGCAGTGTTTGATTAATCCAGTTTGTCTTTGGTGAGAATGAACCAAGTGTTAGGATTAAGTGGTTGATATGAGGCAAACATTTCACTACATCTTCAATCAGTTTGACAGTAGTATCACTTAAGTCCAAATCCATTCTAAAATATATCACATGTGTTTGTAACAAATTATACTCTACCATGCCATGGAAAAAATAGACAATTTCTGACGGTACAAATCTCATCAAAATGTATGAAATGTCACATCCATCACAATTGTTGAATAGAGGAGTCATTGCATGGAATACTTGTTGCATATCTTCCCTATCATTTCCAAACTCATACAGAGCTTCAATAGGAAGGCTGATAGCTGCACTGTTGAAGCTGAATATTTGTGAGACACCTGCTCTCCAATGTAAAGGTATGTGACTTCTGATCTCTGATTCCATCAACATATCTAATTCCTGTCTCCTATTGCAAATCGATTCAACAATATGTTTCAGAAAGAACTTGACTGTTGTGGTTGTGTCACTCAATCCACAACAAAAACAAATCATCTGGTGTATGTTCTCTGGATGGATGAAATCAATTTTGTTTAGCCAAGATGAGCATGACTCATGATTCCCAGTTTTGACTAAATTAACCAAATACAGAGCAGCTGACATTTCTTGGAAAGTCTTGTGTAGAAATTCTACATTTTGCTCTCTTCTCAACCGATTTGGTGGAATTAGCTTCATTGTTGTAACTAAACCTAGCTGACAAGCACAGTCAAGGATGTCTGAATCAAATTGTTTAGCTTTAAATACTAGTTTATCCTCAAGTACTCCTTGCAATGCTATTTCGCCTATCTCAGCAATGAGCTTCATGACTCTTTCCTCATCATAATTCTTCAATCTATATGTTGCCATACATAATACTACCTCCCTATAGATACTACTAATTGTAGTAGGAAGTGTCTTATTTCGTTTCCACAACATACACAGCATTGCACATATAGCAGGAATTTTTGATATTTCTCTCAAATTTGAATTACTTTTCAGATGTTTCAGTAACTTCTTACTTTGGTCAAATGATTCAGTCATGAAATACTTGTTTGAATATTCTTGTAACTTGTCATCATCATCTAATCCATGCAATTGCACATGAGCATCACAACTATAACTATCTTTGAAAGTACTAACATGATTGGAACGAGTGGTAATTACAACACAGCTTTCATGTAGCCAACGGTTACACAGCAAATCATTGATATCTCCTGATTTTGACTCTCTATACATTCTTTTGACCTCATCATATCCATCAAGTAATACTAGTATAGATTCTGAATGACTTGTAAGATATAATTCTAAATCTTGTTTCACTACTTTACTCAAGAGTTGTGTCTGTATGGCATCTACAAGATTCATCTCTGGTTTAAATGTATTCATTTTCAGAACAAGCACCAGTTCATATGGACTCTCAGTGAAAGTCTTTGCCCATTGATACGCTAACCTTTTTATCAGTGTGGACTTCCCCATTCCTGGCTTTCCATCTACCAAAACCCGTTTACATTGTTTACCTTTGCTATCTTTCAAGTCTACTAGTTTTGCATATGTTTCTACTTTTATTCCTTCCATATCCGTGTCCTGTCTTGTCATACCCAACTCTACAAACCCTTCTTCAATATCTTGATATCCCTCTGGTATGTCTGGTAGTAATCGCATTGTGTTCTGTGGCATGGACAGATAAGTTTTAACCAGCTGCTCTCTCCAATACTCAAGCGACTCTTCTGAAAGCAACAAGAGTGAAATATAACATATTGTTATTGTTTGTTCAATATAAAAAAATATGAAATTAACGGAAACTAAAAAATTCTGAATAAGTTCCATTATATTTATCATATTGCCGGATGTTGATACAGATGTAAATGTAAAATCATTTTCCACCTGGGCATCAGTGATGTTCGGGGGTGCTCAGCTATCCCTGTACATGTATACATCACTGATGCATTAATTTTATGTAGGATCACTACATCTGCATTATACTTTATAGTCCTTAGGGGCAGATTGGGGATTGAAGTGGATGGGGCAAAAGTTGCTAAACTAGTCCTTATATGCATTATTGAGTGCACTTTACAAGAATCCTTGCATGTAGTGGGCCCTTTGGAGTCCAAGGGGTAAATCACCAGCCAAATGTTTCCATTTAAGCCAATTTGGAAGGCATTTGCTATATTCTACTTATCGTCTGGCCCGAGTGGTCCAGAACCGAGCAGCCCGTGGAGCCCCTAATGGCCCAATGGCTATAGCCCACCTCTGTAGTCCTTGCAGCTGCCAGAGCATATCATACAAGTTTGAGACATTCAAAGCTGGTGATTTAAAATGTTCCATTATTATAAATACAAAAGATAACACTCATTCCATGTTAGACCTCTCTCCAAATCATTATAATTCTAACCACATGGCAATGTTAACAGTCATCTATATTTGAATATGGATTTGCTTTGCTTTGATTGTTAACTTTGAGAGTTGACCAGAAAGACACTATTCACTTTCTGGTCATTTTTAAGAAATACCGTACCAATAAAATCATAGTCAACCAATATTGTAAGGACCAAAAAGGCATACTACCAGTACACAAAACAGCCCTCGTTTGAGTTAGAGCACTTGTAATTTATACACCAAACTCAATGGAACACAAAATATCAAATCTAATTTTTCTAAGAATGTCCTTGTTTGAATAACGTCTTTCTGATTGTCAACCCTCCATTTGATACTTACCCTCTTTGGTCTTAGACAGGTTGTATCTCTTTTTCGGTATGGCACCGGTCGCTGTTCTAGTTGGTGGAACCGGGTCTTGCTCTATAGGGGAGAAAACATGTTATCAGATTGGTTTAGAAAGTTACATTTAGGAAGTTGCCCTTACCCCACCTAAAACCAGTTTTGAGAAAACCTTTATTCACATAGCTGGATATCCGCATGTTCTCTACAACCCCAGGTTACAAGATGGATGGATGCAAGGTTGCGTCATCATGTCTTAGTTATATTGTTTTGTGTGATAGTTTTACATGAGTGGAACTATGGGAGCATGATCGATGGCATGACATGCACACTTACCATGCTTACAAAACCCAACTTCATCTTCAAGTTCTGTCATCCTTTTGTACGGGTCCATTCTCTTATCACAATGCAAAAGTTCCATGAATCCATTGTAGGCACCTGTTGTTCTCTTAATGATCCCCAGCAACGTGTCAACCTTCTCGCCGTTGATCTGACTTTTTTTAATAGTTCCCCTCTCCCAATCTGTAATGACGTCCCTAGCAACGAGCTCTTGCAGGAAAGCGTCATCAATTGCCAAAAACTTGGAAAGATCAGGAGCTGCTTTGTCTAAGATACTTGCTACCTGTGTACGTGCTTCCAATAGTGCTGCCATATCTGCATGCATAAATTATATATACAAATTCAATCATATGTCATGGTGGTATGACACATTCAATACAATTAAGTCAATTAAGTATATATATTCCAGTAAACGAACTTTAAAATAATGGATTGTATACTATGGCACTATGTTATGTCTGATATTTTTACAGGTTGAAAAAGGGGGACATGGATGACATTGTATTACTTACCATGCCTATGAAACCCTGCACTATCTTCAAGTGTTTTCATCGCAGTGTAAAGTTCTATTGTCTTATCACAATTTAAAAGTTCCATGAATCCATTGTAGGCACCTGTTGTTGTCTTAATGATCCCCAACAATATCTCAACCTTCTCGCCGTTGATCTGACTTTTTTTGATAGTTCCCCTCTCCCAATCTGTGATGACGTCCCTAGCAACAAGCTCTTGCAGGAAAGCGTCATTAATTGCCAAAAACTTGGACAGATCAGGAGCTGCTTTGTCTAAGATATTCGCTATCTTTTTACGTGCTTCCATTTGTGCTGCCATATCTGCATGCAAGAATTATGGTCTATACTGTCGCCTTAACAGTGTCCAAATAATCTGCTTGTCGTCTTGCATTGAAGTGTTTGTAGTTTCATACCTGTAATGATATATTAAACAAAAATCTATAAGCAGGTTTTATTTTTGTGAGTGCTGTTATTATTGAACTATTAATCAAATGCATATAAAAGTATACATTTTTGGAAAGGAAATAGATGAGAGAATCCAAATTTTGTGTCAATTTTGACCAAAAATGTTGAATTTTTGAGTAAATCACAAAATTCACTTTTTTGACCAATTTTGTTTTGTTTTGACAAAGCTATCAAAAATAATTTTGAAAAGAAGAAAAAACCAAATCGCTATATAATGATGTAAAGACACTAACTTAGGCCAAACAAAGAAGATAGTCTGTCTCAGAAACATTTGGCAAATAAGCTTAAGTGCTGTGCGGGTTTTTTCTTTTAGAAAATAGGCTATGAGCTTCAGAGAACTTTTTTTAAACCTTTTTTTAAAAAAAATCCCTGCCCCCTCCAAAAAAAAAATCCCCCCAAAAAAGAAGTTTTTTAGGCCTCAGCGCCGTACCTCATTTCACATACCAATGCGGGCGGGCTTCTGAGACAGACTATCTTCTTTGTTTGGCCTTATGGACAATTTTTTTACATTTCTTTTGAAATTTTGACCCAAATGTGCCAACAAAGTGGAAAAAAAATGAAAAAAAAATTTTTGTGGCAATTTTTAGTGAAAATTTCAAAAAATATTAAATAAGGTTTAAAAATAAAATCATCCCTAAGTTAGGGAGCACATCAAAACGCGACCGCCCGGTTGCCGCGCGGTCGAGTTTTGATTTGTGACTTTATATCATCAGTTATTTTTGTTAGCTTTGTCCAAAAAAATTGGGTCAAAAAAGTGATTTGTTGTGATTTTCTCCAAAAAAAATCAACATTTTGGGTCAACATTGATGCAAAATTTGAATTCTCTGATCCATTTCTTTTCCAAAATGTATACTTTTGTATACATTTGAGTCATAGTTCAATAATTACAGCACAAAATTCCAAAAAAACCTTCCTTAAGGGAAGTGTTAACCCTAATATTTTGATGATCAACTTTAGCTTCTAAGTTTGAGAATATTGAATAAAAGTACATAAAAGTATACATTTTTAGAAAGGAAATTTGATAAGGAATCCGATGGTGGTATCAATGTGATACCAAATAAACTAAATTTTGAGAAATGAACCAAAAAGAGATTTTTTTACCCCAAATTTTTCAGACAGCATAACTAAAAAATAAAAAATGGTAATTTGTTCTAGTGTACATTTTTGTAAACAAGACAATTTTGTCTAGGAGGCAATTTTTTCTTTTACCAAAGTACGGCTTGGTTTTGGAAATATTGCTAAAAACATCGGAAAAGTGTAAAAGTCGGGTTTTTTTGCATACATTTCGCTAGAAATTGATGCATATCTCGAGTTTAAAATTCATAATCGAAAAAATAAAAATTTGCCTCCTAGCGCTGAAAGTCCTCTACACAATGGTAGTAAAAGCTTACCTGATAGTTTGATATTTTTTTATTTATGTTGTCTGAAAAATCGTAAAATTCCCTCAAATTTAAATTTCTAGAAAACATCGATTTAGTAAAAATATTGACATTTTCCACCATTTAAAGCTAAATGTTCATGGAATACAAGGGCGTGTGACCTAAAATGCGAGTATACTATCATGAACAATCAAAATAAACTATCAGATTCAATTTATATTGTCACAATGTGAAGAAATTGGAAGAAAACTGAAATTTAAATGATCGTAAGATTGGCCTTTGTTACCAAAACAACAATTTTAAATCACCCAAAAGAACGGGAGATAATCGCTTCCGATTAGTAACATATGATGGTAATGATAGAATACATATAAAAGTATAAAATTATAGAGAAATGTGAAATTCCATTTTTGAAACAAGTGCCGGGTTGACACTGCCCTTAAGTCCCCCTTAACCCTAACCTCCTAAGTCACATTTTGGAAAAAAATTTCAACAACAAAAACGCGGACAAAAAGAGTGGCGCCGCCACCGGGGCTCGAACCCACAACCTCTCGGTTGCCAGACGAACGCTCTACCATTGCGCCACAGGGACCAACCATACTCGGGCCAGTGTATTGGCCCGACTATGTAGCCTGGGGACATTATTTCATTGAAAAAGTGCCACGCCAGCTGGCACAGACAGACTTTACCGTGCACATTTGCGGCATTGAGGATGGTTAGGGTTAATAAAATCATACATGGACAATTTTGAAGAAGAAAAAAAAAGAGAAAAACAATCCGTTAACCCTAACCTCCTAAGTCACATTTTGAAGATTTTTTTTTCAACGACAAAAACGTGGACAAAAAGAGTGGTGCAGCCACCGGGGCTCGAACCCACAACCTCTCGGTTGCCAGACGAACGCTCTACCATTGCGCCACAGGGACCAACCATACTCGGGCCAATACTCGGGCCAGTGTATTGGCTCGACTATGTAGCCTGGGAACATTATTTCATCGAAAAAGTTTTCGGCATTGAGGATGGTTAGGGTTAAGGAAAGTATAAACATGAATGTAAAGCCATTTCCACATAGCAGTTTTTTTCAGCATTTTTTTACCTAATTTCCTTTCTGTCAGAAATTACCCAAAAGTATATTGCTTGGTAAAAACGACTGTGTAAATTATAAAATAATACAGTCGGCCTATATAGTGAGTGCAGTATACAGCAGTGTACCGCAGTGTACCGCGTCAACGAGTAACTGAGAGCTGCGGCTTGCCTAGAGTGTCCAAGGTTTTTGGACCAGAGGCAGGGTCCCTGGTTCGATCCCCGGTTACGTCGCAGCGATTTTTTAGTCTGTTTTACTTCCAAAATAGCTTATATCGGTTAAAAACCTGGTTTGGGGACAAGGGTTAGGGATTAGGGTTAGTTGAGCAATTTTTCCTTTTATTTTCTTTCTTTTTCCATTAACCCTAACTCTACTCAGTACTACAAATAGATACAGCCGGGTCTATCTCCAAGCGCATGTGTGGATGGTTTTCGATGATGTAATCAAGTGTGCCTATATAGTGAGCACAGTATACTGCGCGAACGAGTAGCTGAGATCAGTGGCTTGTCTAGGGTGTCCCAAGGTTTTGGCGGATCCCTGGGGCTAAAATTGTGATATCGGTTAAATACCTGGTTTGGAGGTTAGGGTTAAGGGCGCTGCAAAGTCTCACTTTATTTGCTGCTGTAAGGAGGCTTGCCAATTTGGAGCTGTCCAGCTACTATATGTATAGGTGTTGGTAGTGAGTGGTTCACCAGTCTCTTGTGGTGCCCAGGTGGGCTATCATATGCACAGCTAAATCTTAGCATTTTGTGAGCTGCCTTCTTAGCTTAGTCAGATAGGCGCCGGACTGTCATGGGTTCGAACTCCAACGGTGCTAGATTTCCTCAAAGAATTGACCCATTTTCTCCCCTGATTCCCTAAAACACGCCCAAGGGATTATGCCTTAGGGTTATAATGTTGTTTTAATTTTCCATTTTACTGTGGAGATGACATTCCATGGGTTTTAAATTATTATTAAATTATTATTAAATTATTTTAAATAGTATCAACTATATATAGATATTAGGCCACAGGCAGTGGCATAGCTAGATTTAGCCCCCCCCCCCCCCCCCCACGCCATATATTCAAGTTGTGATGGATGGTTTCGAGCTCAATTTTTCGTGAAGGTTTGTTTTGGGAGGTGACGACCCCTCTCTAGTTTATGGCCTGACGGCACCACCTACTCTCAAGTTTGTAGCTCGACGGCACAAATAATGAAAATCATGGTGTTTTTTTAAATTTTAGACTCCAAAAGGTGGTTTTTTTTAGAGAAAAAAATGGACCGAGATATCAATTAAATAAATTTGAGCCTTGAGAAAATCTAATTCCATATATCCATATGTTGACCTATGTAATGAAAATGAAAATTTTGTGAAATCTGTAACAATAATGGCATTATAGGTCCTCTACTAACCCTGCTAGTTATAAAAGTAATCATATCTATTATAGTGAAGGAAACCAATCCTGTGATTCTTTTTGACGATAATATCAAACAAATTCTGCTATTACTATTGGCATTGGTTTTCCTCTTATTATGGTTATAAATATATTTTAAACACTAATTTTATTTTGAGTTTTTTTACTCACCCTTTACGACTAGTGAAACTCAAATCAAAATCCATGTGCCAGGATCGTTCAAACAAAGACATTGGGACCGGCTTCGAGGAAGTAAAATATAAAGACTCAAACAAAATAGCAAAAATGTATCCAAGATTTGTCAAAGTAAAAATTCACAGCCTTTGAAATCCTTTCTACAGCCATATATGCACTAATTTATTTACCTTTATTCACAGTACATGCCAAAATGATGAAGCAAATTTCCAAAGACAATCACAAACTAGGTTAATACAAAACAGATTTATTCAGAAATACAACATGTCTTCTTGCCACACCTGTTGGTGAATGTGAAATGGAAAAACCCAGGTTATTTCCGTTACTACCTATGTCAGTTCAATACAAATACTATATCAGTGAAGCTCATTGAAGCATAAAGGTAACAGGGTACTATTGTGTCACTTCGTTAAACTATTCCAATCTCTATTGTGTCCTATGAGAGACAATAACACAACAGGATAATAGGAAGATCATTCAAAACGTTCTACCTCCCACTCATTTACTAGGCACCAACAAAATCCCCTGTTCTATGGTATGGATGACTTCAGTTGGGTCACTCAGACTTTCTTTTCTTGATTTTCTTGCTTTTTTTCTTCAAATTTACCGCACAAAATTCCCAATTGGGCCAGTCAGACTTTCTTTTCTTACTTTTTTTCTCTTTTCCCCCTTAAAATTTACCGCACAAAATCCCCAATTGGGTCAGTCAGACTTTTTTCTTGCTTTTTTCCCTTCAAATTTACCGCACAAAATCCCTAATTGGATCAGTCAGACTTACTTTTCTTGCTTTTTTTGTCACCGAAGTCAGTGTACATGAATTTTCCCTTCAAAGTAAATCTGAATCTATACATTAATATTAGAATTGCTTTTAGTACCATTTTTACTTTCTTTTTACTGAATTAAAAACCAAAAGCCCTTTAAGTGCAACAGAAGAGATTATCATTTTGATCATTTTGATCAATTCTATGAGAGATAAAAACATGCCTCTCATTTAAGGTGTTTTTTAATACTGCAGATGTATCTATAATCTGTTATAGATGTTACTATGTTGCTGAGATTCAGAACTACAATCCTGAACATTTTCATTGGGCTGACATAAAGGGTAAAAAAGAAAAGTAAGTCCCCCCCCCCCCCCCGGGCTCCCTTAAAATTAGATTACTTTTGTTTACATAACTTCACACACAATTAGACGTTTTGAAAAATTGAAACGATTGTGAAAAGAGAAAACGCTTGGCTACCAATAGAAAGTTTTCCATTTTATATATCATGTTTACTTTTCTCAAAACAGTCACATTTTCCCAAAATGATGTTTTCAGAAAAAGTGGCACTTGGTCCCATACCAGTAAATTTACAAACTGTCTCTCGTGATTTTTTTGTACGCAAATTAGACCAAGTTTGTTTGATAACTCCGCACAGAATTAATCGTTTTGAGAAATTTCAAAACTTGTGAAAAGAGAAAATGCTTGGCTTATTCTCACAGACAAATTTTCCTGTTCAATATCATGTTTAATTTTCCCAAAATTGTCTCATTTTTCCAAAACAATGTTTTCAGAAACAGTGGCCATTTTCAAAATCCTATACAATTTTGTTTGCGTAACACCCCCACACAATTATATGTTTTATGAAATTGACACTTTTCTGAAAAGAAACAACGCATAGGGGAATATGGGGCAACTGGACCGTGGGGCAAGTGGTCCGAAATGAAGGATTTTGTAATTGTATGGGTATACTGCTTTCTTTTGAACAATACGACTTTTGTTGATACTTGACATATATCTTTACCTTCTACAATCCAAAACATTTGGAACTTCAGGATATTTACACATGTGATTTTTCTCCATATCTTTGAAGCTAACTCCTTGAGTGACTGATTGAAAATTCACAGATAGAAAATTCACAAATAGTATGGGCGATATATGAAGATGGGTTTAGATCATGTTTAATGTACTTTATATGATTGACAGATATGCAACAGTAAATATATACATGCAGTACAGTCGTCTTAAGATACTAGGTGCATATTGCATTTGATGGGTGCTATATTGTAGTGTGCTTAGGGACTTTCCGAAATATGATTAAAACCATAGG
Source organism: Ophiura sarsii (assembly GCA_035610835.1). Taxonomy (NCBI): domain Eukaryota; kingdom Metazoa; phylum Echinodermata; class Ophiuroidea; order Amphilepidida; family Ophiuridae; genus Ophiura; species Ophiura sarsii. The sequence goes on along the minus strand of CM069441.1, from coordinate 79,366,706 downwards.
TTGTGGTTGAAATGACCGTAAAATGGCGCATATTGCTAATTTGGGACATTGGTGGTTTGGATTTCCGATCAATATTATCATTTAAAGAATGCTTCAACTTAAATCATTATCACGGGTATTCATTTGGTAGAGTTATTAGTTCATGAATTTGCAAATAACAAAGTACACCATTTCTTATTTATCTAAAGACACTCCTCTTCTTGTAGGACCCGAACGCCGTAATATTTGCGAATTCAAAGATACTCACTGGCTACAGAAATCTGTGTAATGGCTAAAAACAAAAATGCAGTTTTCCCTTTTTTCTGAAATGTATCGGAGTTATTGATTATTATGACAAATGGTGGTATGTTTTAAAACATTTTGGCGTAAAATGTATTACGTCACAGGCGTGTTTTAATAACGTTTCATCTCGACAAAGTGCTACGTCATTTGTTGGGGTGAGTGGTCCGAAGGGGTGTGGGGCAACTGGACCGCCTGCAAAAACTTAATCAAAATTGTAAAATTCATTTTGAAAATGAGTTGTTAGTGTCAATAAAACATGACTCGGTATTGAAATGTGAATAGAATATGAAATAATTCACATTCTTTCAAGTTCTTAGACATGTTGGGGCATTTCGGGTCTAATACCACTATTTCTGATACTGAAGGATTACAATATGACATGAAATTGCTTTAGAATGGTTTAAAACCTCGGTATTATGAATTACATCTTTATTATATTTTGAATGGTGTCTGTAAAGGTATTTGCTATGACGAAATATCATGATTTATGTATTTTATCCACTGCTTTTTGTGTATATCAACCGTTGGGTCATCATTGTCATATTGACTAACTTCCCCTGTAACATGAAAAGCTGGCTAAATATCAAGATGGTTTATTATAAGTACTAAATGATGATTATATGAAGTAAATAAAATTATTAAAGAAAGGGTATATATAGACAAATGTATGGGGCGTCTGAATATCACAACCATGTAACCATTTAACTAGGTTCATACCGTTTTATCTAATAAACGTGCAGTCGAAAATTGCGCTTGCTTTGTACACCATTAGTATTACTGCGTTTTACACGTTAACCACGAAAACTGTATAAAACATGGGTTTCATGAGACCTGTATCATTTTTACACGTTAAATAATATGGAAATGAGTTTGTAAAGAAAATACTGCTTAGTTACCGTGTTGTCAATCAATGATTTCTGTGTATTCTAACCGTTGGAACATATAGGACCAGTTGCCCCAATGATGGGGTAACTGGACCGTGCCAAGTAAAGTTTTTAGTTAGTGGTAATTGGCCTTTTGTTTGGATATTTTTTAACATTGATTATATGTTATATGTAAACAGTTACATGGGTGATATTTTCATAGCAATTCCATAAATATTTACACAAGCTTTAAGCTTTTATATCATGAAATATGCTTAACCGGTCCAGTTGCCCCATCCTCCCCTACCTATCCATGCAAAGTTTCCCATTTTCAATACCATGTTTACTTTTCCCAAAAAAGTCAAATATCCCCCAAATTTTGTTTCCGTTAACATGAAATTTGCCCAAATTCAATACAAGTAAGTGCCACTTTTTCTGAAAACATCATTTTGAGGAAATGTGACTGTTTTGGGAAAAGTAAACATGATATCGGAAATGAAACGTATAATTGTGTGTGAAGTTATGTAAACAAAAGTAATCTAATTTTAGGGGGGGACTTACTTTTTTTGACCCTTTATAATGAAGTAGAAGGTAAAACTTAATGAATGGCGGTAGTATGAATGGCTTTTAAAGGCAATTGACCTGACTTAGGCCCAATTTGTCACCCTAGTGATTTATATTCTACATGGGTATATGCACCAAAAATACAGTTGTATTCCAAAATAAATTATTCTAGTCGTTCTATTAAAAAGATAGAAATAAAACTGTACTTGTCAGGTGGGTAGTATACCACATTTGAGGATAATTCACAACTTTTGACCTGTTTCTGCAGAGCAAGAAGCATTCAATTTTAATTTGGTTTCTTCAAAATTTAGTACTAACAACAAAAAACACCAAAAGTCAACATTTTTCAATTATTTGGGGGACAAAATGAGATGTGGTTTGAGCTGATTGTGTGGGGCAGCCCTTGAAGTAAGGCACAAAGGGGGCAAGGCCATTTTTGAAGGGCAAATACCAAATGGCCTTCGATTTGGGAGGGCACCAAGGCAATTTAAGTCAGTTTTATAGGGCACCAAGGCCATTTCAAATATTTGAAGGGCACCAAGGCCATTTCAAATATTTGAAGGGCACCAAGGCCATTTTTACCAGAAGTAAAATATAACATGAAAAAACATGCAAAATAAGTACCAACGAAAGGGACAATCATTATTACATCCATTAGACACTGTTTAACTTTATTTTGCAGGACAAATAACACATTTTCATACACTTTAAGTTACGAACCAATCAGAAAGTAGTACATTTTATTTATTATTTGCAAAAATGATAAATACATGCAAATCTGGGAAACCAGCGTAACCTAAGGGTGAGCCTTTCTCCTCCCTAACCATCTGTACCTGGAGGGGTCTGTGAACCCCATTGACAGTCAATCAACTCTTGTACAGTATACACCATGTGTTGAGGCTAAGGGAACTTTGCCATCGGAGACAACAACACAGGCCAAAGGTCGATTCGATGACCTCCAGGCAGAAGTGGGTGTGCAAGCACAGGAGATATAAGACTCTCAATCCAAGTTATTTTTTGTCAACATCCTGGGATGTTGACATTTGAATTCAGATTTAGGTCTTTTGGTAGAGTCTATGAATTGCTTTCTCATGTATCTTTAATCAGTATTTGTACCCAGATGGCTTTAAAATGTATATTAGATCTGGATATGAAAATATGAACACATATGTTGTTACAATTGTGGAGAAATGGTTTAAATAATATAAAACAAATGATAGAGTTTTGTAAAATCTGCGACATTCGTCGTGTTAATAACTGAATTTAGTGGATTTGCAAATAGAACGGCAACTTTATACAATTTCGCGAGCTGACGGTTACGCTGGTTCCCTGCGCTGATGGTCTTCCCACACACTGTCCGACACTAACTAATTACCGGGGTCCAAGTGTGATTATTATGGGATAACAACGTGGTGGAATTCTATCAGGGATACTATTAACTTTGGGATAGGTAAGTCGTATACTAACGTACGTAGCGAAAACGGGCCTTTTGAATAAATTATGATAATCGTCTGGAATGCGCCGGTGACCGGCGTTTAACGCGTTTAACAATGTTTAATGGGTTTTAACATGTAATGTTAAATATGGTTATTGGATTAGCCTATACCGCCTGGCATCCATCCATCACTCTGCGCTGCCCTCTCTTGGTAGGATCTGGCATAGCTTGCTTCCATATTCTGCTATCAAGGTTGTATTTTGATTCAGACCTGCTTTATCTAACCCCTTGTTGACCTTGGATTACCTCTAATGACCGATGACCTCCGATGACCTCTTATTCATTTTAGACATGTTATATGTAGGCTCTTCTATTTACAATATACAATCGATACAAGTCAGATCACTGCAAAACGATGTTGCTATGCCCTTATTTACTGTCAACGGTTGATGCGCTTTATCAGAACAAGTTATAACTAAAATAAAACACATGTTTCTCGTCCGTGTTCAGGAAAAATAGGAGGATGGGATTTTTATTTTTATTGGAAAATTGACAACAATTCTCCTAAGTTAAACAGCGTTTTAGCTCAGTACCCCATGTTATTTGGCATGTACAGAATGGTGTCTGCAAGAGACCCTTTTTCTTAAATAATAAATAAATAAATAAATAAATGATATAAGTAAGTTTAAAAAATATAGATAAATATATACCCATATAATTATACAGGGTGTCCCTAATAAAAGGGTGCACATGTTTGCGCAACTTGTTGACCATGAAGTTTTAATGTTTGATGTCATATGTTTATACACACGGGAAGGAAAAATTCTCAGTTTTCAGATGCCGCTTATTTCATCTGATTTGTATTTGTCAATCCTGAGATATACCCAGATTATCAAAGCTACCCAAAATCGATGTTGTGTCACTTTTACAGAATAAATGATTATGAGCGTCAAAACGATACTAACATTGGTCTATCCATGGGCATCAATCGTCTTGAAACATTGGGGTGGGCATTTGACCAGAATTGTTTAGAAGAGGCTGAGGAACACAGGTGATGTCCTTTGAATAATTATGTGGTAAGGGAATTCTACGAGCAGTTATTTTGGGATCCCACTGAAGTGCACGCCGCACGTTATCAATTAATATTATACTATGTCATGCCACTTTTCATATCTTAGTCTTCCAGTGTTCTTTATTCATATTGGCGCTTGTATCATCTACAAAGTATTTCCAACATGTCCAATCAATACTCCTTTGTAGGTGTATTCCTAGATGGTACGTGAGTGTTTGGGAAATAAATGGCAAACTCGTACTCTCTGGTGACTTCTGCTGGACTTCTCGTTTTATGATATTTTAAGACCATGAACACCCTCTTCTAATACAAATTTAGGCAGCACGCAGCCATATGGACGTCTGTCCTGTTTTGAAAATGTAGGCCCAATAAACATTTTGTGAAACCTCGTCAAAATGACTGGTTCGAATCATGTAACAAACATCTTTATATTCAGTTCTGCTTGGATACACAGGCACTCATTCTATTATTTAAACCTATTCAATCTCTATACAACAATGTTATTTTGCATTACACTGGTGAAGGGCAATCGTACAAGTGGAAGTGTTATCTTAAGGAAGTGTCCCGCAAGCATACTATTGTGCATTGTATGTTAGAAAAATAACTGTCGTGCCCAACTTTTGTAATTATATTGAACAAAACACCACACTTATGACAAAAACAAATAAAAACCGCCATCTCTCAACGTGCAATTTTTAAAATTCGTGGCGATGTAAAGTCCCGGTGTCGATGAAGTCATAGTTATACAATGCACATGCGCAAATTTGAGCACCGATACCCGTGACGTCATCGACACCGGGACTCTCGATCGCCGCAAATTTTAAAAATGGCATGTTGAGTGATGACAGTTTTTATTCATTTTTGTGACTAGTATGATGTTTTGTTCTATCTAATTACATAATTACGGCTCGATAATTATTTTTCTAACAAATAAAGCTCAATGTTGTGCTTGCGGGACCCTTCCTTTAACCTTTGAAACTGTAAAATGGCACAACGTCGATTCTGGGTAGCTCTAGTTAATTGTCCATATTTCAGGATTTACAAATCCGAATCAGATGAAATAAGCATCATCTGAAAGCCAGGTATTTAATCTTTTAATATGTTTAAACACCTTACACCAACTGTTAGAACTTCAAGGTCAACAAATTGGGTAAACATGTGCAACCTTTTTTAGGGATACCCAGTATAATCACGGCATTTCCCGCTTTTGAATCATTTATTTTAAATTGAGTCCAAATAAAAAAAATAACATGTTTAGCGTCCTGACTTTTTCAAAAAAGGAAGGAGGAGGCCCTTTTTATTTTTTATTTTTGTTTGGCACTTTTTAAAGGAAGTACAGAGTCTACAGAGTACAGAACTGAATGAATTTGGTAAATCTAGTCTTGAAAGAGGTGCACAGCTCATTTACCCATTCAGACAATTATAATAAGACCTTTTTTTTAAATAAAAAAATCCCATTGTTTTGGTGGAAAATGCGGGTGCACGGAGAGGGGGAGTATGAGGGTAGATGTGATAACAATTATAATAAGACCTTTTTTTTAAATAAAAAAATCCCATTGTTTTGGTGGAAAATGCGGGTGCACGGAGAGGGGGAGTATGAGGGTAGATGTGCCCCTCACAAGTAGATTTATTTACAATTCTCGAATCTCATAATATTTGTACAGCAAAATAAGTTTAGAAAGGCCTATTTTCTGCTGCGGTTTTATATTCGCGGTACCCACTATCCAGAAAATAGGCCTTTCTATTATTTTGCGACACGCGACTGGCATGCGACACGGTTGAAAAATGCGACACACGACCCCTCGCGACACGGTTGAAAAATGCGACACACGACCCCTCGCGACACGGCGACATCCGTGGTATTTTGGCCATGTGACATGTAAACTCTTAGAAAAAGGGTGCTTCAGGGGTTCTTGGCTGTCCCGTATATGGAACCCTTTATAGCACCTCAAAGGGTTCCAACGGTTCCAAAAAGAACCATTTTAAGGTTCAAAATGGGCAAAAAATGGGTCTTTAAAACCTCTAAAGGTTCTCTACAGAACCTTTTTTGGTCCTTTAAAATCAAAGAACTATAACGGCCCATAAAAATCTGACTATTTAATATTACTGTGTTCTTTTATTCTATTGAAAATAATTATTAAATTAATTAAAAGTATTACTCTTATAAAAGTCTTGTTTATATTAATGCAATTATAACATATTCAGTGTCGTGATATTATGAAGGATCTCTCAGTGCCCCTTTATTAAAGGTGAAAATTAAACGCATGTTTAGCTTAACTTAAAACCGCGTTTAAATACGGCCCATAAAATCCGACTATTTAATATAATTGTGTTCATTTATTCTATTGACAATAATTAAATAATTATTAAATTAATTAAAAGTATTACTCTTAATAAAAGTCTTATTATAACCATGGACTTATCCATGTTATTGTTATAACATATTCAGTGTCGTGATATTTTAACATCAACATGATCAATGCACCAATTGAACTTATTAAGCACCTACTTCAAAGGCCAAGATTTACACTGTCATGTTTCCACGGCTTTTACGTATTTTTAGCCAGCCACGGGTCGTCACCGTGTGTCGTCATTATTGAATGAGCACGTTTTACTGCTGTTTTGATTAATGTTAAGATAAGATAAATTCTTCTAACAAAGCCCGGGAACAAAGCTAACAATTTATGATAAAATGGTGAGTTACAACAAAAAAGATTTTATATTTTCCCGAATTTTACGGTCGGTCGCTGCAACACAACAATATTTTTGGCCTAATAATAATACATCGCATACTGATGTGGTCCTATTGTGTATAAACATTGACTTTAAACAAGTATAATTGACCTCACACAGAGGTGTAAAACTCTATTGTTTGATTTTGTAATGACGTCTTCGGCCGGGCGCAAATTTATTAACCGTAACAAACATTTGGCCAAACACTGTATACATGTATTGCTGTACAATTTTTACAATGTACATGTATCTGTGTGCATGCGTATACTATACGCTTTTCTCCGTCAAGGCATCAAATGTTTGTTACGGTAAATAACATCGCAGCCAGGGCATTTGTAAATTTGGAAAATGGTGTAAGTTTCTCAAATGGGTAAAGGAACTGGTTTTCGTTGCACAGATGTACGGTAAAAATTTACTAAAATGTATCATCGTTTTATTTTAAATCATTGTTAAGAATTATCAAAATTCATGGGTCTATCAAAATTCATGGGTTTATCCGCCTACTCTGTGAATTTCGGTCCGATATATTTTAAAATAACAAGATTAGAATGATTTACATATGGCTATCGTTCAGCTATATAATTTAATATGTATTCAAATTACTATCGTTCAGCTACTGTACAGGGTGTATCAAAAAGAACGCAACACTTTTTGTCGCGAGCTCTCCGATTACGGCAAATCACAAATCACACTGAAATTTATATATTCTGTTAGGTGTATCGATTATTGATTCGCTGAGATATCAACGATACACGTAGACAAGTACAAGACACGTTTTACATCGTTTATCCTGTATGCCTGATTTTCTTGTCAGGTGAATATTAGCAAGACACTTTAATAACTCATTGTACTTAAATAATTGGAATCAAATTCATCATTCTGAAAGAAAATGTCATGCTAAAGGTATTAATTTTCTGGCTATTACAGTATCATATCAATATTAATTAAGTCTGGCAATAAATTAGTTGATAGCTAATGACACAACTTGAAAATCCAGATTACAAAGTCTGTTTGCAAATCCTCTCTCTCTTTTTCTCTCGTTAACGTCATAAATAAAACAGTATGGCACATTATTCAAAAGATAAACAAATGGAATAGTCCACTGAAGGTAGTTGTCTTGTATGAATCAGTCGTTGTGAATGGGAATGGGACATTATGGTGATTCTCGGCCCTCAAAATGCTGCCCTTGTTTTAAGATGCATCGATTGTGAACTTTAATTTATGAAAGAACGTACCATATCATACGTTCTTTCATAGCAATCGCTGGTTCAGAACTTAAAAAGGATGATTGACGTATTCAAATGGTCGAATGATTATCAGATTACACGATTCAATGATTTTATGTACCACCTTACTAAAACAAAGGAAATTAAGATAAACTATTCCAGACATTAAGGTTACATAGTTATTAAACTGTTAACCCATCGAACAGGAAAATCCAAGTTTTTAGAGCGAACGATGTAAAACGTGTTTTGCACTTCTTTACTTATACCTTTAATATCTCAGCGAATAAATATTCGATATCGTTGTCATTTGACTATGTGATAGCCAATAAGTAGACCTAACAGAATATATAAGTTTTAGAGTGATTTGTTTTTTACTGTGACCGTACAGCTCTCGACAAAAAGTGTTGCGTTCTTTTTGATACACGCTGTATATTATATGCACGACTATGCTCGATTTTCTGCCTGCATAGGCCTAGATATGAACAGTATGCTAAAGTCCCTGGCTCTATGTACATGTACACGTGTATTCCTTCCACAGCCAACGGGGTTCTGAATGCGCAGCACACGGCAGCACTGCTGTTCCGTTTCCGTGTGACACGTCCACTGTTATGCCTAATCACGTGATCAGCCATACTTAATATACTCTTTATAGCATTCTCGTAATCAAACCGCAAGTTCATAGCCCATAGGACCGTTGGTACCCATAGAGCCATTGCATTCCAGGGATTGTAATAGCTGTCGGATTCTGATGAAGAATGACCGAGGTAAACTTAATACAGAGGTCCAATGGACCCTGTAATTATGGCGCAATATTATTTCGCTGCTGGTGCTCAGTTATGAATAGAGAGTTATGTATTAAAGGGGCACTAAGAGATGTGTTGGAGGCTGCACCCTCAATTATGATAAAAACTGGGATTAGTATATTTTTATAATTGTATTACATGCATGAACTTACACCTATAAGGATTAAGAAAAATAGCCCTATTTGTACAAGTAAACGTCGATTCAAAAATGCCGACTCGTAGAGCCGCAACGAGCATTTTACGTCCGACAGTATCCCCAGGGATACTATTAATTTTGGGATAGGAAAGTCGTATACTAACACACGTAGCGAAAACGGTTCCGTTTGCATATATTATATAAATTATGGTAATCATCGGAATGTGTTGGTGACCGGCGTTTAACGCGTTTAACAGTGTTTAACCAGGTTTAACGTAATATTTGGTCAGCATAGGTTTGAGGGCGTTGTGGATTTACACAGACGACGGTGGCCACGCGAAACCTAAATAATGAATATATAAGGTGAATAACACGTAATCGTGAATGTTAATCTTATCATTTTGACAAATTCATCATTATTAGAAGAATTGTCATCGTTAACCGGGCGATGACTGTTAAAAATAATTCAAAATAGTGCACTCCCGTTGACATATTGGGTCGTCTGAGAGACGCGTGGCCAGCGTCGTGTCGTCTGCTACAATCACGCCTGATCAGTATAGCGCCACCAGTTCTATGCTGACCAAATTTTAATTTAAAAGTGGACTCGATCGGCAAGCTCACTGGCACACCCCTGGTATCCCCCTGCAGTACGCGTGATACATAACGCGAACCATATTTGCATATTAAAAGAATATTCATTTAAAACATTCTTAGTTTTTTTAGTCGGGTTAATCATCAAATGTTGAGATACACAGGTGGGGCCTCATGGGATAGAATAAATGAGTCAGACGATGCCGGTTTCAGAGAGAAATGTGGGCCCAGCATTAAAACAAAGAGTTTTTGTTAAAATACATCATACACTGTCTAAATCTTCTTTTTCATATTTCCTTTTAGGATGTTGACCAGTTTTTTGTAAATACCTTGTTTAAAGTTATTTTTTAAAGTGAGTTATTTTATTTATTTGTTAGACTCTCAAGTCTCAATCCAATTGAAAAACCAAATCAAAAAACCTAATATTTTATATTAATTTCAACAATATTTATTTATTTTAAAACTATATTTTAAATTTATTTAATTTCATTTTAAGTTGTTTTTTTTCCTCATTATTTTTTTGATTTATATTGTATTCTATTTGTTTTTACTTTGTTTAAATATTTTTGTTAATAATATACTTTATTTCATTTTAGTTTGTTTGAGATTTATTCTCCATATATATAATTTTTTATTTCTATTTTATTTTACTTGTTTATTAACATTTTTTCTTATTTCTAGTTTTTTTAAATAATTTATTTCGTTTTAATTTTATTCTCCTAATCATTTTCTTAATTTTGTTATTTATTATTGTTTTATTATATATTTTATTATTCAGGTTTATAGGTTTGTTCCCCTTTTTTATAATCCTTGCCTGTAACACCATTGCGCATAAATTATTTTTTTCCGACCAATCAGAAACGAGTTTATAGCAATATTGACCTTTTACTCCGCCCATTTTGAGGACATCCCCAGAGGTCAACACGATAGTGTAATAATATAGTAAATAAGTTCACTTTCGCTAACACCACAGCATCCCAAATAAGAATTTTTCATCACTTACGTAAATCTGTAAAATTGTATCGGGAAAATGGTAGGAACGAGTAGAAAGTGCGGAGCAAAATGTTAAAACACAGCGCTCTGTGGGCAGGGTCGCCGCCGCCATGCACGGCTGTCATGCATGCAGTGGGCTCGCCTCATGAGCTCATTACGATTTAGGCGTGTATCGGGCGGGGCGTGCACAACAACTTCATTCCCCAGGTACAGGTAAATACTTAGGTAGGTTCTTCATGATGACGTCAGTAAGAAGTAACAGATATCTTTCAAATCAAGGGAACACTACAACTAAACTTATACTCAACGGAAATGAAAGTCAACACATCTTACGCTATATTTATCCATTCAGTTTGCTCTGTGCTGACACCGGGGGAAGGGTGGAGGGCAGTCAAATATCATAGTGTGAGTATTTATAACTTTTCTAGACACCCACTCAACGCAATATTTTCAAAATTTATCAAAATATTCAAAATTCATCACAAAATGAGGATTTGCATGGTTTCTTCCCAATTTTATATGTTAAAGCCAAAAGTGTACAAAAATAAGTAAATCATATGATTTCGTTTTTAAAAATATGATGATGATTACTTGTAAGGTATTGCTATTGTAATATAAATCTATATTTTATTGAGAACTTCTCACTACAGGGTGTCCCAAAAAAATGTTAACACTCCGGGCACATAAGATATCTTAAAAAGGACAGGAACACATGGGTCAAATCTTGATGTATTATGAAAGCTGAGTAAATAAGCTTTCATTTGCATTTTATTGCGTTTCAATTGGTTATTTAGAACGGGAGATATGCTTCAGCAAACATGAGGAAGTAAAATCGGCTTGGTCCAATCCTCTCAATGAAAGTAAAGCTTTTAAAATGCACGAAGCAAGAAGCAACATGATTAAGTCACACACACACATCAGTTAATCTCTTCTTTGTTCTTTTCAACGCATTCTTTCGATTGTTTTCAAGCTTAAAATACATAAATAAATATATTCCACATAAATTATATAGGTATTTTGTCATGAGTTCAAGTTTGTTTCTTTGTTTCTTTTTCCATGTGCAATGGGTAGCTGTCAGTAAACCAGTCTTTAAAATTGAAATTGAAACATTTCATGTTCTTTGTTGAAATGGTCCATCCAATTAAATAAATTAACTAATATTGCACTGAAATAAAACTACTATTGCACTGAAATTAACCATAAATCAATTTAAGCTTGAAAAGAATCGAAAGAATGCGTTGAAAAGAACAAAGAAGAGATTAACTGATGCGTGTGTGTGACTTAATCATGTTGCTTCTTGCTTCGTGCATTTTAAAAGCTTTACTTTCATACTGAGAGGATTGGACTAAGCCGATTTTGCTTCATCATGTTTGCTGAAGCGTATTTCCCGTTCTAAATAACCAATTGGAACGCAATAAAATGCAAATGAAAGCTTATTTACTCAGCTTTCATAATACATCAAGATTTGACCCGTGTGTTCCTGTCCTTTTAAGATATCTTATGTGCCCGGAGTGTTAAGATTTTTTTGGGACACCCTGTACATCCTCGGAAGGGGAGGCACTTATCACTTATATACAAAGATGGACATCATGCTCGGGTATAAATATTCATACCCAGACCCAAACCAAGTATTTTCTAAAACACACAAACCCTCTAAGCTAGTATTGTAATAATAATTTAAACCTATATTTTATTGAGAACTTCTCACTACATCCCGAGGAGGGGGTGGCACTTATATACAAAGATGGGCGACATGCTCGGGTATTTAATTTCATACTCGGACCCAAAACAAGTATTTGTCGGACACGGACACTTTAAGCAAGTTTATTTTATTATTAACTATGTCAAAGTCATATTCTCAAACATGTACCTTGTTTCCTGATTTCTAATGTTCTTGACATCCAAAGCAAATGTTTATGTGTGGTGGGTTTTTCACTCTATATTTTATTAATTACACACAACTTTTGACTGCCAAGAAATGTACTAAACAAACCAAGATAGTTATAGGAAAATATATTTATTTTTAATACATACATGTACAGAATTTCTATATTTTCTGGTACTTTCTCTACATTTTATAATTTATATAAATATTGTTCATGTACAAATGAAAAGTATGAAATATCTTAGTTTACATAAAACTTGGGTGGGTAAAAAACCTGTCCATTTATTTGGTAACACCAATGTTATATTTCAATATGCTGGTTGTAGAAAACATGATTTTGATAAATATCAAATATCAAGAAATAATTTACACATCAATCCTGCAATTTGTCCTATGCATTTCAATAATATAGTTAAAATCCCTAATAACATATTTTGTAATAATCTTGTGTGTATCTGATAACAAGACACAACATTATAGCGCAGGCTCGTAGTATATAATTTAATTATAAATGGAAGCTTGTACATACAGTTTAGGTGACAAAAAACACACACTCAGTTTTACGGGCCCGACCGACCCACTTCTTGCATTTTTCAAGAATTTCTAAAAAAAATGTTTTATTTGATTTTTTTCCTTCAAATCATCCGTTTTTTTCACCAATTTTTAAAAAAAAATGTAGCCGAAAATCTGTTGAAACATTTTGTTCACACATTTTTAACAAAATTCCTGATTTTTGCAGATTTTGGTAACATTAGGTTTTTAAAAAAAAAATTAAAAAAAACCGACCGACCCTACTTGACAGATCCGTCCGCCCGTAAAACAGGGTGTTTTCTGTTTCATCGCCTTATAGCAGAAATATTATACCATTGGCAATTTACTGGTCCCGATAAACATCTTCAAAGTGGTAATGAACCCTATTTCTTTATTTTCAAACACGTTTTACAAACTTTGATCTGATTCTATATCACACTATAAAAGATAATAACAATATTGCACAACGACTTAATAAATTATTGAAAATAAGTTCTACTAAATAAAACATGACATTGATGGTGCTTATATAGTCAGCATCATAATACTATGGACATAATTCCAACAATACTTTTGTGCAGTGACATCGGAGTGTATTCTATTGACAAATGCGGCTTTTTCATGTAAGTAACATGATTTGAGTGTTTGATCATGATATCATGTTAGAGTCAATGCATAAGCGGTCCCATACATGAATACAAACTAATGTCACTGCACAGAGATAACAAAAATATAACATGTAATGCGATCAAGTAAAATGAGTCTGTGAAGAAGAAAACATTCAACTTTTAGTTTTCTACTTGATTGTTACGGTTATTTGTAGACCTACATATTATGCAGGAAACCAAATGAACACTTACTTTAAAAGATAAGAGCTATGGAAGAGTTTTGCAAACAATAGAAAACAAAAGAATTATTATCTTTTATTTGGTTACATCTCAAAATCAATAACCCTCAAAATCAATAATCCCGACTTCCAACTTATTTTTCTTGATCACATCACATATTCTATGGTTTATATATGTTTGCCTTTCCCTGTGCATTGATCTTAATAAACATTGAAGTGATATGTGCCTTTATTGTGATACACACTACTATCACTACACAGAGTAAGACAGAAAAGATTGTTATCTTCCAATTGCATATATTGGCTATTACCTGTGTATTGTTCTTACTAATTATTCAAGTGAGTGATATGTTCTGTCCTGTGAACTAATACACGGTTCTAAATTGTTGGATCAATTGAGTAACTCGTTTTTAACCTAATCTTATTGGTACATGTGGTACCATGTAGTAATATCAGTGTTTACTTGTTTGGCAGTCAGTACAGGTGCAATCAGCAGATCTACTTTGATGGAAGAAGAAATCGAACCAAAGACCCCAATCAAGAAAACATAGATGTGTGAATTTTGGCTACCAGAGTTTTGTGAACACCCAGAGTTGCAGTGTATAGGAATCAATCATACATGGCAGGTTAGTAAATGGGAGCAAATTTACTCATCAGTTGTACCCAGTTTTCATTCAAAATTCTAGATTTAGTGACATTTTAAAATGTGAGCTTTGCATATATGTGACATGTTCTACCAAAACCAGACGGAATTGGGCAGAGCTCCAAACTGAGAAATAGCCCAAAACATAATTGGTGGTGATTTTTGGGGGAATTTGAGTTTCTGGTAAATAATTAATCTTCAGAGTGCTTATAACAATAATGTGAAAGATTCAGATTAAAAAATCATCCTAAATGTATGTTTCAGTGATTTAAAAAAGCCTAGTTCTAGTAAAAAGCCTAGTTCTAGTAACTTTAAAGCGCGATATCTCAGTTTGGAGTTTTCATAAAGACCGTAAAAGACGAACTTGAAAATGATGTAACTACGCTTTGGGAAGTCCGATTAAAAAAAGAGAGGTACCATTGTAAAGCTGCAGATCTCTACTTGAATAATCAACTACTAACTCAATTTTGATACCTTGCCCAATTGTGTCTGGTTTCGGTAGAACACGTCATATATATGCAACATAAATAGATTGACAGTGTGGGTGACCATGTAATGCAGATCATCAGTTTTGAATGACAAACATATTTAGACCATTTCACATAGCGCTCATCAGATGTCATCAAACTTGTACCTGATGGTTCCCATTGTAACACTATCTGTTGTGACGATCATAGGTCAATAAATGCATATGTGTTGTTTCGAGAGAAATTAGACAATCAATGCAGGCGTGCTGATGTTGATGTGTGAATAATGTCACATACCCGCAGGGGGGGTGCTATTCAACAAAAACATACGCATGTATATTGACCTAATTCATACACAACACTATACAAATCAAAATTCACAATTTGAGCATAATTTGAATAAACGAATAAACATGTGTTAACAAGTTGGCTAACACCCGCAGTGAAACTCTGCAAACCCACGATACCTGAACAACAAATTAAAAGCAAAGTGTTTGGTGAGCGCTTTGAACGGCACACACACAGAGTGCATTAGACACTTTCAATGCACTCTGCATACTTTAGTTTCTTGCTTTCTGATTGGTTCGTCACTACTAAGAGTGTATGAATTCAAGACAATGGGTTGACTTCGACTTTGACTTAAATCACTATTTTGATGACTTTCTAACAACAGGAAAAGTTACTATGCATCAGAATCAAACTGAATGACATTTGTGTCTAGAAGTTAACAGAAGGAGATATGTGAGCAGAACAACAGGAAAACAGGTATGACCAGATTTGTAATTCCTGGGGGAGCACTCCTATTCAAAGGTGGATATCATAGCCATCAAAATAAATAAAAAGGGGTTGCATTCACTGGATTAAGAGTGAAGTGTATGTATGCATAGTGTCAAAACCTGCAAAAATCCAACAAATGTGGTGTGTTTTCAGCATAAAACTGTATAAAATATCTGTTTTGTGGAAGAAAACTGGGAAGAACAATCTTGTTGTATAACTGTAATTGTGGGTTGACAAGTGAAACACCTGTGTGTTATGTCTAAAAAAAGCAGCATAGTCAATGTCACTTCCTCTCTGGACAGTGACATTAATATTCATGTATGGATCTTCTGTCTTTCTTGAGTTGTGGGGGAGAATATTTATTCACTGCAAGCTGTGAATGATGCAGTTAAATAGACTCTATACTGTAGTTCGGTCAGTTACAAATTGGCGAGAAATGTGAGTTTTTAATGTCTCCGAGCGCAAATGTTATCCAAGTGGATGTGCGCCATTTTGGCATATATGCATGCATTACACACACGATGCATGGTGTTCTAGGTTATGTAAGCGTTATGCACCTCCACACTCTTTTGTAGTAATTCGCTGCTGTTTTAGAAGGCTCACCAATTTGGAACTGATGGAACTATAGTAGAGCTTGATTCTAACTTTTACATGTACATATACCAATAATATAGAAAGAAAATGTGCCATGTTCCCATTACCGTTTAGTTTGTTTCTATTTCAAACCAACAATAGAATATCAAGACCAGTCTTGGAATTTGGAAAGCCAAGGTTGGGAGGGAAGTTACATGTTGTACTTACAAAGAAGGACCTGCGAGCTATTCAGATTCTGTTGCAGGAATCAGGGCCGGAACTTCAGAAAAATTTTCAACCCGCCAATCAGGCAGGTTACTCACAAAAATTACCTGCCCAACAGAAATTCCACAAGTCAAGTGTAACTCACTTAAACAGTGAGTTTGAGAATGTTTACTGTCAGTCGGGTAGGTACTTTTATATTTTCACCCACCCGACGCAAAAGTTACCCGCTATGGGCAGGTGGACGGGTGCTATTTCCAGCTCTGGTAGGAATTGCAGCAGAATTGTGCTTTAAGGAAAAGCAGTTTGTGTACTGATGTCTACATAAACCGAGAGGGGACAAGATACCAGCATTGTGTAGGAGAATTGTCAAACTCTACAGTATTGTTACGAGTCAAAATGTTAAGATGTTAAAAGAAAGATTTGGTAATTCCAGTTGAGAATTAATTTCAATGTATAGAGGGTAATTGTAAAATGATATGCTGTGTGGATAAGTCTGGGTATAGATTTTTAATGTAGCATATCCTATCTTAGATGCAGTGTAAGATGGTTACTAAGTTATGGATGGAAGCATCTAATGATCAGCCATGATTTGCATTAATTGTCAAAGTTGTTGACAGTGTCCACGATGCACTTGATCCCCTTTGGCTCTATGCGCCAGGTATCAGTAGGTAGAGCAAACGCGGCTCTCTCCATGATAGTGGTACAACCATACTTATCAAGTTCTTCAAAGCATTTCTTAAGAAAGGGGCTTTCACATGATTGTGAATTCATTCTTTGTGAGAATATTACCTGTTGTAAGGCTGGTGCATCAACAAAGCTTCTGAAGATTTCTGTCAAAGCTGATTCAGAAAAAGGGTCGTATGAGTTCATGGAGGGGCCCTTTAAGTTTAGCACACTCAGATTGGGCATTGATTTCAGCTGATTTGCTAGCAGAGGCAGGTTGGAACCTATAGTATTCCCTTTAAGTGACAGCTCTTGCAATGACAAAAGACTGCACAGGCATGTGCACAGTTCCTTGACATGTTCCTTATCATTAAGGTAGGGTGGTTTCCCTGGTGGTTTCATATTGTACGAAATCATTGTCATATTCCGGTATCTTATATTTGATTCTTGTGACAAAGTGAGTTTCAATAGCCTAGTTGATGTCCTCAGTACATCAAACAATGCCAGACAACATTCTTGATCCATGTAATTATTAGCCAGGTGCAATTCACTGAGAGTCTTGATGCATGGTATGTGTGGGATACTATCCTTGTCTAATGCAATACCTTTTAAATCTAGGACCTCTAGAAATGGTGATGTGATTGATTTCAGGACTTGGGTCATAATACCTGCCGGTATATTATCTGGCGGTGCAAGTATATCTTTGGTTAACTGAAATCTCTGTAGATTTAGTAATTTTGATACAAATGCTCTACATGATTTACCGAATTGATGATTACTAAGGGTGACATCACTTATTTTCATTGCATTGACAGTCTGTAGTAACCCATTATAAAAGTATTCATGACATTCTGGAGAAGAAAAACGTCCCATAAACATGTAATGACTGAGATTTTTTAAACAACCAATATGCCTGCCTACTTGATGCAGTGTTTGATTAATCCAGTTTGTCGTTGGTGAGTATAAACCAACTTTGAGTGTTAGGATTAAGTGGTTGATATGAGGCAAACATTTCACTACATCTTCAATCAGTTTGACAGTAGTATCACTTAATTCAAAATCCATTCTAAAATATATCACATGTGTTTGTAACAAATTATACTCTACCATGCCATGGAAAAAATAGACAATTTCTGACGGTACAGATCTCCTGTATGAAATGTCACATCCATCACAATCATTGAATAGAGGAGTCATTGCATGGAATACTTCTTGCATATCTTCCCTATCATTTCCAAACTCATACAGAGCTTCAATAGGAAGCCTGATAGCATCAGACCTGAAGCTGAGTATTTGTGAGACATATGCTCTCCAATTATGTAAAGGCATGTGTCTATCTAATTCCTTTCTCCTATTGCAAATCGATTCAACAATATGTTTCAGAAAGAACTTGACTGTTGTGGTTGTGTCACTCAATCCACAACAAAAAATAATCATCTGGTGTATGTTCTCTGGATGGATGAAATCAATTTTGTTTAGCCAAGATAAGCATGACTCATAATTTCCACTTTTGACTAAATTAACCAAAAACAGAGCAGCTGACATTTCTTGAAAAGTCTTGTGTAAAAATACCACAGTTTGCTCACTTCTCAACCGCTTTGGTGGAATTATCTTCATTGTTGTAACTACTCCTAGCTGACAAGCACGATCAAGGATGCCTGAATCAAATTGTTTGGCTTTAAATATTAGCTCATCTTCGAGTAGTCCTTGCATTGCTATTTCGCCTATCTCGGCAATGAGCGTCATGACTCTTTCCTCATCATAATTCTTTAATCTGTATGTTGCCAAACACAATACTACCTCCCTATAGATACTACTAATTTTAGTAGGAAGGGCCTCGTTTTGTTTCCACAACAGACACAGCATTGCTAAAATGGCCGGAATTTTTGATATTTCCTTCAAATTTGTATTTCTTTTCAGATGTTTCAGTAACTTCTTACTTTGGTCAAATGATTCAGTCATGAAAAACTTGTTTGAATATTCTTGTAACTTGTCATCATCATCTAATCCATGCAATTGCACATGAGCATCACAACCATAGCTATCTTTGAAGGTACTAACATGATTGGAACGAGTGGTAATTATAACATAGCTTTCATGTAGCCAACGGTTACACAACAAATCATTGATATCTCCTGATTTGGACTCTCTAAAAGTTCTTTTGACCTCATCATATCCATCCAATAATACTAGTACAGATTTTGAATGTCTTGTAAAATATGATTCTAAATCTTTTTTTACTACTTTACTCAAGAGTTGTGTATGTATGGCATCTACAAGATTCATCCCTGGTTCAAATTCATTCATTTTCAGAACAAACACCAGTTCAAATGGACTCTCGGTGAAAGTTTTTGCCCATTGATACGCTAACCTTTTTATCACTGTGGACTTCCCCATTCCTGGCTTTCCATCTACCATAACCCGTTTACATTGTTTACCTTTGCTATCTTTCAAGTCTACTAGTTTTGCATATGTTTCTACTTTTATTCCTTCCACACCCTTGCCCTTTCTTGTCATACCCAACTCTACAAACCCATCCTCAATATCTTGATATTCCTCTGGCATGTCTGGTAATAATCGCATTGTGTTCTGTGGCATGGACAGATACGTGTCAACCAGCTGCTTTCTCCAATACTCTACATCAAATGACTCTTCTTCTGAAAGCAAAGAGAGTAAAAAATTATAATTTATAGTTTTTGGATCAATGTCACAAACACTGGTTAATGTAATAAATGCAAACTCAAAATTATGTTGGGTGGGCAACAGAGGCATTGCAAGGATGTATATCTGGGAGGGGAGTGGGAGGGTGGAGGGGAGCAATATTTAGCCATATATACTTTGCAGAGTGTATTATCACACAACCACTTTATTTCCAGAGACTGAATCATCTGTTTTTGCTTGATTTTTTCATCATTTTATTTATATTTTTAATAGGCCTACAATAATTATTAATTATCCATAATTCCGCAGAATTCAAGCTTCCAGAAAAATATAACAAATAGACCATATATTAATTAGCTCATGAATTTGTAATGAATTGCAAAATATTCAATTTTGTGACTTTTACTCAAATTAGCGTACAATAACAATGTTCTTACTTGATGCAAAACTAATCTGAATAATATTTTGGATGATTTTTAGAGGCATTTTAAGGTTAAATTTCCTGTCAAATTTGGTATATTTTACTTTAGCAACAAAATTAGACATTTTTTGTTACATTTAGTATTTTTACAAGAAAATAATATGATGATAGTCATTAATTCTTATTGGAATGGGATGCAAGTGACACAATTCATCTAAAACGATCACAATATTTCTTATTTGTAATTTAAAATATACCTATTCCTATTTTATTTATTTTTAGGCCAAACTGTGCCATATGGCACTACACTTGTAGATTAGGGTAAGACATAACATTATTTGCTTGTGGTTTTTATATAGCAAATTATTTATGAAACCCTTTTCTCTATCTGATGCGTCAATAATCCAAGCTATACCGTTGAATTCTCTAATTAAATTTAATTCCCTTCATTGTTTCAACACTAATATAGCAGCCTATGGCTTACATTCTAAGGGGTCTAAGGGGTGTGCCTTGGAAGTCCTAGCTTATAAAATGTTCCATTGATACAATCATTTTATGTCTCCAAATCACATAATCTTAGCCACATAATGTTGGTAGCAGTCTTCTATATCTGGATATAGATTTATTTTGCTTTGGTCAATAACTTGATATATACACCTAGCACATAAAGTCCCTAACCAGGTGCTTTGAGGTTGGCTAATTCAAATTATATAATCGGTACCAAAATCTGAGATAAACATTAAATGAGCATATTTCTCTTCTCCGCAGTTTGATACCTCATTCAACAAAATCGAATGGATAATTTAAAAGTTATGACGATTTCAATGACCGCGCATAACAACAGCAAAGTTGCACTAGATATAGGAAATCATTGATTTGTGTGACAGTTATGACAGTAATCACACACATTTCAATGAATACCTAGTGCAACTTTGTTGTTGTTATGCGCGGTCATTGAAATCGCCATAACTTTAAAAGTATCCATCGATTTTGTTAAATGAGGTATCAAACTGCGGAGAAGAAATTTGCTCATTTAAAGTATATCTCAGATTTTTGGTACCGATTATATATTTTGAATTAGCCAACCTCAAAGCACCTGGTCAGGGACTTTATGTGCTAGGTGTATATGTATATATGCACGCACGCATTGTTGTCCATAGTATTAAGACATGACTATACTCGGGGGCAGATCCAGAAGCTGTTTGTACCAGGGGCTGAAAATAATGCCTGACGTCTTGCGCATGGAGTCCGCGGGGCCCACTTAAGGAACAATTATTCTTGGTTCTATTGTTTATATACTTTCAATTTCAATCCTCACACTTACATAAAAAATAAAACAAATTCAAAAACAATAAGCTACATGTCATTTTTTTACCATTTCAAATCAGAGCCAAACTCAAACTTGGCATACCCCTCATTTACTATCTTCTGAAGACAGCAACTGTCAAAATCTAGCTTGGGCCTTTTGGGTCACACCAAGTAATTTTCTGGGACTAAAGGTTTTAATATTTTTACTTTATATTATTTTTAAAAAGTTGAGCACTGGTGTTTAATAATTTAGTGTGAAATAACATGGAATTAGGTCGATTAGGTCGTATATTTGGTGCTAGGTGTACTTACTCTCTTCTATTGTAGACAGCGTGGACGTCTTGTTTGGTATGGTATCATTCAATGTGCTAGGTCCAGGAGCCAGGTATTGCTCTATAAAGAAACATGTTATCATGATGGTTAGAAAGTAACATTTGGATGGTTGTTGTCCTTACCTTCTCCCTCAAAATCAGTTTGCAGCAGTGCCATGTCATCCAAAGGAGGGAGGGCCCCTTTGACTATCATTTAGGGATTTTTATCCATTTGGGGAATTGCATTTATTTCTACCAATAGCATGCCATCTAAAACATATTCTTCAGATCTTTCATTCTTTAGGGACAATTATACTCAATGGTATGCATTCCCTTTGATGTTTCAAGGAAAATAAACCAAATTGACAGTTGATTTTGAGGGAAAGGGTGATTTTCTATATTATTTTATCAACTGCAAATCCAACCTCTGGCAACTTGTGACTGTCTGTTTCTAAGTTAAACACTTTTATGTGTCATGAATTAAGCTTTCATTCATCATGCCCAAGTCTTGCATTTTCCACCAATTACTGAATTTGAGAGATATTATTGAAAGTGTGGCATGTTTATGATCTGCTGCACTAATATTTTACAGAATAGAATTATTGGAGGGAATGCAATAGCATACACATACCACGTTTACGAAGCCCATCCTCAAGTTCTTTCATCCTTTTGTATAGTACCATTCTCTTATCACAATTCAACAGTTCAATGAATCCATTGTAGGCACCTGTTGTTCTCTTAATGATCCCCAGCAGTTTGTCAACCTTCTCGGCTTTGATCGGAATGTTTTTAATAGCTTCCCTCTCCTCGTCTGTAATAACGTCCTTAGCAACAAGCTCTCGCAGGAACGCGTTATCAATTGCCAAAAACTTGGAAAGATTAGGAGCTGCTTTGTCTAAGATATTCGCTATCTTGTTACGTGCTTCCATTTGTGCTGCCATATCTGCATGCAAGAATGAGGTAAACAAATTTAATCATTATGTCATGGTGATATAGGTATGACACATTTAATTGAATCATATTCTACTTACATTATATATACAAGTCAATTGTCCATGAAGTAATGGACTGTGTTGGAACTTCCCATGTAAAAATACCAATACATTTGCGTGCTATCAACAAATTGTAAATTTTTAGCCCAAATTCAAATCCTAGCTAAGGATTTTAAGATTTAAGGTGAGTCTTATTAAAACATAAATTGACTATATTTAGATATTGAATAAAGAAAATACTAAATTGGATATTTCAATGATCTTTGATATTTTGTTATGAATATTTCAAAAATAAACAAATGAGAGGAATAGTATGAGGTTGACTCTTTTTTTTCTTGGAACCAGACAAACACATTCTTGGATAATTTAAACAAAATAAGCCTGTACAATCTTGATTTTTTTTTTAAATATGTAAAATATAAGCTGAATGGTTGTCTATGCCCACCTAAAAATTCTTTTTCAGAACACAGAGCTGGTATACCTCATATACTGTATGTAACAATCTTGTTACTGACCTTAGATTGATAACTGAAAGGTCCTTCATGGCTTAGTAATAATATTATGTGTGATATTTGTATAGGATGGAACAAGGGAACATGATGACATGTGCATTACTCACCATCCCTATTAAGCCCTGCATTATTTTCAAGTTTTTTCATCGCAGTGTAAAGTTCTGTTGTCTTATCACAATTCAAAAGTTCCATGAATCCATCGAAGGCACCTGTTGTTCTCTTAATGATCCCCAGCAACGTGTCAACCTTCTTGCCATTAGTCTGAATGTTTTCAATAGTTTCCCTCTGCTCATCAGTGATGATGTCCCTAGCAACAAGCTCTCGTAGGAAATCATCATCAATTGCCAACAACTTGGAAAGATCGGGAGCTGCTTTGTCTAAGATACTTGCTCTCTTTTTACATGCCTCCATTTGTGCTGCCATATCTGCATAACCAGTGTAAACAATTTCAATCAAGTTAATTCATATGTCATGGTGGTATTGTCACATACGTATTCAATACAATTAAATTATATGTTCCAGTAAATAAATGTTCTTTAAATTAATGGATTGAAGAGCATAGGAACTTTTCAGGTGAAAAAAATCAAATTATTTGCACACACTGTGTGTGTGATTGATACCTTCTGTCAACAAATAGCAACTTTTTAGCCCTCTTACTTCCAAATCTTAAAACTGTGAAATCCAATAGAAAATAATGTTAGTATTTGGATACCCTTTATTTTGAAAATGTGTGATTTCTTTTGAATATGTATGATTTATATTGAAAATGTATGATTTATTTTGAAAATATATGATTTCCTTTGAAAATGTACGTTACGAAAATTGATTAATATATGTTAAGAAATCAACTAATACCATGGTACCTTAAATGGTTGTATCATGGAACTACGAGACACGGAATACCATCGGCAAGACCCTGTTATATAACTCAATTATATTGCCATTGGCGGTACCTCCTCCACACACAAGCATTGAGCCATTGACAGATATTGAATGACTTGCCCATTATGTACGCACATCGGGCTATTCCTTTGACCAAGTATCATCTTTACCGGTTATGTTGCCACATTGACTATTACTACTCCCACGGACGCATGGTTGCCAGTTATATTTTTCTTCCAAATCACATACGACTTTGGGTCAGTTTGTTGTCAAAAACGGGTGTACAAACTCATTTTTATGAGAAATCCGCTACAAACCGCATGGTCTAACCAGGGACTTGGGTTTGATAAGTTGATAAATTCTGCTAATTTGTAAATACAAATAGCGGCCAAAAGTGCGCATTCTCAAAATTGGCTGAAAATCTAGACCTGTTTTCTAGGTATCTATGCAAATTTTAGGGAATTATTGGATTCAAGAAGTAATAAAAAACTGAGTGAAATAGTTTCTATAA
Organism: Ophiura sarsii; assembly: GCA_035610835.1. Classification (NCBI taxonomy): domain Eukaryota; kingdom Metazoa; phylum Echinodermata; class Ophiuroidea; order Amphilepidida; family Ophiuridae; genus Ophiura; species Ophiura sarsii. The sequence continues at coordinate 79,341,799 of CM069441.1, read as the reverse complement.
AACTTCACAAATAGTGTTACATCAAACGCATCAGTGAATGTGTGTATTAATTTAATAACTTTAAATACTTTAGCAGTATTTTAAACTTTCATCGTTGCTTCTGGTATCAAACTGTTTTTATGCATCCCCCAGCTTGCATTAGGTATGCAAACGACTATCAATACCGAAATTATAACAACCGCGCTTTTTTGAAACATGCTACTCACACATGCGTGAACGGAACGGACATAATCAGCTCAACACGACATTTCAATAGAGATGATTATCCCTCCATTGTTGAAGATCTATTGTAACAGGCAGTGACGCGCGGTGACCTGTAGAATTTTTACACAGTGCGGCCCTTTCAATTTTGCCGGTAAAGGTGATAGGTACCTTGATGTTGGGCTCGATGGTATTCTGTGTCTCGTAATTCCATGGTTGTATACAGAACTGTACTGTGTCATGAAAAGTAGCAGCACCCCCTGGTCAGGCTACATACCAAATGATGCATTGTACCCACCTATTGGTTGTGTGGTGCATGTTCTGGATCATGAAAAGTAGCAGCACCCCCTTGTTAGGCTACATACCATATGACATTGTACCCACCTATTGGTTGTGTGGTGCATGTACTGGATCATGAAAAAGTAGCAGCACCCCTTGTCAGGCTATACCATGCCAAATGACATTGTACCCACCTATTGGTTGTGTGGTGCATGTACTGGATCATGAAAAGTAGCCGCACCCCTTGTCAGGCTATATACCAAATGACATTGTACCCACCTATTGGTTGTGTGGTGCATGTACTGGATCATGAAAAAGTAGCAGCACCCCTTGTCAGGCTATACCATGCCAAATGACATTGTACCCACCTATTGGTTGTGTGGTGCATGTACTGGATCATGAAAAAGTAGCAGCACCCCTTGTCAGGCTATACCATGCCAAATGACATTGTACCCACCTATTGGTTGTGTGGTGCATGTACTGGATCATGAAAAGTAGCCGCACCCCTTGTCAGGCTATATACCAAATGACATTGTACCCACCTATTGGTTGTGTGGTGCATGTACTGGATCATGAAAAGTAGCCGCACCCCTTGTCAGGCTACATACCAAATGACATTGTACCCACCTATTGGTTGTGTGGTGCATGTACTGGATCATGAAAAGTAGCAGCACTCCCTTGTCAGGCTATATACCAAATGACATTGTACCCACCTATTGGTTGTGTGGTGCATGTACTGGATCATGAAAAAGTAGCAGCACCCCCTTAATTGTCAGGCTATACCATACCAAATGACATTGTACCCACCTATTGGTTGTGTGGTGCATGTACTGGATCATGAAAAAGTAGCAGCACCCCCTTGTCAGGCTACATACCAAATGACATTGTACCCACCTATTGGTTGTGTGGTACGTGTACTGGATCATGAAAAGTAGCAGCACCCCCTTGTCAGGCTACATACCAAATGACATTGTACCCACCTATTGGTTGTGTGGTGCATGTACTGGATCATGAAAAAGTAGCAGCACCCCCTTGTCAGGCTACATACCAAATGACATTGTACCCACCTATTGGTTGTGTGGTACGTGTACTGGATCATGAAAAGTAGCAGCACCCCCTTGTCAGGCTACATACCAAATGACATTGTACCCACCTATTGGTTGTGTGGTGCATGTACTGGATCATGAAAAGTAGCAGCACCCCCTTAATTGTCAGGCTATATACCAAATGACATTGTACCCACCTATTGGTTGTGTGGTGCATGTACTGGATCATGAAAAAGTAGCAGCACCCCCTTAATTGTCAGGCTACATACCAAATGACATTGTACCCACCTATTGGTTGTGTGGTACGTGTACTGGATCATGAAAAGTAGCAGCACCCCCTTGTCAGGCTACATACCAAATGACATTGTACCCACCTATTGGTTGTGTGGTGCATGTACTGGATCATGAAAAGTAGCAGCACCCCTTGTCAGGCTATATACCAAATGACATTGTACCCACCTATTGGTTGTGTGGTGCATGTACTGGATCATGAAAAAGTAGCAGCACCCCCTTGTCAGGCTACATACCAAATGACATTGTACCCACCTATTGGTTGTATGGTGCATGTACTGGATCATGAAAAGTAGCAGCACCCCCTTAATTGTCAGGCTATATACCAAATGACATTGTACCCACCTATTGGTTGTATGGTGCATGTACTGGATCATGAAAAGTAGCAGCACCCCCTTAATTGTCAGGCTATATACCAAATGACATTGTACCCACCTATTGGTTGTGTGGTGCATGTACTGGATCATGAAAAAGTAGCAGCACTCCCTTGTCAGGCTATATACCAAATGACATTGTACCCATCTATTGGTTGTTTGGTGGTGCATTTATGGTCTACTTTACTTTCGCCTTAGCAGCATCCAAATAATCTGCTGGTCGTCTTCCATTGAAGTGTTTGTAGTTGCATTCCTGTAATGATATATCAAACAAAAATCTATAAGCAGGTGACAAAACACAACTTTGGCATAATTTACATCTGCTACAAAATGACTTAAGGAAAGTATAAATAAAATTTGAATGTCAAGCCATTTCCACAAAGCGGGTTTTTTTACCTTTCTTTTCTGTAGGAATCATCCAAGAGTATATTACCCGGTAAAACGTGTGTAAATTATAAAATAACAATGTCAGTAAATGTCAATCTTGGAAAAGGATTATCATGAGTGTTTGAAAATATTGGAAATTTCTAGATTATTTTTTAATCTTCAAATTTACATGTTTTTCAAGATTTGCAACTTTTTAAACCAACTAATTGTATGTAGATAACTAGCAATAATTGTGTATTAATACTAACTCTACTCAGTACTACAAATTACTACGGCCAAGCCTATATCCAAGCGCATGTGTGGATGGTTTTTGATGACGTAATCAACCAAGCATATATAGTGAGCACAGTATACTGGGCGAACGGTTTTGGGTCCAGAAGAGGGTCCCTGGTTCGATCCCCGGTCGGGTCGCGGCAATTTATTTGTTGGTTTTTCCTGAGACGAATATACCTGAAGGGATAGGCAGCTCCGTGTATTGCCATTCAATTCTACGAACAAGGTCTTGCACGGCATTGTTCTCAAACCAACCCAAACAGAACCTACAAAACATGCTGTGCGCATGCACACGCATGCGTCGATTTGTCCTGCTCTCACTTCTGGGTTTAAACCATATGATCATGATGATTGCGCATGTGATAGATTTCTAAAATGATTACGCATTTATATTGCTAGAATTATGGTATTTCAGAAAAAGTATGCCAATTTAAACCTATAGTGCCCTTCTTCAACCCATAAACAATGTATTATGATATTCAAAGTTCATGATTTGTGTTTAGAAATATGATTTAATGTGAATTGAAACACAACAAATTTGGTATTTTTATATATCAACAGATAAGTGTATCAGTTCAACCACATCTGAATATTTGTATTTCAATTCATTTCAAATCTTAACACAAACCATGCACTTTGAATATCATAATACATTGTTTATGTATTGTACTATGGCTCTAGTAGGTTTTATTTGGCATACTTCTTATGAAATGCCATAATTCTAGCAATATAAATGCGTAATCATTTAAGAAATCTATCACAGTCTGTATGTCAGTGACCGTCCGATACTACAGTGTGTTCAGGTTGTTATAAAGAAGAGACGTAACACACGTGTGGATGACACTAAATTTGAAATAGCGCGGTAACTCAAAATGAGGTCGTGCTACAAATTTAACTGAATGATGATAATCGATTGGCATCAAGCATAACAATAACCGTGTTAGACTTGCACCGCTGCACAAAACAGGAATGAATAGAGCTTCTTATCCCTTCAGGTATATTCGTCTCAGGTTTTTCTTCCAAAATTGCGATATCAGTTAAAAACCTGGTTTGGGAGGTTAGGGTTAAGGGTGCTGATAAGTCTCAATTTATTCGCTGCTGTAAGGAGGCTTGCCACTGTTGGAGCTTATCTAACTATAGGTGTTGGTAGTGAGTGGTTCACTAGTCTCCCATGGTGCACAGGTGGGCTATCATGTGCACAGCAAAATCTTGGGATATTGTGAGCTGCCTCAGATAGGCGCTGGACTGTCATGGGTTCGAAACCCGAAGCACAGTGGGCCAGAATTGAATCAAAGTGTGCCAAAATTAAAAACGGAACAAAATCGTCATAAAGCTTAAGACGTGCTCAAATTGTCAGTGTAAGGTTTCTCAATCATCCATATAATTCATTGGGAGCAGTGGCGTAGCTAGGATTTTTTCAGGGGGGCAAGATTTCTGAAATTTTCATAAAAGGTTGCCCCAAAACATTTTGCAGTCACCAACTCGTGAATTTCTCGTAAGTGTGGGGGGGGGGGGGGGGGGGGTAGAGGTTAAAAAAAATCGCACAGTACATGTATTACATGTACAATTTGGCTTCAATTTGACTATTTCGGTTGAATAAACCCCCAAATAACAAGTCCCACGCACGTCATCTCTGTCTTTTATAAAAAAAATCCTATTTCCTTTTTTTTACCCCTTTTTAATTTTTTTTAGAGGGGGGGGGGGGGGGGGGGGGGTGGGGGCACAAATGTTTTTTTCTGTCAGGGGGGCATTTGCCACCCCTGCCCCCCCCCCCCCCCCCCCCCGAGCTACGCCACTGATTGGGAGTCATTTTAAAGAATGTATGACGTCATCAAAATTCTGAATTTTGATTGGAAGGTTGAATATACAATGCTAGAGTAACTATGTGTTTCTGTTGAATGGCCTAATTGACCTGTATGGGGTTCCTTGACCCATACAATCTGATAGAAGACATTCTGAATACATTATGAGTATGACGTCGTCAAAATACTGATTTTTTTATTGGTCGGTTAAATATACAGTAAATACACCCAACAAATTATAGTTCCCCCTTAGCATATACTAGAATATTTCCAAAAATATTTCCAAAAATATTTCATCCACCTTACAATTTTGCAGAGTCCAGGTGATCAAGAAGGCTTTGAAGAGGTACTTTTGCAATAGCTTTATTCCTGGTATAAAATGCCTTTGAGCGTGGCAGCTTTATTCCTGGTATAAAATGTCTGTTTGCATGCCAGCTTATTTTTGGAAATATTCTAGTATATGCTAAGGGGGAACTTACATATTTTGTTGGGTGTATGTGTCTCTGTTAAAAGACCAAATTGACATGTAGGTGGTTTTTGCACCTATACAATCCTATAGAAGACGTTTAAAAAATGTATGACGTCATCAAAATGCTGAATTTTGATTGATAGGTTAATATCACAATGCTGATATAAATACATGAACATACTTAAAAGGTGATATTTTGGAGGTTCCTGAATCCTATGTAAAAATGAAAATTCACTCGTTAGCAGTTGAGTTGGTTTTTAGTCACTCTCTATTCACTCGAATGTCACTCTTTTAGTCACAATTTACTCTTTCGGAGTGAATGTTCACTTTTTTGGGTGGAGTTACACTCATTTAAAGTTTGGTTACTTGTATGGTTATCAAAAAAAGTTGGTGTTAAACTTAATTTTAAATTATATATACGTCCACTGAAAAACAGTGGTTGTGATTTAAAGGACAATTTTTTACAAACAACTATAGTCTACATTCAGAATAGAAATTTCCACATTTTAGCATACAATGATTTTAACACTCGCAGTGAAAATCGACGACCCTACGATTCCTGAACAACAAATCAAAACAAAGCGTGTGGCGCATGCAGTGAACGGCTCACTCGCGGAGTGCATTAGACACTTGCACTCTGCGTATTGTAGTTTCTTGCTCTCTGATTGGTTCGACACCACTAAGAGTGTATGAATGGAAAACATCACTCATAGTGTCAACTCTTGATGTCTTCCTTGCATGTTTCCGTCGATACATTTTATTGTCCTTGTTTCATGCTTCCTGAGCTTCTTCACTCATCATTCAAATGAAAAGTACTGAAGTGGAAAGAATGGTAGAACCATGCATAAGCAGCACATGCACGCTCACAGGCATTTTATACCAGGAATAAAGCTGGATATAGAGTTCTGCTGTTTTGAGACAGTCCTCTCCAAATTTTGCAGAGTCCAGGGCGGATTTGGAGGATATTGCTATCAGCACCATATGAATCCTGTGTACTAGGTTTACATCTAACCTTCAGATGTCAACAAATGTTTCCTCCTCCTGGAAAGCTCTGCGTGCAGAGTTCCCACCATTTGAATTTCGTGATCCTTGTTTGGGCTCGTCAACTTTCAGTTCCTCTTTAATTTGATCTTGTATTACCTTCTTCATTGCAGCAACCTTGTCATTTACAGTCAAAACCCGCCATTTTATTATCGGGATCCTATAGGTGATTACGAAGTGACGTCACATGCCGTTGACCACAAACTACTAGAATTCAAACAAATTCAGATTGCACCATCACCAAAACGGCCAAAATTTAACCCTTTTTGTACTCCCATGAAATATTATCATCGAACAGAATATTTGACAAAGTGATTCCTCTACATACTCATGTTATCATACCGTTAAACTTCATCTATAAGCACCCATTGACTAATAGTTAATAAGCAGAGAATAGATAAAAAGGTATGAGCGCCCTCTTTTGATCTAGAGAAATTAGCACGAATTTGTTTAGTGTATTCGATATTCAATACTATAAAGTTGTATTACTATCTAAATAATTTCATGGACAGACGAATTGCTCAGTTGGTAAAGCGCCCGGTAAAGCGTCAACTTCAGTATCACGAGGTTGGTGGATCAATTCTCAACTACACCTTTTGCAATTTCTTTTGAAATCCAAGTGATATAGAAATTAATGCAAACTTGAATGTAAAATTATTACTCAATTATACTAGCTTTATTGTTATTTTTCAAAAAACAAGCGCATAATTAATTTGATTGTATAAAGTAATGATCTTAATAGTCCAACCTTTTTATAAGCTAAAACACATTTATACTACAAATTAACCACAGCAAAATGTATTCATTGGCTTATTTTAAATGTTTCACACAGTAATCTTAAACGTTTCCTTCATCATGATTTAAGGGCAAATTATGATGATGCACATTAGGTTGGTAGATCAAGTTAAGCAACAAAATGAAAGTAACTATGCAAACCACTATAATCCTGGTCTCACAGGATTATAATTGAATGGCTATTAAATCAATTTATTTTCAATAAGATAGAGGGCCGTCCATTTATACCGACCCATCAATCATACATGTAGTTATAAAACAGTATCTGACATAGCACTCCCGTTTAGATCAATTGGTAAAGCCGACAGTTTGGGATCGCAGGTTCCAGATGACAATTCCTGGTTCGAATCTCACTTCAAGACTTCTAGATGACAATTCCTAATTGAGTTTATAGAGACACATACATGTACATGTACATGTATATGGTTCACAGTTGATCGATCGATACAAGCATGTAGCATGTCTATCAAATTTGGGGCAGAGGACTTCCTTAGTGATATAGACACAGTTTCGTAATTCTAAAACTAATCCGTTATAAATCAATAACACGTGGCCACTATACTACCATTTACATGAATGTAATGCATGACCTTCAATACCACGTGAGCTGCTCAAACTATGACATGTTCATTAGGCGTGCAATTTAAAGGCAATCCGTCAAACGTGTGTATTATAGTTCCGAAAAACTTAAACAGACTTAAAAAGATGGATGGTGCCGTAAATAAGTCCTTCGCGTGATTTCTTTTATTATTTTCCACTCAGTTTTGTTTTATTTGTTTTGTGCTTTGTGTTTCTCCAAGAATAGGTATGGCACAAATGTGTAATATCGCGTTTCGAATCAATGAGAACAACAGGCAAACAGTCAAAACGTTATTGACTGGCCATGGCTTGCGTGTCCAGTTTGATTAAATTTGGTTTCATTTAAAAAATTAAATTAAAAAACCAACGAAAAAGATAGATTCCTCGTTCATTCATGATAAAAATAAAACACTGTCAAGAATTTGAAAATTATGACCTTTCCAAAAGAAGAAGTCTTGAAGTGAGATTCGAACCAGGAATTGTCATCTGGAACCTGCAATCACAATTGCCCTAGCCCAAACTGTCGGCTTTACCAATTGATCTAAACGGGACTGCTATGTCAGATACTGTTTTATAACTACATGTATGATTGATGGGTCGGTATAAATGGACGGCCCTCTATCTTATTGAAAATAAATTGATTTAATAGCCATTCAATTATAATCCTATAGTGGTTTGCATAGTTACTTTCATTTTGTTGCTTAACTTGATCTACCAACCTAATGTGCATCATCATAATTTGCCCTTAAATCATGATGAAGGAAACGTTTAAGATTACTGTGTGAAACATTTAAAATAAGCCAATGAATACATTTTGCTGTGGTTAATTTGTAGTATAAATGTGTTTTAGCTTATAAAAAGGTTGGACTATTAAGATCATTACTTTATACAATCAAATTAATTATGCGCTTGTTTTTTGAAAAATAACAATAAAGCTAGTATAATTGAGTAATAATTTTACATTCAAGTTTGCATTAATTTCTATATCACTTGGATTTCAAAAGAAATTGCAAAAGGTGTAGTTGAGAATTGATCCACCAACCTCGTGATACTGAAGTTGACGCTTTACCGGGCGCTTTACCAACTGAGCAATTCGTCTGTCCATGAAATTATTTAGATAGTAATACAACTTTATAGTATTGAATATCGAATACACTAAACAAATTCGTGCTAATTTCTCTAGATCAAAAGAGGGCGCTCATACCTTTTTATCTATTCTCTGCTTATTAACTATTAGTCAATGGGTGCTTATAGATGAAGTTTAACGGTATTTACACATAATGCAAGTGTTCACATGTTTTTTACAGGTCAAAGTCTGAAAATCGAGTGAAACATTTTACGAATTTCGGAAATATAATATTGCTCATGTAAACAACGGTCGCTTACACAGCCTCACATGGTCACTAGGAACGTTCTTCTGTATGGTCGAGTAGAGCGTAGACTTGATTTTGATGCTTTGTTGTCAACGGCAAATTGAAGGTCCGGGCTCACCTATAGGCAATAGGGCCTATGTATGAGCATCTCAAAAACTGTATCCATTTGTGCAGAGGTGATAGTCCGTAGCTATAATATTCATCATTCGGAGAGGGAAGGATCCCTATGTCATTGAACACAACACACGCTATACAACAAGTGCAATGTCCGAATTAGTGATGCAGTGTTGTCATGGGAGGGCGGTATTGTTTTACTACAGGTGGGATTAGTCGGCGTTACAATACAAATATCGATTAAATGAGGAAATATAAGGCACACAAAAACAAGCTCAGGCACAAGGCTAGCAAAAACTAGCATCTGATTTTGATATTAACCAAAAGCTGAGACGTTGATAGACATGTTTCAATTAAAACAATACCAGGAATCACCGGGAATCCTACTAATTCACTATTTTAAACCAAATATGCATTTTTTAGCGGTTTTTTGTGGTCAAAATGACATAAAATAGTACTCGTAAGCACAATTTGAATGATATATTTCTGTTTAGTGACCTATGAGTGAGCATTGTACAAAGTTGTAAGTTCCCTGCTATTTCCTTGGTAAATTCATAATGATATTTATAAAATTGCCACTTTTATTATCATTTTCAGAGCAAAATTCATTCTTTTCTCATGTTCAAATGATCACATGACCACACCTACTAACATGAATGAAAAAATAAAACTGGGTAAAAAAATATTCTACAGAATGTTTCATCATTAAACAAATTTAAAAAAGTTGGAAATGACACATTAACCAAATTTGAATTTTTGCACACTTTGATTCTGCCCTGGCCCACTGTGCGGCGGTGCTAGATTCCCTCTTTGAATTGAATTGACCCTTTTTCTCCCCTTATTCCCTAAAACACGCCCAAGGGGTTAAGCCTAGGGCTATAATGTTGTTTTAATTTTCCATTTTAATTTGTCTTTTTTGATCATAAACTTTGAATAAAATATCTGGGTGGAGAAAAGTGTCCATGGGTTTTATACTCATTTTGAATAGTATCAAATATATATAAATATTAGGCCACAATCAGTGGTACCCCCCCCCCCCCCCCCCCCCCATCTTCAAGTTGTGACGGTTGAGATTGGCAGCATTTTTGATATTAGCACTGTCGATATTGAGTTCAATTTTTCGTTTATGTTTGTTTAGGGAGGGTGACAACCCCCTCTCTAGTTTATGACCCAATGGCACCACCCACTCTCAAGTTTGTAACTCAATCGCACATTTAATGAAAATCATGTTGTTTTTAAATTCAAAAAGGTGTTTTTTGACAAAAATGGACCAAGATATAAATTTAATACATGTGAGTCTTGAGAAATTATTATTCCATATCTAATATATTGAACTATGTTATGAAAGAACATTTTATGATATCTGTATCAATAATGGCATTATAGGTCCTCTACAAACCCTGATAGTTATAACAATTCAATCAAATCTATTGAGGGAAACCATGAAATCCTGAATCCTGTGATTATTTTTGTCAATAATAGCAGCATTGGGTTTCCTCATATTATACTTAGAAATATATTTCAAACATTTATTTGATTTTTAGTTTTTTTACTCACCCGGCCTTTACGACTAGTGAAACTCAATCAAAATCAATGTGCGACTATTGTTCAAACAAAGACATTGGGACCAGCTACTCGAGGAAGTACAATATAAAGACTCACAAACAAAATAGCAAAAATGTATCCAAGACTTGTAAAGTAAAAATTTTGAAATCCTTTCTATGGCCAGATATGCACTAATTTATTTACCTTTATTCACAGTCCATGCCAAAATGATAAAGCAAATTTCCAAAGACAGTCACAAACAAAATGTTGATTCATAACAGATTTATTCAGAAATACAACATGTCTTCTTGCCACGCCTGTTGGTGAATGTGGACTGGAAAAACCCAGGTTATTTCCGTTACTGCCTATCAACCTATGCCAGTTCTTAATACAAATACTATATCAGTGAAACTCATTGAAGCATCAAGGCTACATGTACTGTACTATTGTGCCACTAGCAAATCGTTGAACTTCACTTTGAACTATTCCAATCTCTATTGTGCCCTGTGAGAAACAATAACACAACAGGATAATAGGAAGGTCATTCAAAATGTTCTACCTCCCGCTCATTTCACTAGGCGCCAACAAAATCCCCTGTTCATTGGTTGAATGGTCCGCTCCAGTCTCTTTTCCCTTAAATTTTACCATACAAAATCCCCTAAATCTGTCATTTGATTGTTAAAAAAAGATCACCAATTTCTAATAGCTGGGTAGGTTTGCCAGTAGAACAAGGTCTAAGTCACTGTACATGAATTTTTCATCAAAGTAAATCTAAATCTCATGGAGCTATGCATTAATATTAGAATTGCTTTTAGTACCATTTTTACTTTCTTTGCACAGAGATAAAAACCAAAAGCCCTAGCTTTAAGTGCAACATAAGCGATTATAATTTTTAACAATTCCATATGAGAAAAAAACCCAGGCCTATCGTTTAAAAGGTGTGTTTTTTAAGGTGTTTCATGACACATAGAAATGTTCTTGACATTTTGATATTCAAAAACGTTGTTTTTCCCCCAAAATACTACATGGTTCTATGGAAAATGAGGAAAAATTCGACTTTAACAGAAGATTCCAGAAAATCTACCTGATTACTTTCTTTGGTTTTTCAATAAGGGATGGGCCTTTATATATTCTTTCAAAAAATGAAATAAAAAATGGGGGCACTTTTGATAATACTAAACAAATTCTGCTATTACTTTTGTCATTGGGCTTCCTCATATGGTTAGAAATATATTTTAAACATTTATTTGATTTTTAGTTTTTTTACTCACTCTTTATGACTAGTGAAACTTAAAATTCATAGGATCATTCAAACAAAGACATTGGAAACCAGCTTCGAGGAATACAATATAAAGACTCAAACAAAATAGCAAAATTGTATCCAAGACTTGTTGTTTTTCCCCAAAATTACTACATGGTTCTATGGGAAATGAGGAAAAATTCGACTTTAACAGAAGATTCCAGAAAATCTACCGATAACTTTCTTTGGTTTTTCAATAAGGGATGGGCCTTTATACATTCTTTCAAAAAATGATATAAAAAAGGGGTCACCGACTTACTTTTTCTGATATTTGGCTTTAAATGAGAAAACTACTGCAAATCTAAGTATGTCGTGTAGCGCGTAAACACACATTAGATGCGGATGCAGCAAAATATGAACGTGCGCATACATGCGTTACAAATTAAGCATTTCCTGTGATGCATAAGTGTGCCGCGCAGTTTATGCTGTGATGCATTCTGCTTGGTGTTACTTGAAAAGTAGCGTACAAGATTGGTTGATGGATGTCTGGGAAATTGTTTCGCGACAAACATTTGGAAAGCGGGAACCCTTCAACAAGTGCATGAAGTTCAGTAAGTTAAGTCCAGTAAGGTCGTGCACTGCACTCCCAATCCCGGCAAACTTGAATATTATGATGTAGGCTTAAGCTCTTATTTGATAGAAAGATATTTAATATACAATATTGAAATTACGATATAAAAATGCACATTAAAAACCATCAAAATATTGCACTTGTAGGATTGAATCACAATTTACAAAGAAAGAAATATTAAAGATAAAATGTACACAAATTAAGAAACAACAAAATGTCACACTTCATGGAACTTAACTGCACGACCAGTCATAAAAGATAATGGGTACCTAATCATTTAAAATATTGACAAAATAAGGAACAGGACTATTTTGGAAACGCTGAGTCCTACAATGAAATTGGGTCAAGTTGCCACTATTACGAAGTGATCTGTCATGACACTCCCTCCTTCGATCGATCCAGACAAGGTACCAAAATGGCAATTACCCAAGGCTTCAACATAAGACTCATACTTATTCCCAAGTATGGTTCTACAAGTCCTTTTTTGGATGGATTCCAAGTCCTTTGATTAAGTTTGACAGAAGTAGTTGAGTGCCAAACAACATCTGCGTATTCAAGAATCGGTCTTACATAGCCACCGTATACAACACAGAGCTCCTTGCTGCTAAAACCAAAACGTTTGAGGGTTTTTACCCCAAATTTTTCAGACAGCATATTACTATAAAATAAAAAATGGTAATTTGTTATAATATACATTTTTGTAAACAAGACAATTTTGTCTAGGAAGAATTTTTTTCTTCTTTTTCCAAAATAAGGCTTGGTTTTGGAAATATTGCTAAAAACATCGGAAAAGTGTAAAAGTCGTGTTTTTTTGCATACATTTCGCTAGAAATGGATGCATATCTCGAGTTTAAAATCCATAATCGAAAAAATTAAAAATTGCCTCCTAGCGCTGAAAGTCCTCCACCCAATGGTAGTAAAAGCTTACCTGATAGTTTGATATATTAGTTATGTTGTCTGAAAATTCGTAAAATTCTTTCAAATTTGAACTTCTAGAAAACATCGGTTTAGTTAAAAATTGACATTTTCCACCATTTAAAGCTAAATGTTCACGGAATACACGGGCCTGTGACCTAAAAGGCGAGTATACTATTATGAACAATCAAAATAAACTATCAGATTCAATTTATATTGTCACAATGTGAAGAAATTGGAAGAAAACTGAAATTTAAATGATCGTAAGATTGGCCTTTATAGAATAAAGCTTTTAGACATTGTTTTGCGCTCTTTTGTTTTTCGCGTATACGTCGCGGATATTAAGCGGCGCGTCTAGTATTACGCACGGGAAGATTCAGTGCGCGACGCAATGATCGAACAGCTGTCGCAGCATTTGAAAAGCGGGGAACTCCGCTTAAATTCCCGCAAAATAACCATGCACCTTTTCCTGACTCAAACTTACCAAAACAACAATTTTAAATCACCCAAAAGAACGAGAAATAATCGCTTCCGATTAGTAACTTATGATGGTAATGATATGAATACATATAAAAGTATAAAATAATAGAGAAATATGAAATTCAATTTTTGAAACAAGTGCCGGGTTGACACTGCCCTTAAGGTCGTTTTGGAGACACAGGCGTAAATATATTAAATAAAGTATAATTTAGTGAAACTAGAAATAGGATAATTTGTCTATAAAATTAGTTCATTCACTGAGAATCCCACAATATCTCATAATTATTATATCGTTTTGCAAATGGGGTTTCATTAAGAAATTAATCTTACAAACAGTGTTTTATTCAGTGTTAAGATAAAATAAAGTATAATTTAGATAAATTAGAAATAGGATAATTGAGTAATAATAGGTTCAAACATAGGGGTCGGCCTACTGGCCAGGCATTCGCGTCATGTTTAGTTTGTATACAACACACCACGGTTAGTTTTTGATCACATTTGCAACCGGCCAGGAGCCGATGGATTATTATATATGGCCCGCTGCTGATGTAAATCGACCATTTAATTGTCTTGCCGCGCACGATTGATTTACGCATTTAATGCGTGCATTGTTTAATTTTAAACGTGACAGCATGCGTCAAAAGTATGCACGTCAAATGCCTGTGTTTGCAAGCACATACAGCGGAATACGCTAGCATTTTCAAGTTGGTGTCTATAATCTGTAATTAATGTCACTAGTGCTACTATGTTGCTGAGATTCAGAGCTACAATCCTGAATATTTTCATCTGGTGTACATTATAATATGAGGTAAAAGGTAGAACTTAATGATTGACCCGTAGTATGAATGGCTTTTAAAGGCAGTTGACCACGTTGGCCCAATTTTTCATGCTGGGCAGCTCAATTTATGGCTAAAGATTACAGAAGAGCAGAGGGCACTAGCTGGGCACTAGCTGTTACAAATCGTCGCTGTTCTGACATACCAGCACATCACAACAGAATTAAGTAAAGTGATGTGCCGGTATGTCAGAACAGCGACGAAATATACTTCAATGCCTTCAATGGCCTTCCTTAGAACAATTTTTTATTTTTTTTATTTATGCTTTCTTTATTGAGGGTAATATATGCTTCAGTGACTTGCACTGCTTTCCAAGCAGGCCCTCATTTCAATACATAAGTACATACAAATAACAAATGTTACAGTGTTTAAATATAATACAAATTATAATACAAATTATGATACAGTGGAAATATATGATTTGAATTGACCGAGTGACAAATTTTCGAAATCAATACGAATAGATGGTGATAAATTGTTCCACAGATAGCTAGATCTGAAAAGAAAAGTGCGCATACCAGAATTTGAGTTGATTTTAGGAATGATTAAAGTATTACTTTATTGGTGTTCTGATATCAGCAGATAATATTGTTCTGGCTAAACGGTTGTGTAAGACTTGAAGTCTTGATTGATATGTATTTGAACAGTTGGACCATACTGGGCTGGCATAATCAAAATGAGGAATCACAAGAGCATTATAACATCACAAGAGTTGGATGTGGAAGAAAATGCTTTACACGATGAATAACACCGATGAAGGAAAGAGATCTATTTAAATACCATATATAAGATATAGCAATTCCAATTCCTGAATACTTGCAAAGTCAAACAGCACAGACCCGGCAATACCACTCCAAAAGGTTCAGAGTCATGAAAGCATCCTCAAATGTGTACAAATATAGTTTTTT
Source organism: Ophiura sarsii (assembly GCA_035610835.1). Lineage (NCBI taxonomy): Eukaryota > Metazoa > Echinodermata > Ophiuroidea > Amphilepidida > Ophiuridae > Ophiura > Ophiura sarsii. The sequence continues at coordinate 79,326,220 of CM069441.1, read as the reverse complement.
TCCTCGTACCATCACTGATTGGAATGCCCTGTCACCATCTGTGTACAACACCAATACCGTTAATTGCTTTAAAAACTGTATTCATATCATTTAATTCCTGGTTTTTTTTTGCCATGTTGATTCAACCGGCGCCATTATTCATCTCAGCCAGATATTGCATGAAAGCAACTTTTGCTGAGTATTTCTGTAGATAGATGGTGGTATAATATATTCTACATGGATATGCACCATAAATACAATTGTTTTCCAAAATAAATTACTCAGAGTGGTTCTAAAAGATAGAAGCAAAACTGTACTGAATAGGTGGGTCAGTCCCGGGGGGGGGGGGGGGGGGGGGGCACTCAACTTTTTTGGGGGTAGGGGTGTGCCGCACAGGGTCTCAAAAGGGGGGGGCTACAGAACTGAACTGATTGGATTTTATGACGAAAAATAGGGTCTTAGGAACTGATTTTTTTTTAAAAATAGGTCTTGAGAACTGGCCTATAGTTCAATTTTGATTAGCAAATTTGCGATTTTTTTTTGTTGGTTTTAGAACGCGAAATTTTCGAAGAATTGGGGCTTTGGAACGCAAAATGTTGTGATTTTTGAATTTTCAATAAAATTGGGGTCGTAAGAACTGATGCAGGCTCAAAAGGGGGGTCATAAGAACTAGCAGCAGAGGGTGAAAAGGGGGGTCTTCAGCACGGCTCATACCTATACCCTTTTCCAATGTCAGTGCCCCCCCCCCCCCCCCCCCGGGGGGTCAGTATACCACATTTGAGGACAATTCACAACTTCTGACTTGTGTCTGAATATAAAGAAGCATTCAATTTGGTTTCATCAAAATTTACCGACACCAAAAACGCACCAAATGTCAACATTTTCAATTGTTTGGTGGGGGAGGGGATCAGGTGGGGTTTGAGCTGTTGGTGGGGGGTGTCATGTCAAGGATCTTACTTAATTTGGCACATGTTGAATGGCGGTTGTTTTATGGAAAAGCCCTGTGGAAAACAGTAAAGCAACACATATGCTGGACTGCACAAGAAATCTTCTATGGGGGATCACTAACAATTGTTAAAAACCTATATCCTGTCTTATTTATGTATATTTCAGACTGAACCATCCTGCCACTGACCATGATACCAATTTTTTCCACAATTATGTATTCTGCATCAATAACAGAAATGCATCAGACTTTCCTGCGCAGTACAGGTGAATACTTAGGTAGGTTCTTCATGATGACGTCAGTAAGAAGTAAAAGGTATCTTTCAAATCAAGGGAACACTACAACTGGGAGCATTCACGTGATCAAACGCATATTCTGCATCAATAACAAAAATGCATCAGACATTCCTGCACAGTACAGGTGAATACTTAGGTAGGTTCATGTTGACAGTAAGAAGTAAAAGTAAAATGTATCTTTCAACTCAAGGGAACGCTACAACTAAGCGTATACTCAATGGAAATGAAAGTCAATGGATCTGATGCTATGTTCATTTGCTCTGTGCGTACAACGGGGGAGGGGGTGGGGGGTGTCAAATATCATAGTGTGAGCATTTATAACTTTTCTAGACACCCACTCAATGCATATTTTCAAAATGCATTAAAATATTCAAAAATATTCACAAAATGAGGATTCTCAATGCATATTTTCAAAATGCATTAAAATATTCAAAAATATTCACAAAATGAGGATTGCATGGTTAATTCGCCCCAATTTGATGCGTTAAAGCCAGGGCACAAAAGTGTACAAAAATAAGTAAACCATATGATTTTAGTATAAAAAGTATGATGATGATTACTTGTTATGTAATTATATGTTATATAAACCTATATTTATTCAGAACTTCTCACTACATCCCCCCGGAAGTGGAGGCACTCATATTCAAAGATGGATATCATACACGGGTATACAATTTCATATATCTATAACACATATATACACTCTATGCAAGGTTTGTATTATTAACTATGTCCAAGTCATATTCTGAACAATATACCTTGTTTCCTGATTTATATTATTCTTGACACAAGCAAATGTTTATGTGTGGTGGGTTTTTCATTCTGGTATGATATCCATGTTTGAATACAAGCCCCTTTATCTTTTATTAACACAAAACGTTTAACTGCCAAGAAAGGTACTAAACAAACCAAGATAGTTATAGGAAAATATATTTATTTTGAATACATACATGTACAGAATTTCTATATTTTCTGGTACTTTCTCTACATTTTATGAGTTATATAAATATTTTTCATGTACATAAACCTATATTCAAAGATGGACAAAAGAAATATCTTAGTTTTACCAGGGATACTATTAATTTTGGGATAGGAAAGTCGTATACTAACGTACGTAGCGAAAACGGACCTTTTGAATATTTGAATAAATTATGATAATCGTCTGGAATGCGTCGGTGACCGGCGTGTTAGTCAGCATAGAATTGGTGGCGCTGTGCACGCGGTAGTTTTACACACAGCTTGCTGTAAAAAAAATACTGACACTGGAGTTGGTTATCCAACTCCAGCGGTTTTTGGATGAAATAATTTAGTTCCAACGTGTGATGAATTTTATGGGGTCATAATCAAAATCCTGGGCAAAATCCATTGTTACATTGAAAGTAATGGAATTCAAAATTAACGACCGTTCGTGTCTACCATCGTCTGCTACAATCCCTGCTACAATCACGCCTTATCAGTATAGCGCCATCAATTCTATGCTGACTAAGATCAATTTAAAAGTGGACCCGATCGGCAAGCTCAGTGGCACACCCCTGGTTTTACATGAAACCTGGGTTGGTAACAAACCGCTCCCATTTATTTGGTATATATAACACCAATGTTATATTTTGCTCATTTCAATATGCTTGTTGTAGAATAAAGAAAAACATGACATTGATAGGTATCTAATATCAAGGAATTCAAATATCAAGAAATAAATTGCAACCCTGCAATTTGTTGTATGCATTTCAAGAATAGTTAAAATCCTTATGCACTTATCAATTGCATCCCCGGCCCCAGGGGACCCGGGGATTAGGGCCGGGATGTACAAATTGCCCATGTGACGTCCCGGCTACGTCTGCGTACACTCCCCCGCATAGCCGGGCACCATTTTTTGTACGTCCCCGCTACAGTCCCGGCCCCCCTTGGCCGGGACAAAGTCTACAGTCCCGGCCACCCATTTCCCAGGACAAAGTATTCACCCGGCTACAGTCCCAATGCCGCTTATTTCTTTCTGCAACCATAACGGAAGTGCATTTCTATGTGTTCCCTATGTGTTATTAGGCTTATTCCGTCAAGCGCATCGCATCTCTAGCTTATTTAGAGCAAGCGCCCGGGGTGTACATTTGTGTACCTTAGCGTACGTCCCCGCTACACGCCCCGGCTAGCGGGGGCACATTTTGTACGTCTGCGTACACTCCCCCGCATAGCCGGGCATCAATTTTTGTACACTCGTGTACGGTCCCCGCATGGTCCCCGCCATGCCCCGGGTCCCCAGGGGCCGGGCTTGCAATTGATAAGTGCATTAATAACACATTTAGTAATAATCTTGTGTGTATCTGAGACACACACACCCCGCACATAGTATACAATACAATTCTAATTGTACACTCAGAAATATTATACTGACAATTTACTGATAAATATCTTCAAAATGACAATGTTAAAACCATTTCTTTTATTTACAAACACATTTTGCAAACATTGATCTTTTTTCTACATTAAAATAAATATGTATAACAATATTGCACAACAACTTAATAAATTATTAAAAATAAGTTCTACTAAATAAGACATGACATTGATGATGCTTATATAGTCAGCATCATAATACTATGGACATAATTCCAACAATACTTTTGTGCAGTGACATCAGAGTGTATTCTAGTGACAAGTGCAGCCTTTTCATGAAGGTGACAGGATTTGATTGTTTTATCATATATGCTTTCATGTTAAAGTCACATGCATATGCTGCTCATACATGAATACAAACTAATATCATTGCACGGAGATAGCAAAAACATAACATGTGATGCGATCAAGTAAAATGAGTCTGAAGTAGAAATCGACTAACTTTTAGTTTTCTACTTGATCGTAATATGATTTGATTGTTTGATCATGATATCATGTTAGAGTCTCATGCATAAGCTGCCCCTACATGAATACAAACTAATGTCACTGCATGGAGATAACAAAAACATAATGTGATGGGTTCAAGCAAAATTAGTCTGAAGTAGAAAGCATCTAACCTTTAGTTTTTTACTTCATTGAATTGTTAATTTGTAGACCTACACATGCAGAAAACCAAATTAAAAATGAACACTTACTTCTAAACATATGAGCGATTGAAGAAATTTGCAAAATAATAGAAAACAAAAGAATTTCTCTCCTTTGTTTGGTTACATCCCAAAATCAATAATCCAGACTTCCAACTCATTTTTCTTGATCACATCATATATATTCATCTATGGTTTGTATAAATTTGCCTTTCCCTGTGCATTGATTTAAATACACATTAAAGTGATATTTGCCTTTAGTGTGATACACACTACTATCACTACACAGAGTAAGACAGAAAAGATTGTTATCTTTCAATGGCATATATTGGCTATTATTACCTGTGTATTGTTCTTACTAATTATTCCAGTGAGTGATGTGTTCTCTCCTGTGAACTATAAATGCATGATTCTAAATTGGATCAATTGAGTAACTCATTTAACCTAATATCATTTGTACATGTGGGCAGGGATTATAATTATTATGGGATAAGAAACTCCTAGCCAAAACCCAGATTCTCTTGACCTTGACCTTAATAGTTTGTCGCAACTGGTCTAGGTGGTGCACTATCATTTCCAAATAGTTGGGGGTGCTACAGGATTATTTGGTTCACATTCTTCTAAAAGCACCAAATTGGACCCATATGTTGCTCATACCATACTCTTTTGATTTTTGATGGATGCCAACATTAGAGCCTTCTGGGACGGCCATATAGGCCAATTCCAATATGGCCGCCATGGGGATAAAATATTCAAATTGCTTCAGTTAAGCTGACAAGCATACCAAATTGTTTGTCTGATGTGTGGTTACTGAGATATTGAGCAAAACGTGAAAATGTCGTTGACCTTTGATTTTGGGGGTCAGAAAATGCACCGATTTTGACAAACGATATCTCAAATTGTTCGTCAGATCACAAGGGTTCAAGAAATGGTAGTTGTTACCACCTGGAGTCGTTTTGTGTGCCTTATACAGGGTCGAAAGGTCACAATCCCTATATACGCCTATATACGCCTTTTGCTCAATATCTCAGTAACCACACATCGGAAGTGGGGCAAACTATACATTTTTAGAATCCTGGTGCTCAGACAAACCATTTGCATGCTTTTCAGCTAAATTGAAGCAATTCAAATTTTTGATTCCCCAGTATGGCGGCCATATTGGAATTGGCCAATATGGCCGTCCCAGAAGGCTCCAATTTTGGCATCCATCAAAAATCAAAAGAGTATTGTATAAGCAACATATGGGCCAAATTTGGTACTTTTAGACAAATGTGAACCAAACCTCCCCTGTTATGGCCTAACAGCCCCAACTATGATTGCTTATCGCATGTCGCAACTGTTATAGAGTGCGCTTTGTTATGGGCCAAATCTAAACAATGCACAGGTTGTAAGATTCAATCGCCTGATGTGGTACAATGTAGTAATATCACTGTTTTTACTTGTTTTGCAGTCAGTACAGCTTTCTACTAGCTTTGGTAGAAGAAGGAATCGAACCAAAGACTTCAATCAAGAACATATATATGTGTTAATTTTGGCTACCTGAGTTTTGTAAACCTGAGTTAGGAATCAATCATACCTGGCAGGTTAGTAAATGTGAGACAACTTATTCATCAGTTGTAGGGTAAAGTCGGCAGTTTTCGGTCAGCGCCTATTTTCGGTCGTTTCGCCAAAATCATGTAATTGCATCGGTTGTCGCCATTTTAAAGCAATACCGGGCATCAACTATACAGTGGTTTTTTAGCCGTCAGTTTATAACGACGAGGTCATTTTCATTACACGATTTGGGCGAAGTGACCAAAAATAGGCGCTGACCGAAAACTGGCGACTTTACCCTACCCATTTTTATCCAAAATTCTGGTTTTAGTGAAATTTTAAAATGTGACCTTATGCAATGCAACATAAAAAGATTGACAGTGAGGATGGCCATGTAATAAGTAGTTAATGCGGATCACCAGTTTTAAATGACAAAAATATTTAGACCATTTCACATAACGATCGAAACATTTCTGAAAATTGGAAGTCAACAGAAGTCATAAAAACTTGTAGCTGACGGTTCCCATTGTAACACCATAGATGTATGAGCATCAGTGTTGAACATTTTGGCTTGACTTGGACTTAAACTTAAATTATTATTTTGATGACTTTATAACAACAGGAAAAGTTACTATGCATCGGAATCAAACCTCAACTAAATGACATCTGTGTCTAGAAGTTAACAGAAGGAGATCTGTGAGCAGAACAATATGAAAACAGGTATGGCCAAATTTGTAATTCCTGGGGGAGCACTCCTATTCAAAGGTGGATATCATATCCATCAAAATAAATAAAAAGGGGTTGCATTCACTGGAGTGAGAGTGAAGTGTATGTATGCATATAGTGTCAAAACCTGCAAAAATCCAACAAATGTGGTGTATTTTCAGCTTAAAACTGTATAAAATATCTGTTTTGTGGAATAAAACTGGGAAGAACAATCTGTTGTATATCTGTAATTGTGGGTCCACAAGAGAAACACATGTGTGTCATGCCTAAAAAGAGCATGTGACCTGAGAATGATATCTGCATTTGTCCTTTGAGTTTTAGCTTTTATTTACATAATGTTTGCACATAATGAATGTGTGACAACTGATTATTTTGGTGCCATTTCAAACAAGCAGCATAGTCAATGTCACTTCCTCTCTGGACAGTGCCAATAACATTCGTGTATGGATCTTCTGTCTTTCTTCTGTCGTGGGTGAGCATATTTATTCACTGCAATCGGTGAATGATGCAGTAAAATAGACTTTTTAGGTGCTGTGAGCGCAGCGAGCAGTACCTATTGGTTTCTAATTGCGATATCTTACACAAAAAAGTATTTCTAGACATAAGTGGAGGCTGCCATGTTTGTAAATTTAATTACATGTACTTATGCAGCTAACGCTATATTTGTTTAGGTCATGATTCAATCAGGCTGGGAGGTGTTATTATACTCCCAACAGAGACATAATAGCTTATCTTGTTTGACTAAGGCGAAATCTCCAGGGGTAGTGTAATTGGTTGGTCAGTGAATCTAAAATATTGTATTGCTCTAACCACTAATTGTTGTAATTGGTAAATGCCCCATTGGTCAGTGGTAGTCCCCTAAACCATAAATACTGGAGAGGATGCCTAAACAGATACTACTGACATAATTATTTGACAATTGGAATTGTTGGTGGCATATTAGGTTTAAGTAAAGTCTGTGTATGTATAAACTTGTGTATAACCCTGTAATTGTAGCATCGAATATGTTAGCGGTTGGTTTCAATCACAAAGTCATCCAGAGACCTTGAGGGAGTCTAGACTCTAGTCATTCATTTCTGCACATGTCTCACAATCATCAGGCTATCTGTTGACAATTGATAATTGCTTATTGTCCCAGGACTGGGATGCGGTCTCCCAAAAAAAAAAACCTCCTGGGGTAAAGTAGAGTCATTAAATGTTGCCAGTAAACAAATCAGAGTATAACTTTAGATTTAGAACTAAATTAGAAAATAAAAAATAGGTTCATTAGCTGTTTTGCTCATAAGGCTGTACTATATAAAGAAAATTCCTTCACTGAATGCTCCCACTGAATAACTAAAAATGGATTCACATCAAATATTAGATAAACATATACATAATATTCATGATTTAATAATATTTCAATATAGGTAACCATAATCGCAAAATGCTCATTTTTATAAATATAGCAATTCCTGGAGCAACGTTTTAATTCAAGTAATGTCATACTTAGATTCTTCTTCACATGTAAGTTTCATTTAAGGTATTTTACAAACTGCCTCCCCCCACTCCACCCCCTCTCATGCTAACAGATCAATTGTATTGGTTTCCTGTAGTACTTTTACAATACTTCTGTTTTGGTTTTGTTTTCAGTATGAGTTTATGTAAAATACCCCCTTTCCGAGGTATTTTAGCATAAATGAGAGGCTTCAGCAAATAATTAAACATGCTTCTATTATTTGGACAGCACCTATTCCATTTTAATGGAATTTTTATATATACTGTAGTTCAGTCAGTTACAAATTGGCGAGAAATATGAGTTTTTTATGTCTCCGCGCGCAAAAGTTATCCAAGCGGATTTGTGTGATCATATATACATGCATTGTGCGCGATTTTGGCATATATACATATATACAGGGTGTCCCAAAAGTCTATGCACGACTTTGAAGCTTTGTACTTCACAAAATATAAGTCGTATTGAAAATATGAATACATATTTAGAAAGAGGAGATGTGGGAAATAATTTTGATACCAAACATTGGAGAAACAGCTGTTTGTAATGCCACCCTAGAAGTAAAATATGTATTACTGCAAAAATGTAATTTTATACTTCGAAGGAATAAAGTTCATAAATCCATACCTATTGAGATTAACAAAAAGACGGGTAGAGTTGGTTACACGGAAAGTGATCCGTCAATTGTAATATCTAAAATTTACAGTGATCCCATCATAATAACAAACTATATCACACATAATTTTCGTTTCTATAGTGAAATCTAGTTTAAGTATTTTCCATTTATACAGAGAAGTGTGCTAATGCAAAAACACAGACCTAATAAATTGAATAACGTAACAGAAAAGTGAACACACACATCACACAGTGAATAGATCTCTTTAGACTTTTGGCTACTGCATGTCTTATGACATCAATGTGACTTGTTGATCTACCAGTCTTTTTTTTACCACATCGAGACAAATCATGCACTAGTTCGTGTGTTCAAAAATTTATCCACCAACTTCAGAATGGATATTCTTCCTGGTGCACGTTTCACTTTGAAATGTTCTCTGAACTTTTGTTGAGTAAGTTCGAACTGAATTTGTTTCAGCGTAGAACCATACAATTTGTAATCGCTTTATCTATGCTGTAAACCATCTTGAGTGAAGACTTTTGCTGTGCAATGTTGTCTACTACGCCTATTTATGTTGTGAGTGACCGAGTTTGGTAATAACATTAATGTTGCAAGGTAAGCAGTGAACTGTGACTAATAATGCGCAATGTTGCTTTCATACCGTTAATTTATGCGCATCTGTTTTAGCAACAACGTGTAGTACTTGGTATGGGTGGGCCTCACACCGCCAAACACTTTCAACCAGTTTTATAATGTTGTGGGTTCACCAATAGGGTTGTGTTTGGTATCAAAATAATTTCCCAAATCTCGTCTATCAAAATATGGTTAAATTTATACCATATGATTTATATTTTATGAGATATGACTCTTCAAAAACGTGCATAGACTTTTGGGACACCCTGTACATGCATTGTGCGCGATTTTGGCATATATGCATGCATTGTGCGCGATTTTGGCATATATGCATGCATTTTGCGCGATTTTAGCATATATGCATACATCACACACATGCATCACACGCGCTCTTTTGTATTGCTGCTGTTAGGCGGCTCATATCACCAATTTGGAACTGAATGAACTATAGTAGAGTTTGATTCTAACTTACATGTACATTCATATATCAACAATATAGAAAGAAAAAGTGCCATTTTCCCATGCCCGTTTAGTTTGTCTCTATTTCAAACCAGCAATAGAATATCAAGACCAGTCTTGGAATTTGGAAAGCCAAGGTTGGGAAGGAAGTTGCATATTGTACTTACAAAGAAGGGTATGTGAGCTATTCAGATTCTGTTGCAGGAATCAGGGCTGGAACTTCAGATTTTTTTTTGAACCAGCCAATCGGGCAGGTAACTCACAAAAAATACCTGCCCAACAGAAATTCCACAAGTCAGTGTAAGTCACTTACACAGTGAGTTTGAGAATGTTTACTGTCAGTCGGGTGGGTACTTTTATATTTTCACCCACCCGACGCAAAAGTTACCCGCTATGCATGGGCAGGTGGATGGGTACTATTTCCAGGCTTGGTAGGAATTGCAGCAGAATTGTGTATTTAGGAAAATAAGTAGTTTGTATACTGATGTCTACGTAAACCGAGAGGGGACAAGATACCAGCAAGATACCAAAATGGGTCAAAAAAGGTGTTTTTTATAATTTTTTTCCAATATGGTCAATTTCATTATCATGGTTGGATTCATTGAACCCGTTTCTGCAAAAAACTGTATACGTTTATAAAGATTAAATGAATATTGAAGAAGTTACAGCAGTTTTACGGAGGCTGTACCTGAGAGTCCACACCCCCCGTAAGATGTTAAAAGAAAGATTTGGTAATTCCTGTTGAGAATTAATGTCAAAGTATAGTTGTAAAATAATATGCCCATATGCTGTGTGGATAAGTCTGGGTATAGATTGTTAATGGAGCATATCCTACCTTAGATGCAGTGTTTGATGGCTGTTAAATTATGGATGGAAGTATGTGATGATCAGCCTTGAGTTGCATTAATTGTCAAAGTCAAAGTTGTTGACAGTGTCAACAATGCACTTGATCCCCTCTGGCTCTATGCGCCAGGTATCGACAGGTTGACCAAACCGTGCTCTCTCCACTACGATAGTAGTACAACCATCCTTTTCAAGTTCTTCAAAGCATTTCTTAAGAAAGGGGCTTTTACATGATTGTGACTTCATTCTTGGTGTGAATGTTACTTGCTGTAAGGCTGGTGCATCAACAAAGCTTCTGAAGAATTCTGTCAAAGCTGATCCAGAAGAAGGGTCGTGTGGGCACAAGTTGCAGTCCTTTAAATTTAGCACACTCAGATTGGGCATTGATTTCAGCTGATTTGTTAGTAAAGGCAGATTGGAACCTATATGATTCCCTTCAAGTGACAGCTCTTGCAATAACCGAAGACTGCACAGGCATGTGCACAGTTCCTTGACATGTTCCTTATGAAGGATGAAGGAGGATGGACGGCCCAGGTACATTGTTGGTCGTGACAATGTGAGTTTCAATAGCCTAGTTGATGTCCTCAGTACATCAAACAATGTCAGACAACATTCTCGATCCATGTTATTATAAGTCAGGTGCAATTCCTGGAGAGTCTTGATACATGGTATGTGTGGAATACTATCCTTGTCTACTGTAATGCCTCTTAAATCTAGAACCTCTAGAAATGGTGATGTGATTGATTTCAGGACTTGGGTTACATTACCTGCCAGTAAATTACCTGGCGGTGCAAATATATCTGCGATTAACTGAAATCTCTGTAGATTTTGTAATTTTGATACAAATTCTGTACATGATTTACCGAATTGAAGAATACTAAGGGTGACATCTCTTATTTTCATTGCATTGGCAGTCTGTAGTAACCCATTATAAAAGTATTCATTACATTCTGGAGAATATCTTCCAGTATCAAACCTGCAATGACTGAGATTTTTTAAACTACCAATATGCTTGCCTACTTGCAGTGTTATACTCGGCCAGTTTGTGATATGACCAGTAACAGTAAGGATTAAGTGGTTGACATTAGGCAAACATTTCACTACATCTTCAATCAGTTTGACATCAATATCATCTAACGACGATGTTATCCTCAAATATTTTGTGTGTGTTTGTAACAAATTGTACTTTACCATGCCATGGAAAAAATAGACAAGTTCTGACGGTACAGATCTATAGTATGCAATGTTACATCCATCACAATTGTTGAATAGAGGAGTCATTGCATGGAATACCTCTTGCATATCTTCCCAATCATTTCCAAACTCATGCAGAGCTACAATAGGAAGCCTGATAGCTGCACTGTCTAAGCTGAATATTTGTGAGACACTTGCTCTCCAATGTAAAGGTATGTCTTGTGATTCCATTGATATATCTAATTCCTGTCTCCTACTGCATATCGATTCAACAATATGTTTTAGAAAGAACTTGACTGTTGTGGTTGTGTCACTCAATCCACAACAAAAAATAATCATCTGGTATATGTTCTCTGGATGGATGAAATCAATTTGGTTGAGCCAAGATAAACATGACTCAAGTTTCCCAGTTTTGACTAAATTAACCAAATACAGAGCAGCTGACATTTCTTGGAAAGTCTTGTGTAGAAATTCTACAATTCGCTCACTTTTCAACCCATCTAGCCTCTTTGTTGTTGTAACTAAACCTAGCTGACAAGCATCATCAAGGATGTCCGAATCAAATTGTTTGGCTTTAAATACTAGTTTATCTTCAAGTAATCCTTGTAATGCTATTTCGCCTATCTTGGCAATGAGCTTCATGACTCTTTCCTCATCATAATGCTTCAATCTATATGTAGCCAAACACAATACCACCTTCCTATAGATACTACTAATTGTAGTAGGAAGTGCCTCCTTTTGTTTCCACAACAAACACAGCATTGCCAAAATGGCCGGCATTTTTGATATTTCCTTCAAATTTGTATTATTTTCAATAACTTCTAAAATTGAAATTAGTTTCAATAACTTCTTACTTTGGACAAATGAGTCGCTTGTGAAAAACTTGTTTGAATATTCTTGTAACTTGTCAACATCATCTAATCCATTCAACTGCACATGAGCATCACAATCATAGCTATCTTTGAAAGTACTAACATGACTGGAACGAGTGGTAGTTACAACACAGCTTTCATGTAGCCAACGGTTACACAGCAACTTATTGATATCTCCTGATTTTGACTCTCTATACGTTCTTGTGACCTCATCATATCCATCTAATAATACTAGTATAGATCCTGAATGTCTTATGAGATATAATTCTAAGTCTTCTTTCACGACTTTACTCAAGAGCTGTGTCTGTATGGCATCTACAAGATTCATCCCTGGTTCAAATTCATTCATTTTCAGAACAAACACCAATTCAAATAGACTCTCAGTGAAAGTCTTTGCCCATTGGTACGCTAACCTTTTTATCACTGTGGACTTCCCCATTCCTGGCTTTCCATATATCAAAACCCGTTTACATTGTTTACCTTTGCTATCTTTCAAGTCTACTAGTTTTGCATATGTTCCTACTGTTATTCCTTCCATACCCTTGTCCTGTCTTGTCATACCCAACTCTACAAACCCTTCCTCAATATCTTGATATTCCTCTGGCATGTCTGGTAGTAATCGCATTGTGTTCACTGGCATGGACAGATAAGTTTTAACCAGCTGCTCTCTCCAATACTCTACATCAAACGACTCTTCTTCTGAAAGCAAAGAGAGTAAAAAATATAATTTATAACGTTTTGGATCAATATCACAAATACTAGGAATGTATTTAATGCAAACTCAAAATCATGTTGGGTCAGGGTAACATGGCATTACAAGGATTTCTATTTATTCATATGTTTAATGCAATAAGTATTTCTTATCCAGTTGAAGGAATTTTAAGACATGATTTGCTTGTGGTTATTATATAGCAAATAATTTATTTGGACCCTTCCCCCATCCCATCTAGCTATGCCACACTGCTGGGCAATATCAGATAAAGTAAAATCAGGGGAGGTAAAAGCCAAATGGAAATGTCTACCTCTTCTTAACAAAATTCAAGTCGGTCAGCACAATACCAGATGGTTTTTTACTGTCTCGAGGGGTAATTTCGCTCAAAAAATTGATATGACAGGACACCACATTTGGAGCATATGATTTGCTCTCTCATGCGTATTGTTATAGTATTAATGTGATGAACAATATTACGAGCAACACCATAGCTCGTCAGCTGATATCGATAACCAATAAATCTGTGCAGATCACTTACACCGATGACATCGATGGACAATTGGAAGACATGGAGGCAAATATGGCGCAACTACTCTATCATTGCGAAGATAATAGACCACCCTCCAGAGTACCAAACTGCATTATTTTTGCATGCCATCGGTATGAAAGCATTGGAAATCTACAATAGTTTCGATTTCGCAAATGAGTTAGAAAAAAATGACCTGAAAGCAATTATTGATACATTTAATGCACACGCCATAGGCGAGAAAAATGAAACGTACGAAAGATACATATTTAACAGTAGGATTCAGAAAGAAAATGAGCCGGCCCTTTGAAGAATTCTTAGCAAGTGTCAGAACACTGGCACAAACCTGTAACTTCTGCAAATGCATGAATGATACACTGTTGCGAGATCGCATAGTGTTAGGCTTAAATAAACATGAAACTAGGACTAAACTCCTTGATGAAAGGGATCGACCCTTGGACGATGTATAGACATATGTCTGATAACAGTAAATAACAACAATATCAGCGCTCCAGACACAATGCAGGTATACCAATTGGATAGGCCTAATATTGAAAACATGCTTCCAGAAGAGAAGTATAAACAAGTTTTCGACCATGAGTTAGGAGAGCTTCCAGGAGAGGTGCACTTGGAAACAGATCCAGCCGTTAGATCCGATTATTCTACCACCCAGAAGACTTCCACATGCAATTAAGCCAAAGGTTAAAGCCAAACTAGAACTTCTAGAGAATAAAGGCATTATTACTAAAGTGGAACAGCCTACAAAGTGGGTGAGTCAACTGGTAGTTGCGGAGAAGAAAAACGGTGATCTTCGAATCTGTATCGACCCAAGACCACTGAATCAAGCCCTGAAGCGCCCTCATTTTCAACTACCAATAATTGAAGATGTTCTACCAAACTTAGCACAGGCTAGGTATTCTCAAAACTGGACCTCAAAGAAGCTTTTTGGCAAGTGCAACTTGATCATGAGTCTAGCCTTCTGACAACCTTCCATACACCATTCTCAAGATACAGAAGGCTTCGTTTACCTTTCGGCACAAGCGCATCATCAGAGATCTTCCAGCAAAAGATACACGTGGCCCTTGAAGGACTTCCTGGAATTATCTGCGTAGCCGATGATCTTGTGGTGTACGGTAAGGGTCCAGATGATCAAACAGCTCTGAAGGATCATGATACCAACCTAAGCAAGCTGTTGGAGAGATGCCTCGAGAAGAACATCAAACTCAACAAAGACAAATCTATACTGAGAGCAACTGACATTCCATTCTTAGGACATTTAGTGACCAATCAAGGACTGAAGCCGGACCCAGAAAAAGTAGAAGCAATCCGTGATATGCCAGCACCAACTGACATACTTGGTGTACAGCGATTTGTCAGTTTCGCGAACTACTTGAGTCGTTTCCTGCCCAGTTTGTCAGATGTACTGGAACCACTCAGACAGCTTACCAAGCAAGAAGTTCCATGGCATTGGACTAGTTCAACAGAAGGCTTTAGACAAAATAAAAACCTTAATAACGGAAGCTCCAGTACTGGTATATTATCCCTACAGATGACTTAACCATACAATGTGACGCCAGTGGTAAAGGTTTTTGGGAGCCGCCCTCCTTCAGAATGGACGTCCAATAGCATATTTTAGTCGCACTCCCTCAAGACCTTGGGAAAGAGTGGGAGCAAATCTTTTCACATGGAATCACTGTGATTATCTTGTCACTGTAGATTACTACAGTAACTTCTGGGAAGTGGATTTTCTTGAAGATACTTCCAGCACCACAGTCACTGACAAGCTGAAGAATCACTTCGCGCGGTACGGTTCCCCATCACAACTTATTTCCGATAATGGTCCGCAATTTACTGCCGAAACCTTCTCGCGATTCGCGTCACAATGGGATTTCGAACACCTCTGCAGCAGTCCCGGCCACAGTCAAGCTAATGGCAAAGCAGAAAGCGCTGTTAAAACAGCAAAGAGACTCCTCACTAAATCCAAGAAAGCCAACACGGACTATAAAATGGCATTTCTCACCACCGAAACACACCAACGCAGGGTTTGGACACGTACACCCGCTCAAAGACTGATGAAGCGCAGAACAAGAACTCTCTTGCCAACCAATGCAGAGCTCTTGAAACCAAGAGTTATCGATGAACTAAACAATATGAAACAAAAAGCATCGAACCAAGCTAAGAACTTTAATAAAAATGCCAAAGATCTGAAACCGTTGGAGAAAGGAGATGTGGTTCGCATGAAGCCCCTTGTCCAGGGTCAAAAAGCATGGCGAAAGGCGCTAGTAAACCGAAGACTAAATGAACGCTCTTACGTAGTTGAAACGGCTACGGGAGTCTACCGCCGCAACCAAGTAGACCTGAAGAAAACCCAAGACCCACCTCCACAAGTGGTTCCCATGACTCAAAAGAACACTGAGCCAAAGGCTAAACAAAAGACGCTGAACATTCCAAACAGAAAACAGCAAGAAACCACCAACAAGAGACCAGAACCACCCGAGAAGAAACGTAATGAGACATCCAGAAACAACCAAGACCAAGAGCTACGTACAAGACCAGGTACAGAGGCAAGGACCAGAACTACAAGACCATGTACAGAGGAAAGGACCAGAACTACCGAACCAACCACTGAGACAAGAACCAGAACTCTCTACCAAGTCTGGCAGAATAATCAAACGTCCAAGCTATCTGAAGGCTTTAGAAAGGAAAACAATCACCTGCATGGATGTCGCCATATTGATTGAAGCTATGACAAAACAGTTACGAGATTTCTACAACTCTGTTTCGTGTATTGATATTTTCAATTATTTATATTGGGTATGGCTATCCCATCAGCACTTTAGAAATAGCTAGACAACGAGCACAAATTTTAAATAATCACAGGTTGGGGATGTGCAGTTTTTTAAATTTTATTGTGTTCAATTAAACGGGTCAATATACATTAGATAATTGTTTTCCAACCATATAATGATTGGTTTCAAGAATACCACTGTTTTCCTTTAAAGATGGAGTTCTCAAATGTGTATCCATATACTTGTATTATTTTATCTAGGATAATTACATCAGCATTTATAGTAGAACTTGGAGCGGATTGGGGATTGAATGGCCAAAGTGAATGTTGTTGAACTGGCCCGAAATTATTGAGTGCGATGAGCGAGAATCCCATCATGTTTGGGCTCCTTCGGGGTCCAAGGGGTAAATCATCAGCCAAATGTTTCCATTTAAGCCAATTTGGAAGGCTCAGAACCACATATTTTGCTAATATTTTACTTACTGACTCAGACATTTAAATAAACACCAAAGCAACAACATGCGATTCTAACCAAATTCAAACCGGCAACCTTTACATTAATCCACAATGCTGTTACCATTTAAGCTGAAGAGGCAACTGCCAAAGGAACCCAGGATTATAATCTAAAGTAAAGCCATATTAAGTTTTCAAAAAATTGATTAGACATTTTAGTGAACTCATTTTAATGTCAATACACCAATTTGGCAGAAATAGATGACGTTCAACACTTGGTCAAACATTTTATTAAAAAAATGTAATAAAAAACAGTCAAAATTCAATGGAACAGTTTACACTGCTCCTGGGTGTTTTTGTTGGTGGACATTCTCCATGAAAATATCTTGCTTTCTCTATCTGATGCGTCAATAATCCAAGCTTTACGATTGATGAATTCTCTAATTAAATTTAATTCTCTTCATTGTTTCAACACATTAGCGGCCTTATATATGGCTTATATTTATGTATTATGAATTAATTACATCCTGACTCAAAGCTTGATTGTAGGGGATAAAAGAATAACAGAATGTGATAGCTATATATAATGTCCAGAATTTTGCATTTCAAAGGGATGTGCCTTGGAAGTCATACATTATGTTCCCAGTCCTTAACACTTTTGGACAGGTGATTTGACATTTCGCCGGTAATAAATCATCAAAGGATGCGTCTATGTGATCCAATTAAAAGACTGCAAAGGACATCATTATGCCCCAAGGGCATACACTAATCTTCATAACCCTGAAAATGGACCGCATAGTCAGCGGTTGACAACATCTTAGATGATATATTACCGGCGAAATGTCATAATTACCGGTCCAAAAGTGTTAAGGGATGGGAACATAATGTAAGCTGGTGAAATGTTCCATTGATACAATCAGTCTATGTTAGACTTCTCTCCAAATCATTATAATCTTAGCCATGTAGCGTTTCTTAACAATTATCTAGGTCTGGATATGGATTTACTTTGCTTTGGTCTATAACTTGATACTTACTCTCTTCTATTATAGACAGCTTAGACGTCTCTTTTGGTATGGTCTCATCCAATGTGCTAGTTCCAGGAGCCAGGTCTTGCTCTATAAAGAAACATGTTATTGTGATGTTTAGAAATTACATTTGGATGGTTGTCTCTTCCCCAACTCAAAATCAATTTCCTGATGGAGGGGCCTGTGTTGTCCTAAAAATACCTTATTCCGTGTTTTCGTTCATGTGGTTGCTTATTACTATGTATCTGAGTGGTCCCCAGGCAGTTTTCAGAAGCATTTTACTCATTTCTAAGGGATGTGCCTTGGAAGTCATTTAAAGCTGGTGAAATGTTCCATTAATACATTCAGTCTATGTTAAGCATCTCTCCAAATCATTATAATCTTAGCCATGTAGCGTTTCTTAACAATCATCTATGTCTGGATATGGATTTACTTTGCTTTGGTCTATAACTTGATACTTACTCTCTTCTATTGTAGACAGCTTGGACTTCGTTTTTAATATGGTATCATGCAATTTGCTAGTTCTAGGAGCCAGGTCTTGCTCTATAAAGAAACATGTTATCGTGATGTTTAGAAAGTTACATTTGGGTGGTTGTCCCTTCCCCAACTCAAAATCAATTTCCTGTGGGAGGGGGCCCATGTGGACCTAAAAAAACCTTATTCCATGTTGTGTATCTGAGTGGCCCCAGGCAGTTTTCAGAAGACTTTTACTCATATAGCTGGAATACCCATATACCTAACAACCTCACGGTTCATGGGGGCCCATGTGGTCCTAAAAAAACCTTATTCCATGTTGTGTATCTGAGTGGCCCCAGGCAGTTTTCAGAAGACTTTTACTCATATAGCTGGAATACCCATATACCTAACAACCTCACGGTTCATATCCTTAAAACGATACCTTTATTTAAATGTTCCATGTGTAATATTTTACAGAATGAGGGAACAATACGTCATTCATGTGGAATTGATACTTACACATGTGTACTTTGTGAGAAAATTAACTGAATGACATGTCTCAATAATAAAAAATGATGTCATAGAGCTCATTTTCTCACAAAGTACACTCATGTAGGTATTAATACCATGCACATTTCACAATATAAAGCACATTCTAATTTCCAAAATCCACAGGCAAAGTTTTTAAACTTCCAAATAATATTCATTGGAGTCTCATTTTTGGTCTGAATAATAAAAAATGATCATCATTCAGTTCATTTTCTCACAAAATACACTCATGTAGCAAAGTTCAGTAAACAAAGGTATTAATAACTACATGCAAGCTTGCACTGTTGACAAAGGAGTTGGATATGGGCAGAGCTCATTCATTCATTGACTCAGTTCTGAAGAATATAACACCGCCATGGGAATTGTCAACGTTAATTGTTAATGATTATGCGGATTTGGAAGAATCAAGATGAATTATCAACATCAGTAAGTGTGTATATAATAACCTTGCTGTTCCAAAACCCGTAGTCCATGAATATACTCTTCATGCTCGATGAAAACTTTCAGATTCAACTTGTAGCCATCTTCCATGTGTTCAGCACTGAGGAGAATCTTGGTCAATTCATCTTGTAAACTACCATCTTCATACATTTTCCAAAGCTTCTGAAGCTCCTTGCATCTGCAAATCCTTACAAATAAGTACACTGATCCTGAAGCGAGCCTATCTAGTCTTCCAATCCCACACTGGATAAAAAACCTGGCAACCAAATCTTTCACTGCATTTGCATACTGAAACAAGATGGTGCGAAGCTTAGTAATCTCATTTTCCAGCCTTGTGATTTCTTCTTTCTTCTCAGTCTTCAGACTAATTTTGATTTTGATTTCTTCCGTAATATTTTCAATTTCTATCATAACTGATGGATTGTCATTGTCAAGTGTGAGTTTTATTTCTGAAAATTATGAAAGAGAATGATGAAAAGGTTATTTACATTATTGTAAGGTGTCCAGTAATGCAAATCTTGAAGTTTGGAATAGGTCATATTTCACAAAGATTAAATTGCAAATCTTAGCTTTTGTGCAATAGGACCCACAATCAAGGAAAAAAGGTTGGCACACTTTGTTTCAATGGAAAAAAGTGCCCCCTCCTGTTGATCGGAGCCACATGTCATCAGAAGCCTTGGCAGCTCCCCCAACATTGATTGATGGGGAGGGGAGGGGGGGGGGTGAGAAAAAATGGGAGACATCTGCTTGCTATTTTAACTCTTTAAAAAGAGTGTTATGTCCCAAGTATGTTCTCTATTACGAGCACAGGGATATAGTTGTATTAAATTGTGTCAAGTGTGCCAACTATTATTTTCCATGATTACAGATGCTAAGGGGGGGGGGGGGGGGGGGGGGGTACTACTAACAGACCACATACTTTTTAAGGGTATAACCAACGAAGCGCTTAATGGCATGAGTTTGGAATAGTTAATTCTCTCCTGGGCATTTTTAGGCTATTTCACATTAGTGTACCCCCGCTCCCCACTTTATACGTTTCGACACAGCTCCCAGTACAGCCGTGCAATGATTTTTGTTTGTTTTCCCGGCAACTTTTTCTCAGTTGGTCCCCACCTGATAGAGGTATCATGGGGCAGGGCTGCGAATGATATAATCCAAAAGCTTGATGGGGGCACTCCTTGGAACCTGCAGAGACACATATAGGCATTACATGAGCAGTGGTGTGTTCAAGATATATCATTCAGGTGGATTGCACCCATTCGGGAGAAAGGATTTTACTTCCTTCTAGTATTCATCAGCTATGTAAGATCAATTTCAAAACTGTAATCATTGCATCTTTGTGTGGCTCATGAGGATTAACTTACCAACACTTTTTGCTGGATAACTTGAGTGAGGCCTGCAATGTATATTTCCCTCTTCTGTTGCTGCTGAAGCACCACCCAAAGCCATGCATCCTTCATCTATAGCTGTAATTAATTGATTGTAATAAGTTTGGGGAGCTCTGTTAAATGTTTGTATTCACTCCCCTACAATCTTGTTCAAAACCTGTTGGGACACTATACACGTGCGCATGAAATATCTTCCAAAATGAGTAAAAAGCTGTCAGTTGAAAGTATGATAGTCAAAACTAGTTTCTGTAAAGCTGCCACCCCCCCCCCCCCCCCCAAAAAAAATGTTGGGGCTGATATATATAACACAGCCCGTTACTGGACGATGCTTTTATATGGACCAACATTGAGTTTAGGGGGAGGGACCACCATTTCACAGGACATGCAGGAAGTGTCCCAGTAGTTTTGAACATGATTGTAGGTGTTCCATAAAAGCTATTATACTGTAGTAGGAGCCAGAATTCGTTGTATACTTATAAGCACCGCATACATTACTGTAAAATACTACTCTACTAGGGGCTGGTGGTGCGTGCTTCCCAGCTGGCGCCCGGAGGAGGGGGGGGGGGGGGGCGGTAGGGGGTGTGACTGGGCAGTCTGAAAACAGGGGCTTACCAAACTGACAGACACAACCTGAATTGGGGGTCTTGGAACTGCCCAAGGTTGAACTTTGTGTTTGCAGCGGGTCAATAATGCTTCAATTACAAGCACACTGTACTGTGTTCACTGGTAAAACGGACAATAACTGCAAGATGATGTGCTTAGAGAACGGGTCTACATGATTTCTGGGCTAATGAACGGGGAATGACAACACCCGAACGGGAGAATTTGGATTGTATAGCTTGTGGAACGACTTGTCAGTGAAATGAGATGCTTTATGAGCGGCGACAGGCCATGAAAAGGGGTCCTTGGCCCCCGCACATACCCGTATGGCCAGGCGGGCTATCATATGCACAGAAAAATCTTAAGATTGTGCAAGCGGCCTCCTTAGCTTAGTTGGGTAGGTGCCAGACTGTCCTGCAAGGGACCCGGGTTTGATCCCCGGCGCCAGTAGTGCCCCAATCTGACCCATTTTTCCCCTGATAATTATTCCCGAAACCACTGTCCTTTTATTATACACTATACCGCACCGGTCTAAACTCCTAGTTCTGCAGTGATTATATCCTAGAAAATCCATCTTCTATGAACATACTATTGAATATTTTCACTAGTAACGATACGTTGCATGTGTTCATATGATAGTTCTTCTTCATAAAAGTTCATGTTTGTTGCAGGTTACGATCATCACATTTCATACAAAACTCAATAAATCGAGACAAGTTAAAATCTACACAGTAAAATCCCATATACATTTGCCTCATTAATATTCATGAGCTCATTACCACTATTATTACGCTATGGGAACATTCTCACTCATCTACACCTTCTCTGAAAAATTCAGATTTTTGATAATGAATTGTTATATTCACAAATGCAATATCCTATATAAGGATACGCAGTCCTTATAAATGCCTTAAACATGGTAATTTTCTGAGGAGGTAATTTGAATTTTCAAGAAAAACCTGACATTTAAAAGACAATTTAAATATTTTAGTTTAAAAATCAGTGATCCAATATACACGACAGAGAACCTCGCAGTTTGTCTGTATTTCGAAAGAGGCAGCAGGGCCCTGGCTGGTTTTAAAATTACTGCAACAATGATTTGCATTCCATACAATGAATATGTAATGTACAATTTTGCGTAGGTCAGTCGATATCTTTTCCATCAGTTGTGCTATGTTTTTGGAGCAACATTAGCCCAAACAGCCTATACCACCATACTATGCAAACCCGAACTTATACTGCCAGATGTGTTTTAATTGGTGTTTCAAAATGTGTAGGCTACAAGGTCAAGGAAAGATGAATTTATGAATGAGAAGATATCCAGGCACCTATATATATAAATAGGATTTGACCTTGATGTAAAATAACAAGACTGTTTGTGGAATAAGTTCTCTTGATGGTGTGCGCAAGGAGTTTAGACCGGTAGTGTAAGCAAACTTGGAAATGATTGTTGCATTCTTTTGGCCCGTGGCAGCTAGACCATAAAATTGTTTGCAAATCTCTGGAATTTTGCAGATTTATTCTTGTAAAAGATAGGTGGGCAATTTGTTTCAAATTTTGCCATGTATGCATTTGTGCATATTACTAATTGTCACATTTTAAACTGCATCTATGGTTGAGATTTCTGCAAAGGTCTATATCAACATGAGATTGGATCAAGACTATTCTTTTCTCATATGTCTGAAGGCTGACAGCAAAATTGTTAACTTTATTTGTTGGGAGTGGCTGTTTTTAATAATAATTCAACCAGCATGCTTATATAGGCTTTTTAAGCCTGGCCCGAGCAATTTGCTTGAGTCTGGTCCCTTCAGGACCCAAGCGTGTGACTGCATGTACGGACCGACCGTGTAAACAAACAAACAAACAAACAAACATGATGATCTAATGAGTGTGAACCTTGTTTTTTGCAGTGTTTATTTTGATCTGGGAATTCATTGAAGGTATGTAAGCCTATATGTCACTATTTTGATACTTTTGGGCAGTGATTTCATGGGGTATATTATATATGCCATTAATTGTAGTTTAGCTGATTATTGCACCCATGAATATAAACTATAGGCAAAAAGTAGGGAGACTGAAGGGGCTGGAGACCCTACCTGAAATAGAGGGGAGGGTTATAAACATCAGCATTGTCTTCATGTTATGACCAGACACACTGGATGTAATCAGGCTTCCTATTATTTGTCTACTTAACCAATCCTCCTACTTCTTCATGCAGTCGATAAATGGAGAACTAGCGCATTAGCATGTTAAGTTTGCTGTGAGAAGGCTTACCGACTGCATATAGGCATTTGAAGGCATGTGGCATGCTAGGTAGTCGACTGCTTGAATAGAGCTTCATAAATAGGCAGTCAACTGGTCGACTGCTTAAATAGAGCTTGTGACTGCTTATTAATAGCTTCATATAGGCAGTCAGCTAATGAATGACTAACCAATATGCATATTAACTCTGCCGTGGGAAGGCTTATAAAGACTGCTTATAAGCCTTCAATAAATCATACATGTTGGTAAATAAGAAGACTTTTGTTTTGACTACCTATAATTCACCACTTAGAATGACTGCTTGTGCGGCCCTTACTGGAGGTCTAATATACTTCAGTAAGGGTGGAACATGATGACATGTATACTTACCATGCCTATAAAGCCCTCCTTCATCCTCAAGTGCTCTCATATAAAAAGTCAGATTTCAATCTCAACCGTACTTGGTAACAATAATTCTAGGTTAAAGGGGATTTCAGATGCTGATTGGGTGTAGACAGATTGACCTCTAGTGAGCCCTACATGAGCTTTGACCCCATTTTGCCAACACTTTAAACTGCACTTATGTCAGACTTCAATATATCAGCCAAACTTGGTGACAATATTATTTGGGTAATGGGGCTTGAGGTGCTCATGGGGTGTACACAGATTGACCTCTAATGACCCCTGCATGACCTTTGACCCAAATCTTGTCAATGCTTTAAACTGCAATATTGCTCTTTTTAGGGCTCTCATATGAAAAGTGAAACTTCAATCTCAACCGTACTTGGTGACAATAATCTTTGGGTAAAAGGGACATGAAGTGATACACAGGGTGTACACGGATTTACCTGTAATGACCCCTACAGGATCTTCAACCCATTTGGTCAAAACTTTAGGGCCCGCTCTTATATGACAAGTCAAACTTCAATCTCAACTAAACTTGGTGACAATATTTGGGTAAGGGGATTTAAGATAACTCATGGGGTAAACTCAGATTGATCTCTAATGACCCATAAATATTCCTGATACAGTTGTATAAATATATATTAAATGATTTGTGTTTGGTTTTTATATAGCAAATTATTTATTTGGACATGTAAACTGTGAAAACCCCTACACTGCTATATAAGACAAGAGAAGTAAATCAGGGACAATCAAATGAAGTGACTAGAAACGGCTTCATTCTTATTGTACTATTATAATTATGCGTGTTGTAGGTATGCAAATATCATTAGTTGAGCAAGATATACATAATACATTCATGGATGGGCCCGGTGCAAATCTCAGTACATATATCACACTGCACGGCTGGCTGTGTATCTTTGCTCGTTACGAATGGAGCCTGTGTAATTCCTACACTCTAGAAATGCAAACAGATATAATCAAAGAACATCATTGTGCAAATTATTTTGATATTGAAATCAATAGGAAGTCTGCAGTTTAAAGGTAGATGACCCGATCACATTTTCGTAACACAGAATTATTTCAAACATACGGAGATTTTCATATCATATGAAAGCTCGTATTTTTCTCATCATCATACTGAAATTTGATGGCCTAAATCGGTAAAATTACGGAGAAATCGATGAAATAACGTCGAAT
This sequence comes from Ophiura sarsii, assembly GCA_035610835.1. NCBI lineage: Eukaryota > Metazoa > Echinodermata > Ophiuroidea > Amphilepidida > Ophiuridae > Ophiura > Ophiura sarsii. Next base: position 79,300,815 of record CM069441.1, on the reverse strand, counting down.
TACCGCGAATGGTGGTAACCACCGATATAGTTTGTGTACTACTCAATGGGTACAGTTCACAGCATCTTGTGCGTCTAAAATAAGAACCATTAGAGCTATGCAACTCAAACTTTGGAACACGACTTTTTTAAGGATGACCTTTCATGTAGAAAAGAAAACTTCAAGTTGAAAATCGGAACATCTACCTTTAAAGTATCAAATCTTCTCAAATAAACCAATTATTTTTAACGCTAGAACGCTATTTTTATTAATAATCACATATATTGTATTCAGTTTGACCTACAATCTTGTTCAAAACCTGTTGGGACACTATTAAACGTGCGCATGAAATATCTTCCAAAATGAGTAAAAAGCTGTCAGCTGAAAGTATGATAGTCAAAACTAGTTTATGTAAAGCTGCCATCCCTCCCACCCACCACCCCCCCCCAAACCATTGTTGGGGCTGATATATAACACAGCCTGTTGCTGGACGCTGCTTTTATATCATTGAGTTTTGGGGGAGGGACCACCGTTTCACAGGACATGCAGGAAGTGTCCCAACAGTTTTGAACATGATTGTTGGCCTAAGGTTTTTTTGGAAGTATATTTTGATATTTTTCGAAAGATTACAGGGCAACAACCTTGAGTTCCTTGATTAAAAACACACCAGTGACAACCAGAAGGACATTATTCACTTTTTGGTCATTTTAAGAGATACTGGTACCAACAAAATCATTGTCAGCCAATATTGTAAGAACCAAAAAGACATAATGCCGGTACATAAAACAGCCCTCGTTTGAGAGCCCCTGTCATTTATACACACAACCCAATGGAACACAAAATATTAAGTCTAATTTTTCTCAGAATGTCCTTGTTTGAATAACGTCTTTCTGATTGTCAATCCTCCACTTGATACTTACCCTCTTTTGTACTAGACAGGTTGTATCTCTTTTTCGGTATGGCACCGGTCGCTGTTCTAGTTGCTGGAGCCGGGTCTTGCTCTAATTGGGGAGAAAACATGTTATCAGATTGGTTTAGAAAGTTATATTTGGGAAGTTGCCCTTACCCCACCTAAAATTAGTTTGCAGAAAACATTTACTCGCATAGCCAGATTACCTCATGTTCTCTTCAACTCCAGGTTACAAGATAGATGGATGCAAGGTTGCATCATCATGTCTTAGTTATATTGTTTTGTGTGATAGTTTTAAATAACCAGGGGAGCATGATGGCATCTGTCTTCATTGATGACCTTGTGGATGTCTGTGACAACGAGCTCTATCTGTACGCTGACGATTCAACACTTTTCGCACCCATTAAGTCTTCGACCAGCTCCAATGCAGTAGCTGCTAGCCTTAACAGTGATCTAAGCAATATGAAAGCGTGGGCTGATAAATGGTTCGAGCCTACCAAGTGCAAGACCATGGTAATCTCTAGAAAGAGAACCCCATCCCAACTTGAATTCTACTTTGGTGACTGCAAGCTACCATCTGCAGACAAACTGGAAATCCTGGGCGTTACCATTGATGGCAAGCTGACTTGGTCCAAACCCATCTCGGCTGTCTCAACCAGGGCTGGCCAGAAGCTTGACACTCTTCGCAAGGTTGCAAATAAATTGATGCCATTGGGCAGATCTACTGTGTACAAATCACAAGTCCGTAGCGTAATGGAGTATGCTTCATTAGGCTGGTCTAGCGCTTCACCTACTATCCTAAGCCAGCTTGAAAACATCCAAAGGAAGGCACTCAAGATCATTGGAGCTCATGACGCTACTGGTCTACCGCATCTCAGCATCACAAGCCTACTTCACAGGCGACAGGTAGCAGCAGAGCAGCCACTGTCTTGTACAAAATGCACACCAACCACTGCCCACAAGATTTAGCAGCATTGCTCCCCACAACATATGTTCATCGTCATGCTACGCGTTCAAGTGTTGCAATGCCAGATCACGCCCTTTCACTGCCGCCTGCCAGAACTTGTTGCTTAGACAGAAGTTTCATCCATACAGCTGTTCCACTGTGGAACAGTCTTCCAGTCAAAGTTGTTGGCAACATCCAAGAGGAAGGACTACAATCGTTTAAGTGTCGTGTTAACAGACATTTTCTCTCTAACTCTTCAGAGTATGGTGGCTAAGCTCTCTCGATGTATCAATGACCTCCAGATATTATTTTTCTTCTCTTATTTTTTTGATGTTATCCTCTGTTTGGGTGTTTATCCTATTCCTGTCGCACGCTCCTTTCATTGGCTTTTTTACTTGCCCAGTTGTGTTTACTTGTATTTTTGATTATTTTCTGAGTTGCAGTGAACCAATTGATTGGCCCATCAGAGCTCTCTGTTGAGAGTTACCCGTTTGATTTGTAATCACTCAGTTCATTAACTTTGTTAATGTCTGTTGGGCTATTGTTCACATTTGCTCTTTATATACAAAAAAAAATGTACACTAACCCTGGTTACGAAACCCAACTTCATCCTCAAGTTCTTTCATCCTTTTGTACAGGTCCATTCTCTTATCACAATTCAAAAGTTCCATGAATCCATTGTAGGCGCCTGCTGTTCTCTTAATGATCCCCAGCAATGTGTCAACCCTCTCGCCGTCGATCTGACTTTTTTTTATAGTTCCCCTCTCCCATTCTGTGATGACGTCCCTAGCAACAAGCTCTTGCAGGAAAGCGTCATCAATTGCCAAAAACTTGGACAGATCAGGAGCTGCTTTGTCTAAGATATTCGCTATCTTTTTACGTGCTTCCAATAGTGCTGCCATATCTGCATGCAAGAATGAGGTAAACAATTGCAATCATATGTCATGGTGGTATGACACATTCAATACAATTAATTATACATTCCAGTTAATATAAATGTTCTAATGGATTGTAGACTATGGCACTATGTTATGTGTGATATTTTTACAGGGTGGACAAGGGGGACATGGATGACATCACATAACTTACCATCCTATGAAACCCTGCACTATCTTCACATTTTTTCATCGCAGGTAAGCAAATTCAATCAAGTAAAATTGTAGATTCATATGTCATGGGTATGACACATCCAATACAGTAGTTATACAAGGGTCATTCAATAATGTCTACCTCCTACCTCATAACGTTGTTATTGTATAGGCCAGTCTTATGAAATATCACTTTGGAAAAGGTACATTGGTACCCCAAAAATTACATAAGGTTGCACACATTTTTTTTATAGTCATGTTACAAAATTTTGGGTTAGGACATATTTAAGTCCAAAACGGCCTAAAAAATGCTTTACACAATGGGAAAGTGGGGATTTTTCGGAAAATAGGGGTGGTGTGGGGGGGGGGGGGGTGTTTTCCTAAAAAAAGGTACATTAGTAAAAAAAAGTACATTGGTACAAAAAAATGATTTTTTTTTCAGATTTGGGGGGGGGGGGGGGGCATCCCCCTGGTTACTGGCCTGATTGTAGCTTGAAACCTCTGCTACAATACAAATTCATTGTAAATTGATCTGAGTAATGTTTGTACTTGTCTGGAGATGCAGTGAAAACCGAACTTCCATTTAGTGTGACGGAAACGGATGAAAAACAGCAAAGAAATCACCAAGTGCTATTCATGTGGCCTATTTTAAGAGACAAAACATACCTATCAGTCAATTATAAACATTCTAAATATCAGATATCTCTTTAACGGACGATAAATAATAAAGGTGACTGATTTCTTTGGAAAAAATATGCCCTCTGATTACTAGTAACCAGAACCAGATTAGGACAACCATTAAGTTTACCCATCCCCTAGAGAACCCTGCATGAGAACTAAGAAATATTCAATATACAGAACTAAAAGTCTCTCAAGTAGATAATTTTCTATCATTGAATTTCTGATTGACCATTCTGAAGGTTGCACAAAATAAAAACTCATAACGTGACTATTTTGCTAACGATTTAATATAAGAGGCATCACTGTGGTTCGACTTGTAACAATGAAAGTTTGACAGATTAGCAGGATTCCAGTATGCCAAAGACATAGCAATACATTTGAGTTGATATTATCCTATTTGCAAGCCTACAAGAGTTAATATTGCTTACAATCTTATTTATACATGATAATACTGTAATATATTCAGATATCATTCATTTATTTCCATTTCAGTATTTAAATCATGCTCTTATATCTAACCATACAATACGGGGAAAAACCCAAAATATGTATTTATTTTTAAGGTAATTTTCCGTTTCCGTTGCACAAAATCTCTCTCTGGCTTTAATCGCATCATCACAAAAGTGAAACAGATATCAATTAGTTCATTGTGTGGTGCATGTACTGGATCATGAAAAAGAAGCAGCACCCCCTTGTCAGGCTATATACCAAATGACATTGTACCCACCTATTGGTTGTGTGATGCATGTACGGGATCATGAAAAAGAAGCAGCACCCCTTGTCAGGCTATATACCAAATGACATTGTACCCACATATTGGTTGTGTGATGCATGTACGGGATCATGAAAAAGTAGCAGCACCCCCTTGTCTGGCTATATACCAAATGACATTGTACCCACCTGTTGGTTGTGTGGTGCATGTACTGGATCATGAAAAGTAGCAGCAACCCCTTGTCAGGCTACATACCATATGACATTGTACCCACCTATTGGTTGTGTGGTGCATGTACTGGATCATAAAAAGTAGCAGCACCCCTTGTCAGGCTACATACCATATGACATTGTACCCACCTATTGGTTGTTTGGTGCATGTACTGGATCATAAAAAGTAACAGCACCCCCTTGTCAGGCTACATACCATATGACATTGTACCCACCTATTGGTTGTGTGGTACATGTACTGGATCATGAAAAAGTAGCAGCACCCCCTTATCAGGCTATATACCAAATGACATTGTACCCACCTATTGGTTGTGTGGTGCATGTACTGGATCATAAAAAGTAACAGCACCCCTTGTCAGGCTACATACTAAATGACATTGTACCCACCTATTGGTTGTGTGGTGCATGTACTGGATCATGAAAAAGTAGCAGCACCCCTTGTCAGTCTACAATACCAAATGACATTGTACCCACCTGTCGGTTGTGTGGTGCATGTACTGGATCATGAAAAGTAGCAGCACCCCCTTGTCAGGCTACATACCAAATGACATTGTACCCACCTATTGGTTGTGTGATGCATGTACTGGATCATGAAAAGTAGCAGCACCCCCTTGTCAGGCTACATACTAAATGACATTGTACCCACCTATTGGTTGTGTGGTGCATGTACTGGATCATGAAAAGTAGCAGCACCCCCTTGTCAGGCTATATACCAAATGACATTGTACCCACCTATTGGTTGTGTGATGCATGTACTGGATCATGAAAAGTAGCAGCACCCCCTTGTCAGGCTATACATACCAAATGACATTGTACACACCTATTGGTTGTGTGGTGCATGTACCGGATCATGAAAAGTAGCAGTACCCCCTTGTCAGGCTATATACCAAATGACATTGTACCCACCTGTTGGTTGTGTGGTGTGTGTACTGGATCATGAAAAGTAGCAGCACCCCCTTGTCAGGCTATATACCAAATGACATTGTACCCACCTGTTGGTTGTGTGGTGCATGTACTGGATCATGAAAAGTAGCAGCAACCCCTTGTCAGGCTATATACCAAATGACATTGTACCCACCTATTGGTTGTGTGGTGCATGTACCGGATCATGAAAAAGTAGCACCCACCCCCTTGTCAGGCTATACATACCAAATGACATTGTACCCACCTATTGGTTGTGTGGTGCATGTACTGGATCATAAAAAGTAACAGCACCCCTTGTCAGGCTATATACCAAATGACATTGTACCCACCTATTGGTTGTGTGATGCATGTACTGGATCATGAAAAAGTAGCAGCACCCCTTGTCAGGCTATATACCAAATGACATTGTACCCACCTATTGGTTGTGTGATGCATGTACTGGATCATAAAAAGTAGCAGCACCCCCTTGTCAGGCTATACATACCAAATGACATTGTACCCCCCTATTGGTTGTGTGGTGCATGTACTGGATCATAAAAAGTAGCACCCACCCCCTTGTCAGGCTACATACCAAATGACATTGTACCCACCTATTGGTTGTGTGATGCATGTACGGGATCATGAAAAGTAACAGCACCCCCTTGTCAGGCTATATACCAAATGACATTGTACCCACCTTTTGGTTGTGTGGTGCATGTACTGGATCATGAAAAGTAGCAGCACCCCCTTGTCAGGCTATATACCAAATGACATTGTACCCCCCTATTGGTTGTGTGGTGCATGTACTGGATCATAAAAAAGTAGCAGCACCCCCTTGTCAGGCTACATACCAAATGACATTGTACCCCCCTATTGGTTGTGTGGTGCATGTACTGGATCATGAAAAGTAGCAGCACCCCCTTATCAGGCTACATACTAAATGACATTGTACCCCCCTATTGGTTGTGTGATGCATGTACGGGATCATGAAAAGTAGCAGCACCCCCTTATCAGGCTATATACCAAATGACATTGTACCCACCTATTGGTTGTGTGATGCATGTACGGGATCATGAAAAGTAGCAGCACCCCCTTATCAGGCTATATACCAAATGACATTGTACCCACCTATTGGTTGTGTGATGCATGTACGGGATCATGAAAAGTAGCAGCACCCCCTTGTCAGGCTACTACATACCAAATGACATTGTACCCACCTGTCGGTTGTGTGGTACATGTACTGGATCATGAAAAGTAGCAGCACCCCCTTGTCAGGCTACATACCATATGACATTGTACCCACCTATTGGTTGTGTGGTGCATGTACTGGATCATAAAAAGTAGCAGCACCCCCTTGTCAGGCTATATACCAAATGACATTGTACCCACCTTTTGGTTGTGTGGTGCATGTACTGGATCATGAAAAGTAGCAGCACCCCCTTGTCAGGCTATACATACCAAATGACATTGTACCCACCTATTGGTTGTGTGGTGCATGTACTGGATCATAAAAAAGTAGCAGCACCCCCTTGTCAGGCTACAATACCAAATGACATTGTACCCACCTATTGGTTGTGTGATGCATGTACTGGATCATGAAAAGTAGCAGCACCCCCTTGTCAGGCTATACATACCAAATGACATTGTACCCACCTATTGGTTGTGTGGTGCATGTACTGGATCATAAAAAAGTAGCAGCACCCCCTTGTCAGGCTACATACCAAATGACATTGTACCCACCTATTGGTTGTGTGATGCATGTACTGGATCATAAAAAGTAACAGCACCCCCTTGTCAGGCTACATACCAAATGACATTGTACCCACCTATTGGTTGTGTGGTGTATGTACTGGATCATGAAAAGTAGCAGCACCCCCTTGTCAGGCTACAATACCAAATAACATTGTACCCACCTATTGGTTGTGTGGTGTATGTACTGGATCATGAAAAGTAGCAGCACCCCCTTGTCAGGCTACAATACCAAATAACATTGTACCCACCTATTGGTTGTGTGGTGCATGTACTGGATCATAAAAAGTAGCAGCACCCCCTTATCAGGCTACATACCAAATGACATTGTACACACCTATTGGTTGTGTGGTGCATGTACTGGATCATGAAAAGTAGCAGCACCCCCTTGTCAGGCTATATACCAAATGACATTGTACCCACCTGTTGGTTGTGTGGTGCATGTACTGGATCATAAAAAGTAGCAGCAACCCCTTGTCAGGCTATATACCAAATGACATTGTACCCACCTATTGGTTGTGTGATGCATGTACGGGATCATGAAAAAGTAGCAGCACCCCCTTGTCTGGCTACATACCAAATGACATTGTACCCACCTATTGGTTGTGTGATGCATGTACTGGATCATGAAAAGTAGCAGCACCCCCTTGTCAGGCTACATACCAAATGACATTGTACCCCCCTATTGGTTGTGTGATGCATGTACGGGATCATGAAAAGTAGCAGCACCCCTTGTCAGTCTATATACCAAATGACATTGTACCTACCTATTGGTTGTGTGGTGCATGTACTGGATCATAAAAAGTAACAGCACCCCCTTGTCAGGCTATATACCAAATGACATTGTACCCACCTATTGGTTGTTTGGTGCATGTACTGGATCATGAAAAGTAGCAGCACCCCCTTGTCAGGCTATACATACCAAATGACATTGTACCCCCCTATTGGTTGTTTGGTGCATGTACTGGATCATGAAAAGTAGCAGCACCCCCTTGTCAGGCTACATACCAAATGACATTGTACCCCCCTATTGGTTGTGTGGTGCATGTACTGGATCATGAAAAGTAGCAGCACCCCTTGTCAGGCTATATACCAAATGACATTGTACCCACATATTGGTTGTGTGATGCATGTACGGGATCATGAAAAAGAAGCAGCACCCCTTGTCAGGCTATATACCAAATGACATTGTACCCCCCTATTGGTTGTGTGGTGCATGTACTGGATCATGAAAAGTAGCAGCACCCCTTGTCAGGCTACTACATACCATATGACATTGTACCCACCTATTGGTTGTGTGGTGCATGTACTGGATCATAAAAAGTAGCAGCACCCCCTTGTCAGGCTATATACCAAATGACATTGTACCCCCCTATTAGTTGTGTGGTGCATGTACTGGATCATGAAAAAGTAGCAGCACCCCTTGTCAGGCTATATACCAAATGACATTGTACCCACCTATTGGTTGTGTGATGCATGTACGGGATCATGAAAAGTAGCAGCACCCCCTTGTCAGGCTATATACCAAATGACATTGTACCCACCTATTGGTTGTGTGGTGCATGTACTGGATCATAAAAAGTAGCAGCACCCCCTTGTCAGGCTATATACCAAATGACATTGTACCCACCTTTTGGTTGTGTGGTGCATGTACTGGATCATGAAAAGTAGCAGTACCCCCTTGTCAGGCTACATACCAAATGACATTGTACCCACCTATTGGTTGTGTGGTGCATGTACTGGATCATGAAAAAGTAGCAGCACCCCCTTGTCAGGCTACAATACCAAATGACATTGTACCCACCTATTGGTTGTGTGATGCATGTACTGGATCATGAAAAGTAGCAGCACCCCCTTGTCAGGCTACATACTAAATGACATTGTACCCACCTATTGGTTGTGTGGTGCATGTACTGGATCATGAAAAGTAGCAGCACCCCCTTGTCAGGCTATACATACCAAATGACATTGTACCCACCTATTGGTTGTGTGATGCATGTACTGGATCATGAAAAGTAGCAGCACCCCCTTGTCAGGCTACATACCATATGACATTGTACCCACCTATTGGTTGTGTGGTGCATGTACTGGATCATGAAAAAGTAGCAGCACCCCCTTGTCAGGCTACATACCAAATGACATTGTACACACCTATTGGTTGTGTGATGCATGTACTGGATCATGAAAAGTAGCAGCACCCCCTTGTCAGGCTACATACTAAATGACATTGTACCCACCTATTGGTTGTGTGGTGCATGTACTGGATCATGAAAAGTAGCAGCACCCCCTTGTCAGGCTACATACTAAATGACATTGTACCCACCTATTGGTTGTGTGATGCATGTACTGGATCATGAAAAGTAGCAGCACCCCCTTGTCAGGCTATATACCAAATGACATTGTACCCCCCTATTGGTTGTTTGGTGCATGTACTGGATCATGAAAAGTAGCAGCACCCCCTTGTCAGGCTACATACCAAATGACATTGTACCCCCCTATTGGTTGTGTGGTGCATGTACTGGATCATGAAAAGTAGCAGCACCCCCTTGTCAGACTACATACCAAATGACATTGTACCCACCTATTGGTTGTGTGATGCATGTACTGGATCATGAAAAGTAGCAGCACCCCCTTGTCAGGCTACATACCAAATGACATTGTACCCACCTATTGGTTGTGTGATGCATGTACTGGATCATAAAAAGTAGCAGCACCCCCTTGTCAGGCTACATACCATATGACATTGTACCCACCTATTGGTTGTGTGGTGCATGTACTGGATCATGAAAAGTAGCAGCACCCCCTTGTCAGGCTACATACCAAATGACATTGTACCCACCTTTTGGTTGTGTGGTGCATGTACTGGATCATGAAAAAGTAGCAGCACCCCTTGTCAGTCTACAATACCAAATGACATTGTACCCACCTGTCGGTTGTGTGGTGGTGCACGTATGGTCTACTTCACTGTCACCTTAACAGCATCCAAATAATCTGCTGGTTGTCTTGCATTGAAGTGTTTGTAGTTTCATATCCCTGTAATCATATTTTAAACACAAATCTATAAGCAGGTGATAAAACAACTTTGTCATAAATTACGTCTGCTACAAAATGACTTAAGGAAATTAGTATAAACAAAATTGGAATGTCAACCGAGCCTATATAGTGAGCACAGTATACTGAGCGAACGAGTAGCTGAAGCCGTGGCTTGCCTAGGGTGTCCAAGGTTTTGGGTCCAGAGACAGGGTCCGTGGTTCGATCCCCTGTCAGGTTGCAGCGATTTATTTGTCTGTTTCTTCCAAAATTGCAATATAGGTTAAAAACCTAGTTACGGGATCTGGGTAAGGGTTAAGAGTGCTGCAAAGTCTCAATTTATTCGCAGCTGTAAGGAGGCTTGCCAATTTGGAGCTGTCCAATTATTATAAGTGTTGGTAGTGAGTGGTTCCCCAGTCTCTTGTGGTGCCCAGGTGGGCTATAGTATGCGTAGCTAAATCTTAGGATATTGTGAGCTGCCTAATTCTTAGCTTAGTCAGATAGGCGCCGGACTGTCAGGGATTTAAACCCGACGGTGCTAGATTTCCTCAAAGAATTGACCCATTTTCTCCTCTGATTCCCTAAAACACGCCCAAGGGGTTAGGCCTTAGGGTTATAATTTGGTTTTTAATTTTTACATTTTTAATTTGTCTTTTTTGATCATAAACTTTGAATAAAATATCTGGGTGGAGATGACTTTCAATGGGTTTTTAATTTATTTTAAATGGTATCATATATTTATAAATATTGGGCCACAAGCAGTGGCTTAGCCAGATTTGGGGGGGGGGGGGGGGGGGGGTCACCCCCACCCTCTATATTCAAGTTGTTACAGTTGGTATCGAGCTCAATTTTTAGTAGGTTTGTTTTGGAAGGTAACAACACCCTCTCTAGTTTATGGCCTGATGGCTCTACCCACTCTCAAGTGTGTAACTCGACTGCACAAATAATGAAAATCATGGTGTTTTTTTAAAATTTTAGACTAAAAAAAATGAACCGAGTTATTATTTACATAAATCTCAGCCTTGAGAAAATCTTATTCTTATATGAAATAATCACTAATACTCTACCCTCATTTGATTGATTAATTTTTGTATGATGATATTAGTATAGTTACAAATAAGGCAGAAGTAACCTAAAAAATCACCTTTTTCTTTTAGAGGTGATTGAATGGATCAAACATGACCACAAATATTCAAGTTTCATTCAGCCGTGTGTCAGTTGTAATAATCTAACTATTCACTTATATAGCTCCTCGTATTGTTCATTATCCATTGTTCTTCACTTTGATTCACGAATGCATTGCCAGAAGTCTCAACCGTATTAGGTAAATATTATTGGGGACCTTTCTTTTTTACAACCGTGCCTTATTAGAATCCTTTGTTTAATAATGGATGTTGGTACTGATTATGTTGATATTGAACGCTTCAGACTTTAAGCACATTCGAAGAAGCCTACTGACCAGCACTAGGATTGGGGAGCATCGTGCAGGTACAATTCTGTTTGATAGAAGGGATTTATTGCTTTAAGACGATACATTTATGCATTTGGAACATGGTTAGGGTGGAAGGAAAATTTAAAAGTGGTGCAATATTTATTTATACTCACAAATTAGTGAAGATAACATTTTTTTATGATTTTCACCCAAACTAGTTTTATAGAAAAAGGGTTTAAAGTTGGATTTTTTTTAATGCTAACTTCTCTATGAAATGACAACTCAATTCAATGACCACAACTATGTGATATTTAAGGGTTTTTTTATGTGTCAAAAACTGACGGAAATATTCAACAATTATGAACATTTTTGAAAATTGTAATAAATTGTTCTTGTTAACTTGATCTTGAAATAGTCTATATGGGCAGTGCTGCTTCTAAAAACTGCTTACAGATTTTGTGATTTTTACGCAAATTATTTTTAAACCTATTACTTTTAAAGCATGATTAGTCGAGTTTTGCACTTGATAAAGGGGACAATTTCCAAAAATAATAAATAAAAATAATTAAATCAATGTTTTTTTGAAAAACATCTGTCAATTTAAAGATCTTTTCGATCTATTATAGATCTAGTTTGTGAAATGTAGTTGAATGCATGTTATTACATTGTATTTGAACAATGTGCAGGCTCAAATGTGACAACATTTAACAATTTATCAATAAATATGCTAATAACACTATTGATCTAAGTCATAAATATTATAATTCCAAAACAGGGATATAAATTAACCATATTCTGCATTCATGTTTCATCAAGTATAATATGTACCATTCAATTGCAAATATTTATTATTAAGCAATTAGTTTAATTACAATTGACCTATTAGATGATAAGACAGTGAGCATTAGTTTGCATCAAAATTGTGTGATAATAAAATGGACAGCGCTATACTAACTTTTGAAACAAGGATTTTATATTCAATGGATGTAATTGATTACATCCTTGTATCATCGTAATGTTACTGCTAGTAAGTTAGACCACAAAAATACAATACAATAATAACATATTAGAAATTATATATTATATAACATTATAGGTGTGTGGGGAAGTATGTGTATGTAAAATTTCAAGCGATTTCAAGATCCAAAGGCTCTTTTCAGAGTCACTAAAGATCCTAAATTGAACATAACTCAACTTTATTCTTTCTTTTGTGATTGATTCCAACCTATTTACTTAACTCATTTGTATAATAAAAAAGTATTTTTGTATTTTTTTTAAAGTTTGTGTCATGTCAAAGGTAACAGTCGTTATAGTGATTTCATTATTTTATAAATCATTGGATACAGGAAACTCATAATTATTCAGAAAAGAGAATCATAATCCTCTAGTAATGTGCAAAAACAGATTTTTATTTTTATACAAAATGCCCAAAATGAGTGATTTTGGACAATTCTAAGCACTCTTGAGTAAATCTAGAAATGTGAAATAACTCAGGAATGTATATAATTGCTGCTTAAGTGGTCTGTCTGTACACATGTGGGCAATTTTTAATTATCATCGACTAATCTAGCAATTAACACTAGCCTATAACCATGATAACTGTAAATGAATGTTAAACTTTTTGTGTGACCTAAAAGGTCAAAGATAACATCATGATCAATGTTGATACATTTTCATTTATAATATTATACTTTAGATTATGTATAAACAAAAATTATATTCTTAAGTGTAACGGTATCTTAAGTGTACCACTTCTTTCTCTCCATGAAAAGACAATCATAATCGGTATAGGGTTAAAGGCATATTATGTGATCTTTTCCAAGTAGCGCCCTCTATCGTTGATTTTTTCTATAAAAGCAGATTTTCTTGCAGATTTGCATTTTTGATCATAAATCATAAAGATGTTGAGCCCATATATATTGATTTGTACTTGCAAACTAATTGTCTTTAGTGTAAAGCGAAAGTTCCACCACTCCAGCTGGTATAGATATGAGAAAAATGCAAAAAACTCGTATTTTTAAAGGGTATGAATAATTGTGGGCTTAACTGTACATGTGTACTGGGCACTTTAAAAAACAACCTGCGCGGCATTAATGAAGTTGTCATGCCCATACATGCCTAATTGTTCATGCATTTGGACGTACCCAGTAAACACAAAACGTTTTCAAAACGTTTTGAATTGGGTTTAATTAGGTTTTGTTTTTGTGAAACGTTTTTAAAACGTCTTAAAAACGTTACAGTTTCAAAGCATGTTTTTTATTGCAAATCGTTTTATAAAAACATTAAATTAATGTTGTCACAATACTTAAACAAACACATGATTGAAACTGAATCAAAACGTTTATAGAACGTTATATTACAACCTAAATTAAACCAACTATTATGGTCCTGGACCATAAGTTTCGTTTTTTTACGAAACGTTTTAAAAACGTGGGCAATTCCACGCATGCGCACTTACCTGGGTTATATTGGTTTGGTAACACTATGGATTGTATATTTATTTTCTTTCATAAAGTTATTCGATCTGCGACATGCATCATTTCCTAATTAAATGGCAAATAAGAACATAACTTCACAAACACATGAAGAATTTTGTTGGAGAATGTTAATAAAAAGCCAGATGATTGAATTGTTCTTTAAATTGCCAGTTAATTATCAATTAATTATCAATTACCTAATATAGGTTTTCAAAATGTTTTAAATTGGGTTTAATTAGGTTTTGTGTTTGTGAAACGTTTTTATAACATATTAAACATAGTTTTAAACATGTTTTTAAAACATATTTGATACATCTTGCCAGACTAAATAATTTAAATATGGTTATTTTCACGTTAAATTAACGATTTCAAAACGTTACATGGAAACGTTATTAAAACCCATAAAAAACTCCACACATATACGTTTTTAATACGTAATATTAAAACTTTTTTTCACCAACGTTTAAAAACTGTAAAATGGCCAGCTGGGTAGTGCCGCGAACAACAACAAAACAAGCTCGCATGAATTAGCTTGAATTTCGTCCATAGCATTATGACAGTGATGACCATAACAAAGTGTTTTAATAATTGTAACAGTTGTAACAGCACATATGGATAAATGTTGGCGTATAAGCAGTATTCTAGCATGACTGATGAAACTCCATTAAATTAAATCCATGTGAGGATCATTGTAGTGAAAGAAATAAAATATAAATACTCAAACAAATAGCATGCAATTTAACCAAGGCTTGTAACAATTAATGCACAGCATTTGAACTAGATATTTCCACAGCCAAACCAGGGAGGTGTCAACACCTTCCTGGCCAAACTATATGTACACCAATCCTTTTACCTTTATTCACAGTCCATGCCAAAATGAAGATGCAAATAAATTGCCAAAGACAATCACAAACAATATGTTGATGCAAACAAATATACGCAGAAATACAACGTGTCGTCTTGCCGCATCTGTTGTGGTGAATGTGAAATGGGAAAAAAACAGGTTATTTCAGTCACTACAACAGCTGGCCACATTTCATCATTGTTTATATTGCATGAATCAGTCAACCAACCTAAATTCTGGTTCCCTGTGCATTAATTCATAATTATATGTAGCATACCGGTGCTATTTCAAATGAGAACGCTGTTGGGGCACTGGGTTATGACAGCGTTTTAATCTTTTTTTAAAATATATATATTAATATATATGGGGAGTGCAACACAAAGATTGGTGATCATACCTTGATTACAAAAAGTGATTATTATGACATTCTGTGAATATATGAAGGATGGCACATATCTAGTGTGACGAAGTTTATGGATCATATTGTTCTAATATAGTAGAAGCTGTTTGAAAAAATTCATAAAATTGACTATATAAATATTGTTGGGCAAATAAACTTTGATTTAAAAAAAATGGTGTCCTGTTGCAACCAAGTTTGGTAGTATCAAAGCAGTAGTTCTTGAGATATGATGGTATTTATCTAGATCATATATGGGGAGTGCAACACAAAGATAAAAATTGGTTGTTAAATTAAGGTCATTATGGCAAAGGTCTTTAATTTAAGGTGATAACATTAATTAGAGGTCAATCATCATTACATTTCAAAGATATGTCAAGCATCAAAACTAATGAGATTTCTTCAGAGGCAGGTTTACATTTATTAACTAGTATGCACAAGTTACATCTTTTTCTTTCATTAGGCGCAAAAACCACCCTGTTCTACATGCAAACAACCCTCAGGATTGGTCCGTATCAAATTTCACTAAAAATGCTGATTTTTTAATTTTTGACCAAAGAATTTTGGTGCAATATATTTTCGACCAAAATAAGGCATTTTTGGGTCAAAATTTACAAAAAAATAGCATTTTTAGTGAAATTTGATAAAAAATATGGATTTTCTCAATTTCATACCAAAAATGTATACTTTTATATCATATTTCAACAGTTACAGCGCTAAAAACATATGAAGTAATTGTGTGATTTCAGTATTGTTAGTAAATTTGTTTTGTAGGCCTAACCATATTCGGCCATTTCTACAATGATGAAGCGTGACTATGGGCCAAAGCAACCCTTAGCGCAGCATGAATTCAGGTTGAAAAAGATACGCTTATACTGTGAAATTGGTGGTTTTGATATCCTTAGAACGGATCCGCACGAGCCGGTGTTGTGGTCCAAAAAAAGCACCCTTAATCCGCATTTTCGGTCACGCCAATGATTACAACATTATACCTGACTTCCCCGGACTTAGGGGGTAATGCTTTTATTATCGATAACAGAAGAGGTGACTCTTGTATACAAAGGTGGTTATCATGATCAGGTACAGGGTGAGTAAAAAAAAAGTGTACTCTGATTGAAAAATAAATAAAAAATATTTCTGACCACAAAATTAAGGCAACGAATAATTTAATCAATTACGCCATTTATCTGCATCATCGGCAACAAGAATCACAGCAATATATGCTACCGTTTAGTAGATATGAATATTTCTGTAAAAGAACTGAATTTTGAAACCGAACAAATTTGTGATTTCACGCTCAATGAGCGCTTAATAATGTGTACTAGGATTAACATATAAAGCATTAAACAGTCTATTTATTAAACCAATTAAATAAATAATAGCCTTGTTCAGAATTTCTCCTCATTATTTAACATGAAATAAAGATAAAATATTATCACCACTTGTGAGTTAAAGGGACATTAAGTGGTGTTGAAAATTTTAAATGTTTAAAAATTTACTTCAGAATTCAAGATCGAGCATTTTTGAATCAACGTTTTCTTGTACAAAGAGAGCTGATTTTTCTTAATCCTTATATATAAATAAATAATGCCTGGCGAGTTGAGCGTCTTGCGCATGGATTAAAAATATACTAATCTCAGTTTTTATCATAATTGAGGGCGCAGCCTCCAACACATCTCTTAGTGCCCCTTTAAAGTAATTGCAAGGATTTAAACATGATCCATAGATTTCATAAACATGATAAACAAGACGAGGACGTGGAATGAAAATGGCCAAATGAGTGACTATCTGATATTGTATAAAATATACAATAAAGTATTTTGATAAAAAATAATATTGCACCTATTTTTCATAAATATGTTCGATTTAGTAAATATTGTCCTCAATACAGTTAAAATATATGGTCAAAATATCGATGTCCACAGTAAGACTAGTAAAGTAAAAGTCTCTCTCTCTTTCTCTACATGGACATTCATTCTTGAAGACAATTTGTTTTCAGGTAAGTCCATCAATAGGCAAATAATCAAGCAGCTCTTCCTTCTACGTGACCACCATTATTGTTAATACAAAGTCTCGTTCTGGTCTTCATGCTGTTGATGGCGTGCCTGGAGATCCTTCTTTGACGCAAAGCTCTACATGCATTGTCAATGTGTTGCCGTAGTACTTGAAGACTTTTGTCAGGACTGTAATTTGTTATTGCTTATAATACCTGATGATATTGAATTTGAGCCTTCGAAGATGGTACCTTGCTCGGATCTAAAAATGGCCACTTTTATTCAAATACACGTAAAATGAGTTTCTCTTAACCAATTATAACCAAATAAAATTCTTATTAAAGCTAATCAATAGGTTTTGTTTACCATTAAAATAATTTGGGTGACAAATGCTCATATTTCTTTTTTAAAAATTCTTCAAGTTGAGTACACCTTTTTTGACTCACCCTGTATATAATTAAGAATCGATCCAAATATTTTTCTGTAACACACAGACTCTTGAAATAAACTACATTCCCAGGAGGGGGGGGGGGGGGGGGGGGGGTGGCACTCATTCACAAAGATGGATATCATGCTCAGGTATACAATTTCATACCCGGACCCAAAACATATATGTGTCTATAACACACAGACACTCTAAGCATGTATTATATTTGTAACAATGTCCAAGTCATATTCAATCTCCAAGTCATATTCTTAAACATATACCTTGTTTCCTGATTTCTATTGTTCTTGACATCCAAAGCAAATTATTATGCGTGTTTTTTCTCACTCTGGTATGATATCCATTTTTGAATACAAGCCCCCCCCCCCTCTATATTTTATTAACACTAAACGTTTGACTGCCAAGAAAGGTACTCAACAAACCAAGATATGTATATGAAAATATATTTATTTTGAATATACATGAACACATTTTCTATATTTTCTGTTACTTTCTCTACATTTTATGAGTTATATAAATATTTTTCAGGTGCAAAAGAAATGTATAAAATATCTTAGTTTACATAAAACTTAGGTGGGTACAAAAACCTGTCTCCTTTGATTGGTAACACCAATGTTTATAGGTTAATACATGCGCGTATGTGTTGTTTCCAGTGAAAGTAGACAAATCAATGCACACGCGCTGATGTTGATGTGTGAATAATGGCACAACCCCGTAGGGGGAGTGCTATTGTAAGCGTATCAACAATTGAGCAAGGACACTTTACAAATACAAATTCACAATTTGAGTATAATTTTGATCTATGTAAAAAAGAATAAAAACAGGTTAACAAGTTTGCTAACACCCCCAGTTGAAATCGGAGAACACACGATTCCTGATCAATGAATCAAAACAAAGCGTGTGGCGTGTGCATTGAACGGCGCAAATGCGGAGTACATTAGACACTTTCTCTGCACTCCATGTATTTTAGTTTCTTGCTTTCTGATTGGTTCGACACTACTAAGAGTGTATGAATATATATTTTATATGCTTGTTGTAGAAAACTTGACTTTGATAAATAATTGACACATCAACCCTGCAATTTGTCCTATGCATTTCAAGAATAGGTAAAATCCCTAAAACAATATTTTGTTATTATCTTTCATGTATCTGATAACAAGACACACACCAGTGCAGGCATATTATATATAATACAATTATAATTGGAAGCTCTCGTATATACATACAGTTTATAGCACAAATATTCCACTGGCAATTTACTGGTCCAGAAAAACATCTTCAAGAGGTAATGAAAATAATTTCATTATTTACAAACATTGATCTAATTCTACATTGCACTATAAAGATAATAACAATATTGCACAAAGACTTTTAAGTCTATTAAAATAGGGTATTGAAAATACGAGGGTCATTCAATAAGTTCTACCTCCTCACTCATAACATCGCTAATATGAATGTCAGTCTTATGACATTTGTCATGATTATAGCTCTGAATCATAGCTACACATTTATAGTAAATGCTAATTGATACCTATTTCACTTTTGTCATGATGCAATCAAAGCCAGAGAGAGATTTTGGACAACGGACACAGAAAATTACCCCAAAGATAAATACATGTTTTTGCGTTTTCTCTCCGTATTGTATGATTAGGTATAACTGCCCGATTTAAATACTGAAAATATAAAACAATGGATGATTTCTGAATATAATGCTATTTTATCATGTATAAACCAGATTGTAGGCAATATTAACCTTTGTAGCTTGCAAATAGTGTAATATCGACTCAAATGTATTGCTATGCCTTTAGCATACTGGAAAACTGCTATTCAGTCAAATGTTCGTTGTTACAAGTCAAGCCGCAGTGCCTCGAATGTTAAATCGTAACATGATAGTAACTTTATCAGTTTTCCTTATATGCAACATTTAGAATGTTAATCAGGTAGTCAGTGATAGAAAAATAATTTTTTGAGAGACTTGAAATATATCCATTTAGTCCTGTATAATGAAGATCTCTTAGTTCATATGAAAAGCAAATATGACTTTTGCAGTGGTTCTCTAGGGTAGGGTTAAAATTGATGGCTGTCCTGGTCTGGTTCTGGCTAATTAGAGGGCATTTTCCGCCAAGAAATCAGTCACTTGTATTGTTTAAAGTATGTTCAAGAGATATTTGTAACTTAGAACGATTGCAATTGACCGATAGGTACATTTTGTCTCTTAGAATGGGCCAAATGAATAGCACTGTTTTTTACCCGTTTCTGTCGCACTAAATGGAAGTTTGGTTATTACTGCATATCCAGAAAAGTCCATTGAGTATTCAGACCAATTTACTATGATTTTGTATCTGACATTCAAAGCTTCAATTGTGGAATATTTCATACAACTGGCTTGTATAATAGCAAAGTTATGAGGTAGGAGGTAGAACTTATTTAATGACCCTCGTATGTTAAAAAATGAAACAGGACATTGATGATGCTTAGTGCGCAGTGAGATTAGAGTCTATTCTAGTGACAAACGCAGGTGTTTACGTGCAAGTGACAGGATTTGAATGTTTGATCATATATGCTATGCACGTTAGAGTCACATATAACCCATACATGAATACAAACTAATGTCACTGCATAGAGATCTAGCAAAATGAGTCTGAATCTTAACTTTTAGTTTTCTACTTGATTGTATTGTTTATTTGTAGACCTACATATGCAGAAAACAAAATTACAAATGATTGATATGAGCTATTGAAGAGTTTTGCAAAACAATAGAACACAAAAAAAATAGTATCCTTTGTTTTGTTACACCTCAATAATCCTGACTTCCAACTCATTTTGCTTGATCACATCATATAAATTCTCCTATGGTTTGTATATTTGCCTTTCCCTGTGCATTGATCTGAATACATATTAAAGTGAGATATGCCATACATACATACACCCCTACATACTAGAGTTTATATCGCGCTTATTCAATGAAAGATCTAAACGCACAAAGTGTGATTGATTACACTTCTATCTCTACACAGAGTAAGACAGAAAACTTTTTTATCTTCCAATGACATATATTAGCTGTTACATGTACCTGTGTAATGTTTTTACTAACTATTCCAGTAATCACAGTTTTTACTTGTTTGTCAGTCGGTACAGGCGGAAATAGCGAATCTACTTCTGCTTTGAAAGGAATCAAACCAAACACCTCCATCAAGAACATATAGATATGTGAATTTTGGCTACTGGAGTTTTGTGAACAACCAGAGCAGCATATGAATCACACATACCTGGCAGGTTAGTATAAGTGTTTGAGCTAACTTATTCCATTGGTTTTATACATTTTTTTCTCTCAAAATTCTGGGGATCCAGTGAAATATTAAAAAAATAAATCTTCCATGCATATGCATTTTAAAAGGTCTGAGAATGTGGATGGCCATGTAATTGTAATAAGTAGGTAATGGGAAACAATGACGTACATATTTAAACTATATAAACCATTTCAAATAGAAATTGGAAATCTTTTGAAAATCAGAAGTCATATGAAGTCATCAAACTTGTGCCCAATGGTAGTTTGGTTCCCATTGTAACATCATGGAAGTATGAACATCAGAACATCAGTGTTGTGACGACTCAAGTCAATTATGACTTGACTTGGACTTAAATCACTATGTTTGATGACTTGGCCTGACATGAGTCACTATGAGCAATAACTTGACTTGACTTAGTGACTCAAGGTTTAGTGATTGGTCATAACACTGATGACCAAATGGAACCAAGGAATTTGATAAGTCATCAAAACTGCTTTTAGAAAACTCCAACTTGAAATGGCCTATAGACCCAAGTTGAGTTACTTTTGGATGTCCATTACAAAAGTAGTATTTATACAAGTGTTGGTATTCATAATTATCCTCAATGAGGTCAGTGTGGTCAATGGTAAATAATCATTCATTATATAATTACATGTAATATCTACTTGATATTAAAAAAATAAAAAATGATTCACGCCCAGTTTGAGAACTTGTATGCAGTAGATACATATCATATTTAGTTACATTTTTCCCCATTTATTTCTGTGCCGTGACATCAGAGCATATTCTGATTCTTGACACAGCATTTACACACACGTTTCATGATATATCTTGGATTACATGTGTACTTACACCAGCACATTACATCACATATCATATTTTAGTTACACTATTCTCATCTAATTCTATGCAGTGATATCAGAGTGTATTCTGGTTCTTGGCATTTACACACAAGGGGCATAATATGTCTTGGATTACACATGTACTTACACTAGAACATTACAATCACACATGTAGATAATGAAATGAATGAAAGGCGATCATTGGATACTCTGTGATCAAAGAAGATTTTAACGTCGCACCCACAATGCATTGCGCCAACATTTTTTTCCACAATGCATTTAGATTTCTCCTTATCGATACTCGTATCAATACGATTGATCATCAGTGACCTTTGTACCCCGAGATATCGATATAGTGGCTTTCTGTCACGCATGAAATTGATGGTTCCCTGTCTTTTTGGCTTTAACTGTGAGTTATAAGTTGTTTACTATAGTCAAGCTCTTAGGTTTTAGAAATAAGAAAAAGGAACACTGAGAACTAATTTATATATTGATGTCAACAAGAATCTAAGAGGGGCTATGAAGCCATGATTTTGTGCGTATGTCTATGGGAACCGAGATGAATCGGGGACCAGATTTATTGCGTTTTGTACAAATGCAATGCATTGTGGTGCTGTCTTTAAAAACCTTCTTTGCTCTAACATGTCACTGCACAGAACTAGTGTCCAGGGTTTTAAAATATAATGCATACATACAGACTGTAACAAGAAAAACTGGTCCAAATGTTTAAAGTTTGATCTATCAGAAATGTAGGTATATATCGCATCTCCCTCTACCCTAGGCAGTGAATTTATTGAATGACCCTCAAACCTTATATTTCAATATAACCTCTTTAACGTACAACAGGAAAAGTAACTATGCATCCTAATCAAACCCGTGATATCAACTGAATGACAGCTGTGTCTAGAACTTAACAGAAGGAGATATATGTGAGCAGAACAACAAGAAAACAGGTATGACCAAATATTTAATTCCTGGGGGAGCACTCCTATTCAAAGGTGGATATCGTGTCCAACAAAAAAGGTTGCATTTACTGGAATAAAGTGTTTATTCATAGTATTTTCTATAGGGTGACAAAATCAACAAAAAATGGAGTGTCTTTAGCATAAAATGTTTTAAAAGTATCTGTTTTGGTATGAAAATGGAAATAATGAATAATCTGTTGCAACACTTGTTTAGGTTATCTGTTGGATTCACAAGTGAAACACCTGTGTCACATTCATTCTGAAAGTTCATACCAAAGCATAACATCTGCCTTTGTTTACAAGTTGTTCTTGACTTTTATTAACCTAACATTTGCAAATAGTAATTGAATGGCAACTGATTATTTTGGTGCCATTTCAAACACGCAGTAATAATACATAGAATCAAAGAAACGGTAAAGTCTATTTCCTTTGGACAGTGACATAAATTACAGGCGCAGCATTTATGCACATGAATGCATCTTACGTCTTTCTACTTGTGCGTATTTCGAGGGTGCACATATTTATTCACTGGAATCAGTGAATGATACAGTGACATCACTGTCTCATGGAAGTGTAATAGACTATAGTAGAGTTGATTCTACTTCATGTACAAATGTACTATATATTTATACACTTCAATCAGTGAATGATGCAGTGACGTCACTGTCTCGTGGAAGTGTAATAGACTATAGTAGAGTTGATTCTTCTTACATGTACAAATGTACTATATATGTATTCACTGCAATCAGTGAATGACACAGTGACATCACTGTTTCATGGAAGTGTAATAGACTATAGTAGAGTTGATTCTACTTCATGTACAAATGTACTATATATTTATACACTTCAATCAGTGAATGACACAGTGACATCACTGTCTCGTGGAAGTGTAATAGACTATTAGTAGAGTTGATTCTACTTACATGTACAAATGTACTATATATTTATTCACTGCAATCAGTGAATGATACAGTGACATCACTGTTTCATGGAAGTGTAATAGACTATAGTAGAGTTGATTCTACTTCATGTACAAATGTACTATATATTTATTCACTGTAATCAGTGAATGATACAGTGACATTACTGTCTCATGGAAGTGTAATAGACTATAGTAGAGTTGATTCTACTTACATGTACAAATGTACTATATATTTATTCACTGCAATCAGTGAATGAATGGTGCAGTGACATCACTGTTTCATGGAAGTGTAATAGACTATTAGTAGAGTTGATTCTACTTACATGTACAAATGTACTATATATTTATTCACTGCAATCAGTGAATGATACAGTGACATCACTGTTTCATGGAAGTGTAATAGACTATAGTAGAGTTGATTCTACTTCATGTACAAATGTACTATATATTTATTCACTGTAATCAGTGAATGATACAGTGACATTACTGTCTCATGGAAGTGTAATAGACTATAGTAGAGTTGATTCTACTTACATGTACAAATGTACTATATATTTATTCACTGCAATCAGTGAATGAATGGTGCAGTGACATCACTGTTTCATGGAAGTGTAATAGACTATTAGTAGAGTTGATTCTACTTACATGTACAAATGTACTATATATTTATTCACTGTAATCAGTGAATGATGCAGTGACATCACTGTCTTATGGAAGTGTAATAGCCTTGATAGTTCAGTCAGCTCTTGGCAAGGATGCGTTTATTATGTGTCTGCGCGCAAAAGTAATCCAAGCGTACACACACCATTTTTGTTGTTATGTGAGCGTTATGCGCATCCTCACTCTTTTGTAGTAATTTACTGCTGTTAGGAGGCTCACCATTCTGGAACTAATTGAATTATAGTAGAGTTTGATTCTAACTTTTACATGTACATATATATACCAACAATATAGAAAGAAAACGTGTCATTGCCATGACTGTTTATAGTTTGTCCCTATTTCAAATCAGCAATATCAAAATGTACTTTAGAATATGAAGACCATCTGTGAATATGGAAAGCCGAGTCTGTGTAGATATTAAAGCTAGCTTCTAGCTAGAAACAAGCATGTCGCTGTTCTACTAGGTATCATGTTGGATAGTCACATAGACTTGTGGAGCAAGGGTGATGCCAAAGGGCAATGCACTTTACCCCGGTGTTCTCTCTTCGTATTCAGAGAGGTAACACATGATCGTCCCAGGATATGGAAATACCCGTCTATTTGACGGCGTTTCGCGGACAATTGTGCTAATTTGACCGCCTTTTTTCGCCAAAAACGCCAAATAACCCCCCTTTTTTCATCATTTCAAGGACACTTCTTAAATAGTCCCCCTTTTTGCGCAAAAACGAGGACACATCTGGTTAAAAATACCCCTTTTCCCTATTCTCGGAACAATTTGATATGACATAATACTCATTTTAATTTGTATTCTTCTTCGCGGACATAACCTCTCTAAAAACACCCCTATTTTTTTGAAATCGCGGACATACAGGGTGACCCAGAAAATGTTGAACCCAAAAATCACAAACTTAAAAAAATAATCAAAAATGAAAATAAATAAATATGGCATTCTGTTTTCAAGAGTTATGTAAACAATTTATTCAGCTTTCTGGATAACTTTAGATCATGTAAATTGGCCTTACCAAACTAAAGATACACTTGATTGTGTGACAGGGGTGTTTTCGCCCTTTTGTAAAAGTGAAAAACTTGTAACTTGGTTCAGATATGAAACTTAATTCTGTTTTAAGTACGGTGAGTTAAAAGGGGGGTGTGGACTCTCAGGTACAGTCTCCGTAAAACTGCCGTAACTTCTTCAATATTCATTTAATCTTTATAAATGTATACAGTTTTTTGCAGAAAAGGGTTCAATGAATCCAACCATGATAATGAAATTGACCATTTTGGAAAAAATTATAAAAAACACGTTTTTTGACCCATTTTAGGTTTGGAAAAGATAACTCAAAATATATGTTGTTACATTTTGTCATACTATTTTTATGATAATCCTGATAACATTCCCCAGGAGCGTTTTTTTGTTTTTATTGAATAATCAATTATTTTTTGAGTTATAGACCAAAAAGTGCCAAAAAACATGATTTTTTACCGCCAAAATCATGAAAATCACATTTTTGGGAATAAATTCACATTTTTTGGCACTTTTTGGTCAATAACTCAAAAAATGATTTTTTAAAATTTAAAAAAAAACTCTCCTGGGGACTGTTATCAGGATTATCATAAAACTAGTATGATAACATTTAACAAAATATATTTTGAGTTATCTTTTCCAAACCTAAAATGGGTCAAAAAACGTGTTTTTTATAATTTTTTCCAAAATGGTCAATTTCATTATCATGATTGGATTCATTGAACCCTTTTCTGCAAAAAACTGTATAAGTTTATAAAGATTAAATGAATATTGAAGAAGTTACGGTAGTTTTACGGAGGCTGTACCTGAGAGTCCACAGCCCCCTTAAGTAATCTTTTCTTTGGATCTGTATTTATCAAATTAACATTTTCAAATGAAGTCAAGGGGACTTCAGTTTTTGTTTTCAAAGTCTCTTATATAATAATAATATTGATTTACATAATAAATGAATATTGATGAGATACTGTACGGAAAGAAATGGTTTCAAACAGGCACTTGTTCTGCTCATATAGCATGAAACCATTTGCCGGGCAACCAGATTTAGTACCTGGTCTCTCATTGTGCTTAGGGATGCAGACCATGACTACTGCACTATTACACCGTAAGCATGGTAAGTAATGATCAATCAAGTGTGAATTAAAGCACATTCCCTGTAGGTGCGCACGCATACTGCCGGGCACTACGTCACCGGTCACACCATCTATAGACTGAGGGTTGAAATCCTGCTTTTGATGTCTGTGTGCTGTGATATGGCTAAAGCATTGAATGCATACTACAATGGTTGTAGGGGCAGGTTCACAACCTGATGGGGGACATGTACAGTCCTTTGCCATATATGCACTGTGCACTATAGATTGTTGGGTTAACAATATAGGCTGAGGGTTGGAATCCTGCTTTTGATGTCTGTGTGCTGTGGTATGGATAAAGCATTGAATGCATAAAGCCCGATGCATACTCCATTTCGCGGACGCGAATTTGTCGCGCGACAAATTCCGTTTATACTCCACGCGATAAATCAATCTTCGCAACGATAAAGTTGCCGTTGCCAAAACCGTGGTTTACAGTTGCCGTTACTTGTTTTTACGATGAATTTAGGGATTTATTTAGAGGGATATAAATCCACGAATGTTTTGGAAAGGAATTTTAGTGATACTTTCACAAGCAGGTATTGATGCTTGAACACACTGAAAATTAATTAAAAAGATGAGGTGGTCTTGGAAATAAAAAGGGGGAAAATGGCCATAATAAAATTAAGTAATGTTGATGTTAACAAAAATAGTATTTAGCTCTATAGGTACGTAATAACGCATTGGACGACCCTTCGAAATATAGACCAACTTTTTTGGGGTTCTGTTTTTTACAACGAAAACTATTTATTCTATAATAGGCCGATATGCCTGCATGCAACGGCCTACAATACATGTATGAACCACATTTCATTAAAATTATATGATTTCGGTTCTTACTTTCACTTCCTACATCATTGGCTATTGTCTGCTATGAATTCTTCTTCTTATTTAGGTCTTTGTAGTCCCTCCGTCGTAGATCATATAGATTTGGGTAATCGTGTACCGCATTGATGAGTTTTTCTTTAAATGCATCCATGTTGAATGAAATTGGGGATTTTCAACAGCATGGTTCTGGATGGGATAACCCCTTGACTGGCATGCCCAGCAGCCAATCAGAATCGTTTGTCGCGCGCGAATTGTAGCTAGAGTTGAATTATTTCAACTCTAGCGAATTTGTCGCGCGAAAGGTTTTTCTTTCGCGGAGGTATGATTTTCTTTCGCGAAGGTCGTAAAATTCGACCCAAAAAGTTGTCGCAGCGACAAATTCGCGTCCGCGAAATGGAGTATGCATCGGGCTTAATACAAGGGTTAGGGGCAGGTTCACAACCTGATGGGGGACATGTACAGTCCTTTGCCATATATGCACTGTGCACTATAGATTGTTGGGTTAACAATATAGGCTGAGGGTTGGAATCCTGCTTTTGATGTCTGTGTGCTGTGATATGGATAAAGCATTGGACTCACGATACAAGGGTTATAAGATCAGGTTCATAACCTGATGTGGGAAATTTACAGTACTGCACAGTGCACTAAGGTAAGGTACTTACTCTGAGGTTTTAGATTTAAGCTGGTTCCATCCATAACCGTTTCGTTTTTCTGTTGTTGTAAATTATCTGATTGTTTGATGTTATTTGTGATTTTAATGTTATGGTAATAAATGATGAATGATGATATGGTTACACGCTTGATATGGCTTTGGCTAAATGAGGTTGGATCTTTGCTTCTCCCCAATTTAAAATCATCAAATAAGTACAAAAACAACAACAAAACATCACACTTTTGCGCTTGTACAGTCGGTAAAATGTTGGCCCCATGGCTCCCAAATCCTTGGCACATCACTAAACTCACAGTACAATTTGTTCCGGTACTGTTATGGGAAATGCCCATTACTTTTGATCAAGGCACTTTATAGGGATCACCTATCAAAACCCTGAGGAACAAGGTTGCAGTATGCAAGGGTTACGGGTTCAGATTCTGTTGTAGGAATTGCAGCAGTGTTGTGCACTTGGAAACAGCAGATTAGGCAACAAATTTTTTTTGTTTGGTTGCCCTTTCACCTCAATTTTTGTTTGGGTCGGTAGGTCAATTTTTTTTTTTTTTTTTAGATGTCAAAGAATGCCAAAAATACACTTTCAAGTGAATTAGATATGTTTTTATTTCGAAATATAAGTGTTTTTACAAATGTAAAATGGAAGATGAAAGGGATTTGACATGATTTTTGCATACATTACCAATCTTTTCTTACACAAACAATTCACACTCGGACAAATCACATGTCTATAAACTTGATGTAGTGCATATGGTGTTTTATTAAAATTGCCCGAGCGAAACATGTGAGGTGAAATGTTATGTTTACGATTGTCGTGTACCTGCTCTTTTAGCATCAGCCTAGAAGCTCCTAGAGAGGAATAAAATATGTATGGCCTAAGAATATGTGTCTGCAATACATTTTAAATGAACAGCAACCGTAATTCACCATCTCGTAAGCATTTATATTCATGAAATCGACTTCTTTTTTTCTTCTTCTTTTTTTGTTGTTGAAAAAACGCGACCGAGATTTTTCAATATTTACGGTCGGTCGGGAAAGGGCAACCAAACAAATTTTTTTTGTTTGCCTTATATACTTATGTCTATCTAAACCAAGAAGGGACTATACCAGCATTGTGTAGAAGGAATGGCAAACTCTCTACAGTATTTTTATGAGTCAATCTGGTGAAAATGTTAAGATGTTAGGGGGTCGTCCATAATATTCGCCATTTTCAGTTACGTATAAAGCGTACGTAAGAGGGGGGAGGGGTCGAAATATACCCCAACCGTACGTAACTTAAATGGCGATCTTGTGAGGCGGGATTTTTTTTTAAAGTACAAAATAAAATAAAATTTCGCCATTTATTGCATACGTAACTCGAGGGGGGGAGGGGGGTAAAAAGTTACGTACGCTCTGTACGTAAGTGAAAATGGCGATAATTTTGGACGACCCCTTAAAGAAAGAGATTTGGTCATTCCAATTGAGATTCAATTGTAATGTTCAGAAAGAATAATATGCCCATAGGCTGTGTGGATAATTCCGGGTATAGACTTTTAATCGAGCATATTCTACCTTAGGGGCAGTGTTTGATGGTTACTTAGTTATGGATGGAAGCGTCTGAATCAGCCTTGGGTGCATTAATTATCAATGTCAAAGTTTCTGACAGTGTCAACAATGCACTTGATCCCCTCTGGCTCAATGTGCCAGGTGTCAGGTGTATTAAAGCATAGGTGTGTCTTTATAGTCCGTGTGCTCTCCCGGATACTGGTACAACCATCCTTTTCAAGTCCTTCAAAGCATTTCTTAAGAAAAGGGCTTTCCCATGATTTTGAATTCATTATTGGTGTGAAAATTACCTGTTGTAAGGCTGGTGCATCAACAAAGCTTCTGAAGAAGTCTGTCAAACCTGATTCAGAAAAACTGCAGGTCAAAGCTAATTCAGAAATATGGTCGTCTGGGTGCATGTTGCAGAACTTTAAATTTAGCACACTCAGATTGGGCATTGATTTGAGCTGATTTGCTAGTAAAGGCAGATTGGAACCTATATAATTCCCTTCAAGTGACAGCTCTTGCAATGGCAAAAGACTGCACAGGCATGTGCACATTTCCTTGACATGTTCCTCATCACAAAGGTAGTAGGATGGGTATCTGTCCACTGGGTTTTGTGACAAAGTGAGTTTCAATATCCTAGTTGATGTTCTCAGTACATCAAACAATGCCAGACAACATTCCCGATCCATGTCATTATCAGCCAGGTGTAATTCCTGGAGAGTCTTGATGCGTACATGTATGTGCAGGATACCATCCTTGTCTAATGGAACGCCTCTTAAATCTAGGACCTCTAGCAATGGTGATGTGATTGATTTCAGGACTTGGGTTATATTACCTACAGGTGTAGGTGTAATAAGTTCGGTTAACTGAAATCTCTGTAGATTTTTTAATTTTGATACAAATTCTCTACATGATTTACTGATTGAATGATTTGGAAGGGTGACATCTGTTATTTTCATTGCATTGACAGTCTGTATTAACCCATCATAAAAGTATTCATGACCTTCTGGCCAACAAGTTCCCATTTCAAACTTGCAATGACTGAGATTTTTAAAACAACCAATATGCTTGCCTACTTGATGCAGTGTATGAAAATACCAGTATCTCATTCTTGTGTGACATAAACTGCCATCTATTAGGATTAAGTGGTCGACATTAGGCAAACATTTCACTACATCTTCAATCAGTTTGACACTAGTTTCATTTAACATCAAAGTCATCCTCAAATATTTCACATGTGTTTGTAACAAATTATACTTTACCATGCCATGGAAAAAATAGGCCATTTCTGACGATATAATAGGGTTACAAACATCGTCCTCAATGTCCCACCCATCACAATTGTTGAATAGAGTAGTCATTGCATGGAATACTTCTTGCATATCTTCCCTATCATTTCCAAACTCATACAGAGCTTCAAAAGGAAGCCTAGTAGCTACACTGCATAAGCGGAATATTTGTGAGACACCTACTCCCCAATGTAAAGGTATGGGTTGTTTGATCTGTGATTCCTTCAACATATCTAATTCCTGTGTCCTATGGCAAATCCATTCAACAATATGATTTAGAAAGAACTTGACTGTTGTGGTTGTGTCACTCAATCCACAACAAAAACAAATCATCTGGTGTGCGTTCTCTGGATGGATAAAATCAATTGTTTTAAGCCAAGCTAAGCATGACTCATGATTCCCAGTTTTGACTAAATTAACCAAAAACAGAGCAGCTGACATTTCTTGGAAAGTCTTGTGTAGAAATTCTACCGTTTGCTCACTTCTCAACCCATCTAGCCTCTTTGTTGTTGTAACTAAACCTAGCTGACAAACAAAATTAAGGATGTCTGAATTAAATTGTTTGGCTTTAAATACTAGTTTATCTTCAATTAATCCTCGAAATGCTATTTCACCTATCTTGGCAATGAGCTTCATGACTCTTTCCTCATCATAATTCTTCAATCTATATGTAGCCAAACACAATACTACCTTCCTATAGATACTACTGATTGTAGTAGGAAGTGTCTTATTTTGTTTCCACAACATACACAGCATTGTTAAAATGGCTGGAATCTTTGATATTTCCATCAAATTTTCATTTTCTTCCAGATGATCTAGTAAATTCCTACTTTGGTCAAATGAGTCACTTGTGAAAAACTTGTTTGAATATTCTTGTAACTTGTCTTCATCATCTAATCCATTCAACTGCACATGAGCATCGCAACCATAGCTATCTTTAAAGGTACTAACATGAATGGAACGAGTGGTTATTACAACACAACTTTCATGTAGCCAACGGTTACTTAGCAACTTATTGATATCTCCTGATTTGGACTCTCTGTAAGTTCTTGTGACCTCATCATATCCATCCAATAATACTAGTATAGATCCCGAATATCTTGTAAGATATAATTCTAAATCTTGTTTCACTACTTTACCCAAGAGTTGTGTCTGTATGGCATCTACAAGATTCATCCCTGGTTCAATTTCATTCATTTTCAGAACAAACACCAATTCAAATGGACTCTCAGAGAAAGTTTTTGCCCATTGATACGCTAACCTTTTTATCACTGTGGACTTCCCCATTCCTGGCTTTCCATCTACCAAAACCCGTTTACATTGTTTACCTTTGCTATCTTTCAAGTCTACTAGTTCTGCATATGTTTCTACTTTTATTCCTTCCATACCCTTGCCCTTTCTTGTCATACCCAACTCTACAAATCCTTTTTCAATATCTTGATATTCCTCTGGCATGTCTGGTAGTAATCGCATTGTGTTCTGTGGCATGGACAGATAAGTTTTAACCAGCTGCTCTCTCCAATACTCTACATCAAACGACTCTTCTGAAAGCAACAAAAGCGAGATATATCATATTGTTATTGTTCAATAAAAAATATATAAAATTAAAGTAAACTCAAAAATTCTGAATAAGTTCCATTATATTTATCAAATTACCGGATGTTGATACACATGTAAATGTAAAATTATTTTTCTGCCCGGGTAACTAACAGTAGTGTTTATATCAATGATTTTTTTATTGTGTGGGGGGGGGGGGGGGTAAGATTTAGGATTGTGGCTAATAACCACACTCATAAATGCATTGCAGAGTGTTTTCCAGACTCATTTGTTTTACTTTTTCTTCTGTTTTTAATGACATAAATATTCCTGATACAGTTGTATAAATATTAATACATGAAATTATTTGTGTGTGGTTTTTATATAGGAAATTATTTATTTGGACATGTACATTGTGAACCCCATACACCACACTGCTGGCCAATATTTCTATATAAGACAGAGACATAAATCAGGGACAATCGAATGAAGTGACTAGAAACGCCTTCATTATTATTTTACTATTTTATTATATAATTATGTGTGTTGCAGTGAACAAATATCATCAGTTGATAATAAATTCATGATGGGCCCTATATAAATCTCAGTACAGTCACACTGCACGGCTCGCTGTGTGTCTAACTCGATACGAATGGAGTATGTGTAAATCCTGCTGAACTACTACACTCTAGAAATGCAAATAGATGTCATCAAAGAACATCATTGTCAACATTATTTTGATGTTGAAATCAATAGGAAGTCTGCAGGTAATTGCTTTGTTCTAGCATTTTTTCGTACTTTTTTATACATCTTAATTTATCAAAATTTTCTCAAATATACCGATTAATTTGAATACTAGAACGCTTTGGGGAATTAAATTTTGATCTTTTTTGATTGTCAACCCTCCAATTGATACTTACCCTCTTTTGTTCTAGACAGTTTGTATCTCTTTTTCGGTATGGTACCGGTCGCTGTTCTAGTTGCTGGAGCCCGGTCTTGCTCTATTGGGGTGTAAAAACATGGTATCAGATTGGTTTAGAAAATTACATTAGGATGGTTGTCCTTTCCAAGACTTACTCGCATAGCTGGATTACTTGTACTCTACAACCCAGGTTACCTAACTTAAGATGAATTGGTGGAAGCTTGACTTAGTAATATGGCTTAGTAATACTGCTTTGTGTTATATTTGTTTCATGAGCAGAATTACAATTCTGGAAAAGAGTCTTGGAACGCTTTTCTGTGATTAAACGGTCACCCCACTCCCCGTGCAATGTTGAGGGATGCCAATGGCTTCAGCAGCTTGCTAGAATGTCCCAACATTGAATGATGGGGAGGGAAAAATCTCATTTGAAGGTGTTCAGATAAGCACAGAAGACAATATACGCATTAATCAATAGCTTGGAAATATATATGGCTCATTCCATGAAGTTGGGGCATTTGTTAAAATAGCAGAATTTGGTACTTTAGGCAGCTTATAAACGGTTTTACTCTATGTGTATATCAAAAAAAATTAGTGTCCAAAAACAGTACTAGGTTATAGTATTGAGCCATGAAAAAGAAGAAAAAAAATCGACCCTTCCTTGAAGAAAAAAAAAAGAAAAAATGAGGTGGTGTCCAAGACCATTTTTGCTAAAAAACGTGACATGGAAAACACAACCATTAATATGAGTTTTATGTAAGCAAAATTATCATAGAATTGCTTGGAAATCGATTAGATTAATAAAAGATACATGTATTCATAGTTTACTGACCAAAACACCTCGTCACGCTGGACTGATTTTTCACCCAAGCAACATGAAAATTGCCTTTCCGGTGTCCACAAAATATACACGTGTAGCATCGGGAGTTTTCATTGCTGAATGGGGGTAGTTCTCTATCATACATTTTTAAATTATTTTCCAAAATTAAGTGCATTTATCAATTGAAAACTATTGCAAATGAGAATAAATTTCATGAAGACCATTCCATATATTCATGAAAAAGTATACCGTGCCGTGTGCATGGTGTCCTAACCATAAAATGTAGCATCGTGATAAACATCCTATGCAATTTGTGGGAATCCCCCCCTGGAGATAAATAAAACATTCCATATTTCTTTTTGTAAGGATAGAGGTCAATAGCTATCAGGTTTGTTTGGAATTTGCCACATGTGGGCTAGTTTTATCAAGGTTTCAGTCGCTGATGTCCCGTTGTAGCATCGGGACTTTTATGTAGCATCAAAATGTAAACATTGGATAGTTTTGTGAATGGTAAGTGCGATTGAAATTATTTCTTAATGTTGCTTGTATGTCTGTATTTATTAATGCATTTTTATTGAAAGGGAAACACTGAATCAGAATTTCTTTTCATGTTATGATATTAATTTTGAGTCACAGACGCCATAATAATTTGGCGTCCATGTAGCATCGGGCATAGCATGGGCAATATTTTGCATTGAGTATCGTTATAGTTCATTGAAATTGTAATTTTTTTGTAGAATCACATCATTAATAAACTTTGAAGTTAATAATGAATTAGTTTTTGCTCTTTTAATGCTAATAATATAGCTTACCAATACGATGCTACATGGACACCATGTCCATGTAGCATTTCATAAAATTTGCCTAATTAGACTAAAACAATTACCCCATTCGAAATTATCCATCACCCAAAACATTCAAAACATTGCCTACATTTTACTACACTTTACAGAAAAAAAGGCATGTTATAAGAGATGTATATCTAATGAAATATATTAATACACAATGCTACATGGACACCATTTCCATTAGCATTTCACTGAATTCACAATAAACATTCCCTTATTTTAGTTTTATTTACTATAAATAAAACAAATAATTGTAAATCATTTAAGTTCTCTATCCTTTGCTATTCTTCTTCATGTTAAATGAATAATAAATAAAAAATACTCCAGCATGATTTTAATATAAATATTTTCCTGCAACACAAAAAGTGCAACATGAATAAATAATCTACTCCAATATCAATACACAATGTTCCATGAAGATACTAAGCCATAGGGTTTATTTTGTTTTGCTTTGCAGGTTCTTGACATTAATTCAGAAGACAGTTCTATCGTCCTGGAATTTATGGAGATGAAGACAAGGAACCCATCATTTTCAAAAACTAGTACCGTTCCAAAGAAATCCATCATGGCAATTAATTTTTTTTTTGCAAACTGACTTTTTAAGTGATCAAACTTTTCAATCATCTTTATCAATAATAGAGGATGATTCAATCAGAAACGAGCAAAGAGACTAAGATCACAAAGGGTACTTTAAGAACAACACTGCATGAAGTTTGTTTCAGTGGACATCTTAAGTTTCTTTGATCAATGGTGTATTGTTATTGTGTAATTGCAAGAAATGGTGTATGTGTATCATAGGTAATTATGTTTTATGCTTCATGGCAGGTTATCTTTTTGTGTAATTTGTAGTTTTACAATCCATGTTATTAATTTTATCGTGTGCTTATAACATAAAAAGTTAACATCATAGTACATCCTCTCTATTGATCTGAAAAAGATGCACCTGTTCAAGCTGTTCCAAATATTTTAGGGCACAGTGTCCATGTAGCATCGTAATACTTAAGTACACAGAAAAGGTACATTTTACATGAACAGTGTTTAGATAAATTTCAAGCAATTCACTCTGTGTATCTACTTGATATGATGAACAAGTAGACAAACCATTCACACTTGTAATCATAATTGTAACAGTATGAATAGTCTTATTATTAACAATGTTACAAGACGCGGTGTCCATGTAGCATCGGTAGTGCATTTTATAACATTATACAGGTAAATAATACTTCATATACTTACTTTATGACTATAATGTAATCAATGTGCATGGTTTATAGCAGGCCTTCTCAAATGGTGGCGCGCGCGCCACTTGTGGCGCATTGCATCAGTTAAAGTGGCGCGCGGAAGGACGCATGAAAAAATTAAATTAAATTAAATTAAAATAATCAAATAAATAAAAAGAAGAAAAAAAAGAAGAAAAAAAGAAAAAATATATTCCCAACTTCAACCAGATCGCAAGAAGCATGAAGATCGACTTCAGCCACTAACGGCAGTGGGGTAAGTCATGATTATTAGTAATAGGCCTATTGATTATCACTAATTTTGCTTCCATTTTTTGTACATTTTACCATCAACATCTCTTTATTTCTTGTACCATATTGCATGCAAATAACGCTCTCCTTAGCCTCTTAAAAGGGGGTAAACCCATGAGGTTCCAGGGGGCTTGGCCCCCTGGACCCTATACCTGTTATTTGCTCCGCTCGCTTCGCTCGCGGGGATAGTGGCGCTTCTAGAGCACTAACATCTCAAAAGTGGTGCTTCACAAAATCTAATTGAGAAGGCCTGGTTTATAGAGTACTTTACATCAAACAAATATTGATATGTACTTTATTTAAATTTATTATACAAATTGCAAAATAAAGAGTCACTTTTCAATGAGTTTTTACATAAAACAGTTAATCTACGATGTCTTGTTCGTTAAGTTATGTTCAACCTAGACAAATCTGGTTTCTTTTCATGTATTTGTGGTTGCAAGTAGTTAATTGAGGTATAGAAACTTGGCCCACATCTTAAGCTAATTTATTAGAAAATGATATGGAAATGGGAAATGGTGTCCATGTAGCATCAGGATTTTTGGAAATGTCATCCAACTGTTGAACATGTGCGGTTATTTTACACCAAATGTTACATTAAAAAAAAGAGTTCTACATTGGACTTTGGTAAATGTAGAACCTAAAAAAGAAGAAAGAGTTGGAAAATATCCATTTTGAAAATTTCACTTGGATGTCACATAATATGCCCCAACTTCATGGAATGAGCCATATACATGCGTTATTCAAGGACTTATCAGTGGCGGAGCCAGAGATTGAATTTACCGGGGGGCTGAAAAGAAGATGAAAAATCGTGAATTTTGTGTTTGTGGACTATCCAATGCGGTGCGCAGCACCGCCCTCCGAGCTCTGCTCGGACAGGGGGGAGTCTGGGGGGGATGTGCCCCCCTCCGAAGTAGAAAAAATTTCAATTTTCGAACTCATTTGGTGCGATCTGGTGTATACTTTTGACCAAAATTTTATTGAAAAGCCACCTCTTCATTTCCATAAAATATTTTGTTTTTTATCAATACACGAAAGAAGTTGAGCATATTACTGATATATTTTCTTGAATTAGGTTTAAAAGGTCGAACAGGGGGAGTCTGAGGGGGGAGAAGTAGAATTGTTTTCAATTTTCGAACTCATTTGGTGCGATCTGGTGTATACTTTTGACCAAAATCTTATTGAAAAGCCACCTCTTCATTTCCATTAAATATTTTGTTTTTATCAATACACGAAAGAAGTTGAGCATAACTGATATATTTTCTTGATTTAAATATACATGGTTTAAAGGTCGAACAGGGGGTGTCTGAGGGGGGATGTGCCCCCCTCAGAAGTAAAAAAAAAAAATCAATTTTAAAAATCATTTGGTGCGATCTGGTGTAGGCCTATACTTTTGACCAACATTTTATTGAAAAGCCACCTCTTCATTTCCAATAAATATTTTGGGTTTTTTCAATACACGAAAGAAGTTGAGCATAACTGATATATATTCTTGATTTAAATATACATGGTTTAAAAGCTCGAACAGGGGGGAGTCTGGGCTCAGAATTAG
This sequence comes from Ophiura sarsii, assembly GCA_035610835.1. Classification (NCBI taxonomy): domain Eukaryota; kingdom Metazoa; phylum Echinodermata; class Ophiuroidea; order Amphilepidida; family Ophiuridae; genus Ophiura; species Ophiura sarsii. The sequence continues at coordinate 79,262,653 of CM069441.1, read as the reverse complement.
AAACATTTTCAATTTTCGAACTCATTTGCTGCGATCTGGTGTATACTTTTGACCAATATTTTATGAAAAGCAATCCCTTTCCTCCGTTTCTTCTCTTTTTTTCCCCCTTCTTTTTTTCTTTCTTTACAAAAAAGTGGGGCGGCCGCCTATATAGGCCTACGTGTATATCACGACATACAACGTTATTTTATTCACCAATCCGTCGATCAATTAAAGGCTCTTTCTCCCTTTCTCTTCCCCTTCCCCCTTTCCTCTCCCTCTCTCTTTTCCCTTTTTTTTTTTTTGGTCGATTTTTTACCGGGGGGCGCGCGCCCCTCCGCCCCCCCCCTGGATCCGCGCCTGCTTATTTCCAAGCTTGTAGGGGAACATGATGGCTCGTATACTTACCAACTTCATCCTGAAGCTCATCTTTATCCTCAAGTTCTCTCATCTTATTGTACAGGTCCATTCTCTTATCACAATTCAAAAGTTCCATGAATCCATTGTAGGCACCCGTTGTTCTCTTAATGATCCCCAGCAACGTGTCAACCTTCTCACCATTGATCTGACTTTTTTTAATAGTTCCCCTCTCCCAATCTGTGATGACGTCCCTAGCAACGAGATCTTGAAGGAAAGCGTCATCAATTGCCAAAAACTTGGAAAGATCAGGAGCTGCTTTGTCTAAGACACTCGCTATCTTTGTACGTGCTTCCAATAGTGCTGCCATATCTGCATGCATAAATGATGTAAACACATTCAATCATATGTCATGGTGGTATGATACATTCAACATTCATTACAATTAATTATACATTTCAATAAATATAAATGTTCTAATGGATTGTAGACTATGGCACTATGTTATGTGTAATATTTTTACAGGATGGAACAAGGGGGACATGGATGACATGTATTACTTACCATGCCTATGAAACCCTGCACTATCTTCAAGTGTTTTCATCGCAGTGTAAAGTTCTATTGTCTTATCACAATTCAAAAGTTCCATGAATCCATTGTAGGCACCTGTTGTTGTCTTAATGATCCCCAGCAATATCTCAACCTTCTCGCCGTTGATCTGACTTTTTTTGATGGTTCCCCTCTCCCAATCGGTGATGACGTCCCTAGCAACGAGCTCTTGCAGGAAAGCATCATCAATTGCCAAAAACTTGGACAGATCAGGAGCTGCTTTGTCTAAGATATTCGCTATCTTTTTACGTGCTTCCATTTGTGCTGCCATATCTGCATGCAAGAATGAGGTAAACAAATTCAATCGTGTTACAATTGTTGAGTCATATGGTGGTAAGACACATTCAGTTCAATAAATTATATATTCCAGTAAATGTTCCCTTAGTAATGGATTGTAGACTATAGAAACTTTTCAGTTGAAAATATCAGTTGAACATATCAAAACATTTGCACACACTGTGTGTGATTGATACCTTATGTCAACAAATAGCAAATATTTAGCCCTCTTACTTCCAAATCTTAAAACTATGAAATCAAATAGCAAAATATATATGTTGGTATTTAGATACCCTTTACTTTTTCAAGTGTGATTTCTTTTGGAAATGTATGATCTCTTTTAAAAATGTATGTTAAGAAATCAATTAATATCATGGTACTTTGAAATAGTTGCATACAGATATGTACTGGATCATAAAAAAGTAGCAGCACCCCCTTGTCAGGCTACATACCAAATGACATTGTACCCACCTATTGGTTGTATGGTGCATGTACTGGATCATGAAAAGTAGCAGCACCCCCTTGTCAGGCTACATACCAAATGACATTGTACCCACCTATTGGTTGTATGATGCATGTACTGGATCATAAAAAAGTAGCAGCACCCCCTTGTCAGGCTACATACCAAATGACATTGTACCCACCTATTGGTTGTATGATGCATGTACTGGATCATGAAAAAGTAGCAGCACCCCCTTGTCAGGCTACATACCAAATGACATTGTACCCACCTATTGGTTGTGTAGTGCATGTACTGGATCATAAAAAAGTAGCAGCACCCCCTTGTCAGGCTACATACCATATGACATTGTACCCACCTATTGGTTGTGTGGTGTATGTACTGGATCATAAAAAAGTAGCAGCACCCCCTTGTCAGGCTACGTCAGGCTACATACCAAATGACATTGTACCCACCTATTGGTTGTATGATGCATGTACTGGATCATGAAAAAGTAGCAGCACCCCCTTGTCAGGCTACATACCAAATGACATTGTACCCACCTATTGGTTGTGTAGTGCATGTACTGGATCATAAAAAAGTAGCAGCACCCCCTTGTCAGGCTACATACCATATGACATTGTACCCACCTATTGGTTGTGTGGTGTATGTACTGGATCATAAAAAAGTAGCAGCACCCCCTTGTCAGGCTACATACCAAATGACATTGTACCCACCTATTGGTTGTGTGGTGTATGTACTGGATCATAAAAAAGTAGCAGCACCCCCTTGTCAGGCTACATACCAAATGACATTGTACCCACCTATTGGTTGTGTGGTGTATGTACTGGATCATAAAAAAGTAGCAGCACCCCCTTGTCAGGCTACATACCAAATGACATTGTACCCACCTATTGGTTGTGTGGTGCATGTACTGGATCATAAAAAAGTAGCAGCACCCCCTTGTCAGGCTATATACCAAATGACATTGTACCCACATATTGGGTGTGTGGTGCATGTACTGGATCATAAAAAAGTAGCAGCACCCCCTTGTCAGGCTATATACCAAATGACATTGTACCCACCTATTGGGTGTGTGGTGCATGTACTGGATCATGAAAAAGTAGCAGCACCTCCTTGTCAGGCTATATACCAAATGACATTGTACCCACCTATTGGGTGTGTGGTGCATGTACTGGATCATGAAAAAGTAGCAGCACCCCCTTGTCAGGCTATATACCAAATGACATTGTACCCACCTATTGGGTGTGTGGTGCATGTACTGGATCATGAAAAAGTAGCAGCACCTCCTTGTCAGGCTATATACCAAATGACATTGTACCCCCCTATTGGTTGTGTGGTGCATGTACACTGCAAAAACTCCGGTGTTAATATGCAACACTGAGCCGGTGTTACGCTCCTGGTGTTAATGTTGGTGTTAGGTCAACACCATAGGAATAACTGATGTAACACTTCTCATGGTGTTAAATTTCTTGTGTTAAACTTGGTGTAAGAATAACTCCCATGGGTGTCACTATTCCACACATGCGCACGGGGGTGGGTTATATTGGTTTTTTAACACTTTGGATTGTATATTTATACATTTGATCTAGTGATTCGATCTGCAACATGCACCATTCCATAATTAAATGGCAAGTAAGAACATTAATTCACAAAAACGTTGAACTGTTGAACAGTGAAATATGTTATTTGCAAGTATTTTATTGTTAAAGTACTTCAACCTATCTAACATTAATAGTTTAACACCAGAAGGTGTAAACCAAATAATATTTTAACACCAGAAGGTGTAAATTTGATTTGATTTGATTTGATTTTGATTTGTTTTAACACCAGAAGGTGAAAATTGTTACTGGTGTTGTCATATTGTAACACCCATTGGTGTTATATTTAACCCCAACGTTGTAACACTAGTGATGGTGTCATTTTAACACCAGGTAGTGTGGTCCTATAGTGAATCCGTACTGGTGTTAAATTTAACACCCGTGGTGTTAAATTTAACACCACAGTTTTTGCAGTGTACTGGATCATGAAAAAGTAGCAGCGCCCCCATGTCAGGCTACATACCAAATGACATTGTACCTACCTATTGGTTGTGTGGTGCATGTACTGGATCATGAAAAAGTAGCAGCACCCCCTTGTCAGGCTACATACCAAATGACATTGTACCCACCTATTGGTTGTGTGGTGCATGTACTGGATCATAAAAAGTAGCAGCACCCCCTTATCAGGCTACATACCAAATGACATTGTACCCACCTATTGGTTGTATGGTGCATGTACTGGATCATGAAAAGTAGCAGCACCCCCTTGTCAGGCTACATACCAAATGACATTGTACCCACCTATTGGTTGTGTGGTGCATGTACTGGATCATGAAAAGTAGCAGCGCCCCCTTGTCAGGCTACATACCATATGACATTGTACCCACCTATTGGATGTGTAGTGCATGTACTGGATAATGAAAAGTAGCAGCACCCCCTTGTCAGTCTACATACCAAATGACATTGTACCCACCTATTGGTTGTGTGGTGCATGTACTGGATCATGAAAAAGTAGCAGCACCCCTTGTCAGGCTACATACCAAATGACATTGTACTCCCCTATTGGTTGTGTGGTGCATGTACTGGATCATAAAAAGTAGCAGCACCCCTTGTCAGGCTACATACCAAATGACATTGTACTCCCCTATTGGTTGTGTGGTGCATGTACTGGATCATGAAAAAGTAGCAGCACCCCCTTGTCAGGCTACATACCAAATGACATTGTACTCCCCTATTGGTTGTGTGGTGCATGTACTGGATCATGAAAAAGTAGCAGCACCCCCTTGTCAGGCTACATACCAAATGACATTGTACTCCCCTATTGGTTGTGTGGTGCATGTACTGGATCATGAAAAAGTAGCAGCACCCCCTTGTCAGGCTATATACCAAATGACATTGTACCCACCTATTGGTTGTGTGGTGCATGTACTGGATCATGAAAAGTAGCAGCACCCCCTTGTCAGGCTACATACCAAATGACATTGTACCCACCTATTGGTTGTGTGGTGCATGTACTGGATCATGAAAAGTAGCAGCACCCCCTTGTCAGGCTACATACCAAATGATATTGTACCCACCTATTGGTTGTGTGGTGCATGTACTGGATCATGAAAAGTAGCAGCACCCCCTTGTCAGGCTACATACCATATGACATTGTACCCACCTATTGGTTGTGTGGTGTATGTACTGGATCATAAAAAAGTAGCAGCACCCCCTTGTCAGGCTACATACCAAATGACATTGTACCCACCTATTGGTTGTGTGGTGCATGTACTGGATCATAAAAAGTAGCAGCACCCCCTTGTCAGGCTACATACCAAATGACATTGTACCCCCTATTGATTGTGTGGTGCATGTACTGGATCATGAAAAAGTAGCAGCACCCCCTTGTCAGGCTACATACCAAATGACATTGTACCCACCTATTGGTTGTGTGGTGTGTGTACTGGATCATAAAAAGTAGCAGCACCCCCTTGTCAGGCTACATACCAAATGACATTGTACCCACCTATTGGTTGTGTGGTGCATGTACTGGATCATAAAAAGTAGCAGCACCCCTTGTCAGGCTACATACCAAATGACATTGTACCCCCTATTGATTGTGTGGTGCATGTACTGGATCATGAAAAAGTAGCAGCACCCCCTTGTCAGGCTACATACCAAATGACATTGTACCCACCTATTGGTTGTGTGGTGCGTGTACTGGATCATAAAAAGTAGCAGCACCCCCTTGTCAGGCTACATACCAAATGACATTGTACCCACCTATTGGTTGTGTGGTGCATGTACTGGATCATAAAAAGTAGCAGCACCCCCTTGTCAGGCTACATACCAAATTACATTGTACCCACCTATTGGTTGTGTGGTGCATATACTGGATCATGAAAAGTAGTAGCACCCCCTTGTCAGGCTATATACCAAATGACATTGTACCCACCTATTGGTTGTGTGGTGCATGTACTGGATCATGAAAAGTAGCAGCACCCCTTGTCAGGCTACATACCAAATGACATTGTACCCATCTATTGGTTGTGTGGTGCATGTACTGGATCATAAAAAGTAGCAGCACCCCCTTGTCAGGCTACATACCAAATGACATTGTACCCCCTATTGGTTGTGTGGTGCATGTACTGGATCATGAAAAAGTAGCAGCACCCCCTTGTCAGGCTATATACCAAATGACATTGTACCCACCTATTGGGTGTGTGGTGCATGTACTGGATCATGAAAAGTAGCAGCACCCCTTGTCAGGCTACATACCAAATGACATTGTACCCATCTATTGGTTGTGTGGTGCATGTACTGGATCATGAAAAGTAGCAGCACCCCTTGTCAGGCTACATACCAAATGACATTGTACCCACCTATTGGTTGTGGGGTGCATGTACTGGATCATGACAAAGTAGCGGCACCCCCTTGTCAGGGTACATACCAAATGACATTGTACCCCCTATTGGTTGTGTGGTGCATGTACTGGATCATGAAAAAGTAGCAGCACCCCCTTGTCAGGCTATATACCAAATGACATTGTACCCACCTATTGGGTGTGTGGTGCATGTACTGGATCATGAAAAGTAGCAGCACCCCTTGTCAGGCTACATACCAAATGACATTGTACCCATCTATTGGTTGTGTGGTGCATGTACTGGATCATGAAAAGTAGCAGCACCCCTTGTCAGGCTACATACCAAATGACATTGTACCCATCTATTGGTTGTGTGGTGCATGTACTGGATCATGAAAAGTAGCAGCACCCCTTGTCAGGCTACATACCAAATGACATTGTACCCACCTATTGGTTGTGTGGTGCATGTACCGGATCATGAAAAGTAGCAGCACCCCTTGTCAGGCTACATACCAAATGACATTGTACCCATCTATTGGTTGTGTGGTGCATGTACTGGATCATGAAAAGTAGCAGCACCCCTTGTCAGGCTACATACCAAATGACATTGTACCCATCTATTGGTTGTGTGGTGCATGTACTGGATCATGAAAAGTAGCAGCACCCCTTGTCAGGCTACATACCAAATGACATTGTACCCACCTAATGGTTGTGTGGTGCATGTACTGGATCATGAAAAGTAGCAGCACCCCTTGTCAGGCTACATACCAAATGACATTGTACCCATCTATTGGTTGTGTGGTGCATGTACTGGATCATGAAAAGTAGCAGCACCCCCTTGTCAGGCTACATACCAAATGACATTGTACCCACCTAATGGTTGTGTGGTGCATGTACTGGATCATGAAAAGTAGCAGCACCCCTTGTCAGGCTACATACCAAATGACATTGTACCCATCTATTGGTTGTGTGGTGCATGTACTGGATCATGAAAAGTAGCAGCACCCCTTGTCAGGCTACATACCAAATGACATTGTACCCATCTATTGGTTGTGTGGTGCATGTACTGGATCATGAAAAGTAGCAGCACCCCTTGTCAGGCTACATACCAAATGACATTGTACCCATCTATTGGTTGTGTGGTGCATGTACTGGATCATGAAAAGTAGCAGCACCCCTTGTCAGGCTACATACCAAATGACATTGTACTCCCCTATTGGTTGTGTGGTGCATGTACTGGATCATGAAAAGTAGCAGCACCCCTTGTCAGGCTACATACCAAATGACATTGTACCCACCTATTGGTTGTGTGGTGCATGTACTGGATCATGAAAAAGTAGCAGCACCCCTTGTCAGGCTACATACCAAATGACATTGTACCCATCTATTGGTTGTGTGGTGCATGTACTGGATCATGAAAAGTAGCAGCACCCCTTGTCAGGCTACATACCAAATGACATTGTACCCATCTATTGGTTGTGTGGTGCATGTACTGGATCATGAAAAGTAGCAGCACCCCTTGTCAGGCTACATACCAAATGACATTGTACTCCCCTATTGGTTGTGTGGTGCATGTACTGGATCATGAAAAGTAGCAGCACCCCTTGTCAGGCTACATACCAAATGACATTGTACCCACCTATTGGTTGTGTGGTGCATGTACTGGATCATGAAAAAGTAGCAGCACCCCTTGTCAGGCTACATACCAAATGACATTGTACCCATCTATTGGTTGTGTGGTGCATGTACTGGATCATGAAAAGTAGCAGCACCCCTTGTCAGGCTACATACCAAATGACATTGTACCCACCTATTGGTTGTGTGGTGCATGTACTGGATCATGAAAAAGTAGCAGCACCCCTTGTCAGGCTACATACCAAATGACATTGTACCCATCTATTGGTTGTGTGGTGCATGTACTGGATCATGAAAAGTAGCAGCACCCCTTGTCAGGCTACATACCAAATGACATTGTACCCATCTATTGGTTATGTGGTGCATGTACTGGATCATGAAAAGTAGCAGCACCCCTTGTCAGGCTACATACCAAATGACATTGTACCCATCTATTGGTTGTGTGGTGCATGTACTGGATCATGAAAAGTAGCAGCACCCCCTTGTCAGGCTACATACCAAATGACATTGTACCCATCTATTGGTTGTGTGGTGCATGTACTGGATCATGAAAAGTAGCAGCACCCCCTTGTCAGGCTACATACCAAATGACATTGTACCCATCTATTGGTTGTGTGGTGCATGTACTGGATCATGAAAAGTAGCAGCACCCCCTTGTCAGGCTACATACCAAATGACATTGTACCCACCTATTGGTTGTGTGGTACATGTACTGGATCATGAAAAGTAGCAGCACCCCTTGTCAGGCTATATACCAAATGACATTGTACCCACCTATTGGTTGTGTGGTGCATGTACTGGATCATGAAAAGTAGCAGCACCCCCTTGTCAGGCTATATACCAAATGACATTGTACCCACCTATTGGTTGTGTGGTGCATGTACTGGATCATGAAAAGTAGCAGCACCCCTTGTCAGGCTACATACCAAATGACATTGTACCCACCTATTGGTTGTGTGGTGCATGTACTGGATCATGAAAAGTAGCAGCACCCCCTTGTCAGGCTACATACCAAATGACATTGTACCCACCTAATGGTTGTGTGGTGGGGTGGTGCATTTATGGTCTACTGTTGCCTTAACAGTGTCCAAATAATCTGCTGGTCGTCTTGCATTGAAGTGTTTGTAGTTTTATCCCTGTAATGATATGTGAAACAAAAATCTATAAGCAGGTGACAAAACACAACTTTGGAATAAATTACATCTGCCTCAAAATGACTTATGGAAAGTATAAACAAAATTTGAATGTCAAGCCAAATTTCCACATAGCTGGTTTTTACAGCATTTTTTACCTTTCCTTTCTGTAGGAATTACCCAAGAGTATATTGCTTGGTAAAAATGACTGTGTAAATTATAAAATAATACAGTCAGTAAATGTCAATCTTGGAAAAGGATTATCATCAGTGTTTGAAAATATTGGAAATTTCTAGATTATTTTTTAATCTTCAAATTTACGTGTTTTTCAAGATTTGCAACTTTTTAAACCAACAAATTGTAGATCACTAGCAATAATTGTGTATTAATACTAACTCTACTCAGTACTACAAATTACTACGGCCAAGCCTATATCCAAGCGCATGTGTGGATGGTTTTTGATGACGTAATCAACCAAGCATATATAGTGAGCACAGTATACTGGGCGAACGGTTTTGGGTCCAGAAGAGGGTCCCTGGTTCGATCCCCGGTCGGGTCGCGGCAATTTATTTGTTGGTTTTTCTTCCAAAATTGCGATATCAGTTAAAAACCTGGTTTTGGGAGGTTAGGGTTAAGGGTGCTGTTAAGTCTCAATTTATTCGCTGCTGTAAGGAGGCTTGCCACTGTTGGAGCTTATCTAACTATAGGTGTTGGTAGTGAGTGGTTCACTAGTCTCCCATGGTGCACAGGTGGGCTATCATGTGCACAGCAAAATCTTGGGATATTGTGAGCTGCCTCAGATAGGCGCTGGACTGTCATGGGTTCGAAACCCGAAGCACAGTGGGCCAGAATTGAATCAAAGTGTGCCAAAATTAAAAACGGAACAAAATCGTCATAAAGCTTAAGACGTGCTCAAATTGTCAGTGTAAGGTTTCTCAATCATCCATATAATTCATTGGGAGCAGTGGCGTAGCTAGGATTTTTTCAGGGGGGCAAGATTTCTGAAATTTTCATAAAAGGTTGCCCCAAAACATTTTGCAGTCACCAACTCGTGAATTTCTCGTAAGTGTGTGGGGGGGGGGGGGGTAGAGGTTAAAACAAATCGCACAGTACATGTATTACATGTACAATTTGGCTTCAATTTGACTATTTCGGTTGAATAAACCCCCAAATAACAAGTCCCACGCACGTCATCTCTGTCTTTTATAAAAAAAATCCTATTTCCTTTTTTTTACCCCTTTTTAATTTTTTTTAGAGGGGGGGGGGTGGGGGCACAAATGGTTTTTTCTGTCAGGGGGGCATTTGCCACCCCTGCCCCCCCCCCCCGAGCTACGCCACTGATTGGGAGTCATTTTAAAGAATGTATGACGTCATCAAAATTCTGAATTTTGATTGGACGGTTGAATATACAATGCTAGAGTAACTATGTGTTTCTGTTGAATGGCCTAATTGACCTGTATGGGGTTCCTTGACCCATACAATCTGATAGAAGACATTCTGAATACATTATGAGTATGACGTCGTCAAAATACTGATTTTTTTATTGGTCGGTTAAATATAGAGTGCTAGAGTAAATACACCCAACAAATTATGGTTCCCCCTTAGCATATACTAGAATATTTCCCAAAATATTTCCAAAAATATTTCATCCACCTTACAATTTTGCAGAGTCCAGGTGATCAAGAAGGCTTTGAAGAGGTACTTTTGCAGTAGCTTTATTCCTGGTATAAAATACCTTTGAGCGTGCCAGCTTTATTCCTGGTATAAAATGTCTGTTTGCATGCCAGCTTATTTTTGGAAATATTCTAGTATATGCTAAGGGGGAACTTACATATTTTGTTTGGTGTATGTATGTGTCTCTGTTAAAAGACCAAATTGACATGTAGGTGGTTTTTGCACCTATACAATCCTATAGAAGACGTTTTAAAAATGTATGACGTCATCAAAATGCTGAATTTTGATTGATAGGTTAATATCACAATGCTGATATAAATACATGAACATACTTAAAAGGTGATATTTTGGAGGTTCCTGAATCCTATGTAAAAGTAAAAATGAAAATTCACTCGTTAGCAGTTGAGTTGGTTTTTAGTCACTCTCTATTCACTCGAATGTCACTCTTTTAGTCACAATTTACTCTTTCGGAGTGAATGTTCACTTTTTGGGGGTTATACCAGGCCTACGTAACACCCTATCTGCCCATTGTTGAGATTTTGTTTCACAGTATAGCGCCCTCTATAAGTTCATCATTCGGAAGTTAAGCGTGAACTGTCAATCATTCGTTGTGAATGAATATTTATCATAACTATTCATGACCTCACACGATGTGATCGTCGCGATCCAGCATCCTTCCCAACTGATCTGATTACAATATTCATAAAATGCAAATAACGCCACGTCCCTCCTCTGTCACTGTCAGACGAAGCCATCCACAATTTGAAATTCGTATTTTGTTCCACGTGAAAATTAATTTCAAATAACCAATTCTGAATGTTTCATGTCATATAAGAACTAAATTCTGCTATCATCAAAGCAAATAAGTTTTACTCTAATTCACAATCACCTTTTTTTTACCATTGATGTACTATTTCTGTGTCACGAATCATGTTTTGAGCCGATAAAATCCACCGTGTCTTAGGTCGTCTGGTTTGTTACGACCATGAAAGTGCGCCCCCTTTAAGATCATCATTAGTCAATTTAAGCATAGTAAACGGGGGACTTTGCCTCCGAGATACTTGTCCCATAGTTATAGGGTCTCTGGTTATACTCATTTAAAGTTTGGTTACTAGTATGGTTATCGAAAAAAGTTGGTGTTAAACTTAATTTTAATTATATATACGGCCACTGAAAAACAATGGTTGTGATTTAAAGGACATTTTTTTTTACAAACAACTATAGTCTACATTCAGAATATAAATTTCCATCTGTTATCAGATTATTCCCCTGTTTCTTAGCGTGAGTCACTGTCAGAAGAATCATCATCCTGAGTGACTGGAGAGTATTTTAGCATCTCTTGGACTTTGCGAGGATGATGTTTTGGTTGTGGAGTTTTGGCTACTGATGACAACATCACCTGTAACCATAAGTCGATTATAGGTCAATACATGCGTATGTCTTGTTTCAAGAGAAATTAGACAAATCAATGCACGCGCGCTGATGTTGATGTGTGAATAATGGCACGACCCGAAGGGGAGTGCTATTGTGAGCATATCAACATTTGTGCAAGTGCATTGATTTTTCTAATTTTTCAAGAAACAAAACATACGCATGTATTGACCTTATTCATTCACGACACTTATAAATCAAAATTCACAATTTGATCTATGTAAAGACGAATAAAAACATGTTAACAAGTTTGCTAAGCACTCGAAGTGAAAATCGGCGAACCCACGATTCCTGAACAACAAATCAAAACAAAGCGTGTGGTGCCTGTAGTGAACGGCGCACACGCGGAGTGCATTAGACACTTTCAATGCACTCTGCGTATTTTAGTTTCTTGCTCTATGATTGGTTCGACACCAATGGAAAGTACTGAATTGGAAAGAATGGTAGAATCATGCATAAGCAGCACATGCACGCTCATTTTATACCAGGAATAAAGCTTGATGTAGAGTTCTGCTGTTTTGTGACAGTACTCTCCAAATTCAGTACCATATGAATCCTGTGTACTAGGTTTACATCTAACCTTCAGATGTCAACAAATGTTTCCTCCTCCTGGAAAGCTCTGCGTGCAGAGTTTCCATCATTTGAATTTCGTGATCCTTGTTTGGGCTCATCAACTTTTAGACCAAGTTCCTCTTTAATTTGATCGTTGTAAGGTGGATAGATATCAGCATGGTTGCCTTTTGCAGCCAATCTGTGAATTTGATATGCCTGTTTTGTCATGTCTGTTTCGATTAAAAGCGACAAGGCTTCATCACTTGTAATCTTTACTGGTTCAGACTTTTTCTTTGATATCAGTTTTTGTATTTTAGCTGGTCTAGATGGAGTTAACATTGCAAACTTCAGTACATAATTTAAGTTTGCATTTTTCTTGTAGACGCCTTGCGATGCAGCATATAGAATATCTTCTGGTTCTCTAGCTGTCTTCTAACATATGTTGTGCCTTTTCTTTTCCTTGATCGATCTGAGAGAGAGTCCCAATTTTTAGCTAAACATCCCACACTTCCCTGAGACGTGCCTGGTATATCTGATGTTGGAGGAAGAGTTACAATTCTGCAAACAAAAATGCTTCAATTTCTTTGAGCCATTGTTTGTTTCTTTTCAAACTTTTACAACAAAATCCCAGTTACGACTGCAGTCACTCCATTTCTCTTCTCATGTAAACGATAGAAGAATAATTTTGTTGTTGACAAAAGTGGACCAAGATATCAATTTAATAAATGTGAGTCTTGAGAATTTCTTATTCCGTATATCCAATATGTTAACCTATGTAAATAATGAACATTTTGTGAAATCTGTATCATTAGTGGCATTATAGGTCCTCTACAAACCCTGATAGTTATAAAATAATCATATCTATTGAAGGAAACCATGAAATCCTGAATCCTGTGATTATTTTTGTCGATAATAGTGGCATTGGGTTTTCTCATATTATGGTTAGAAATTTATTTCAAACATTTATTTGATTTTTAGGTTTTTTTACTCACCCTTTACGGCTAGTGAAACTCAATCAAAATCCTTGCACGAGGATCGTTCAAACAAAGACATTGGGACCAGCTACTCGAGGAAGTACAATATAAAGACTCAAACAAAATATCTAAAATGTATCCAAGACTTGTAAAGTAAAAATTCACAGACTTTGAAATCCTTTCTACAGCCAGATATGCACTAATTTATTTACCTTTATTCACAGTCCATGCCAAAATGATGAAGCAAATTTCCTAAGACAATCACAAACAATTAGTTGATACAAAACAGATTTATTCAGAAATACAACATGTCTTCTTGCCACGCCTGTTTGTGAATGTGAACTGGAAAAACCCAGGTTATTTCCGTCACTATACCACTAAGTTCCCTCAGCCAATACAAAATCAGTGAAGCTCATTGAAGCGTAAAGGTTATATGGTACTATTGTGCTGTATAAGCAAATCGTTGAACTTCACTTCAAACTATTCCAATCTCTATTGTGCCTTGTGAGAGACAATCACAACAGGATAATACGAATGTCATTAAAAATGTTCTACCTCCCACTCATTTCACTAGGCGCCAACAAAATCCCCTGTTCTATGTGGTATGGATGACTTCAGTTGGGTCACTCAGACTTTCTTTTCTTGATTTTCTTGCTTTTCCCCTTCAAAATTTACCACGCAAAATCCCCAATTGGGTCAGTCAGACTTTTTTCTTGGTTTTTTCCCTTCAAATTTACCGCACAAAATCCCTAATTGGATCAGTCAGACTTTTTTTCTTGTTTTTTCTCTTTTTTTTCCCTTCAAATTTACCGCACAAAATCCCCAATTGGGTCAGTTAAGACTTTTTTTCTTGCTTTTTCCCTTCAAATTTTTCTCTTTTTCCCCTTTTGTCGCCGAAGTCAGTGTACATGAATTTTCCCTTCAAAGTAAATCTGAATCTCATGGAGCTATGCATTAATATTAGAATTGCTTTTAGTACCATTTTACTTTCTTTTTACAGAATTAAAAACCAAAAGTCCTTTAAGTGCAACAGAACAGATTATCATGTTGATCAATTCCATGAGAGATAAAAACATGCCTATCATTTAAGGTGTTTTTTAATACTGCGGATGTATCTATAATCTGTAATCGGATGTTACTATGTTGCTGAGATTCAGAACTACAATCCTGAACATTTTCATTGGGCTGACATTTTATTAGCGAATATATGAGGTAGAACGTAGAACTTAATGAATGGCCGTAGTATGAATGGCTGACTTAGGCCCAATTTTTCACCCTAGCGATTTATATTCTACATGGATATGCACCAAAAATACAATCGTATTCCAAAATAAATTACTCCAGTGGTTCTAAAGATAGAAACAAAACTGTACTTGTCAGGTGGGTGGTTGTATCACATTTGAGGATAACTTACATGTGTCTAAATAATGAAGCATTCGATTCGGTTTTGTCAAAATGTATTACCAACAAAAAAACACACACCAAAAGTCAACATTTTCAATTGTTTGGGGGACAATATGAGGTGGGGATTGAGCTGATTGGAGGAGGGGGGGGGGGGGGGGGGGGGGGGGGGGGGCAGGGGAGGGGAATCAAGTATCATGACAAGGATCTAACTAAATTTGCCACATGTTGAATGCCTGTTGTTTTATGGAAAAGCCCTTTAGGGACAACAGTAATGCAACATATACTGGACTGACTACACAAGAAATCTTCTTTGGGGGATCCCTAACATTGATGCACAAAACAATTCGAGGGTTGAGCACCAGAAGGCCGTAACTCAATATTTGGGCAAATTGATATTTTGGTACAAAAATAATCCATACCTAGATTTTCAGAACCATTTAAATCATAACTCATAAACCACTCTTAATTTGACTAAAATTAGAGTGTAATTTGGGTGCTACAGTGTATTGTAATGAGTCCCAAATATTTGAAAGTTGATTATCTCAAAATAGCATTCTTGAGTTACGGCCTTCTGGCGCTCACCCCTCGTCTCAATTGCCTCATGGTTCGGAAGTCACGTATAAATGGTGGTCCTGTGTATCGGAAGAGCTATCCCCGAGCACGTTAAAAGGTCAGACTCCTTCGTAAAGAGTAGGGGATCATCCCGGGTCTGTATCTGTACACACAAACATCGGGCATCCCTTAAATTGAGTGCGTAAGTCACTATTGGGTTTGTCCTGGCTCTTTAGCCTAATTGTTATAAATAAATAAATTGTTAAGAATCACACTATTATTTTATGTTAATAATTATTGCATTTTACACAGTCTTATTTATGTAATTTCAGACTGAACCATCCTGCCACTGACCATGATAATGGAAACCACTATTTGTATTCTGCATCAATAACCGTGAGAAATGCACCAGACTTTCCTGCACAGTACAGGTGAATACTTAGGTAGGTTCTTTATGATGACAGTAAGAAGTAAAGGCTATCTATCAAAAACTAATCTTACTCAATGGAAATGAAAGTCAACACATCTGATGCTATGTTTATCCATTCAATTTGCTCTCTGCTGACACCGGGGGGGGGGGGGGGGGGGGGGGGGGGGGGGGTCATGCAGTCATATATCATAGTATGGGCATTTACAGGGTCAGAATTTCGTCAAAGGTTGCGAATTTCGTCAAAGGTTGCGAGAATCCATTTAGATTCTTGCAAAGGATTTTGCGAGAATCATTTTCTCTATTCAAATTATGTGTAGACAGAATAGCTCTACGAGAATCCAACTTTACCAGTGGGAATCTTTGCGAGAATGGATTCTGAACCTGATCTATAACTTTTATAGACACCCTCTCAAGGCATATTTTCAAAATTAATAAAAACATTCAAAAATAATCACAAAATGAGGATTTGCATGGTTTCGCCCCAATTTGATGCGTTAAAGCCATGCTACAAAAGTGTACACAAATAAGTAAACCATATGATTTCGCTTTTAAAAAGTATGATGATGATTACTTGTAAGGTATTGATATTGTAATATAAACCTATATTTATTCAGAACTTCTCACTACATCCCCCCGGAAGTGGAGGCACTTATGCACTTATCAATTGCATCCCCGGCCCCGGGGGACCTGGGGATAGTGGGGATTAGGGCCGGGACGTACAAATTGCCGATGTACGTCCCGGGTACAGTCGTGTACGGTCCCCGTGGGGCGGGGCACCTTTTTGTGTACGTCCCCGCTACAGTCCCGGCCCCCCATGGCCAGGGCAAAGTGTACAGTCCCGGCCACCCTTACCCAGGACTAAAGTGTACGCCCGACCACTGTCCGTGTGTCGCTTAATTTCTTTCTGCAACACAACAGGATGCATTTATATGTGTTCCCTATGTATTTATTAGGCTTATTCAGTCAAGCGCATCGCATCTCTAGCTTATTTATAGCGACGCCCGGGGTGTACAATTTGTGTACCCTTAGCATATGTCTCCGCTACACACCCCGGCTAGCGGGGGCACAGTTTGTACATTCCTATACACTCCCCCGCATAGCCGGGCACCATTTTTTGTACACTCGTGTACAGTCCCCGCATAGTCACCGCCATGCTCCGGATACCCGGACTCAAATCAAGTTTTTTTCTACAACACATAGACACTCTAAGCAAGGTTTGTGTCATTAACTCATGTCCAAGTCATATTCTCAAACATATACCTTATTTTCTGATTTCTATTATTCTTGACACAAGCAAATGTTTATGTGTGGTGGGTTTTTCACTCTGGTAGGTTATCCATTTTTGAATACAAGGCCCCCTCTATATATAACACCTTAATATTTGACTGTCAAGAAAGGTACTAAACAAACCAAGATAATTATAGGAAAATACATTTATTTTGAATATACATGAACAGAATTTCTATATTTTCTGTTACTTTCTCTACAGCTAGTTATACATATTTTTATGTGCAAAAGAAATGTATCAAAATATCTCAGTTTTACATGAAACCTGGGTTGGTAACAAACCGCTCCTATTTATTTAGTAACACCTATGTTATATTTTGCTCATTTCAATATGCTTGTTGTAGAAAGAAGAAAAAACATGACATTGATAGGTATCTAATATCAAGGAATTCAAATATCAAGAAATAAATTGCAACCCTGCAATTTGTTGTATGCATTTCAAGAATAGTTAAAATCCCTAATAACACATTTTGTAATAATCTTATGTGCATCTGAGACACACACACACACCGGCACATAGTATACAATACAATTCTAATTGTACCCACAGAAATATTATACTGATAATTTACTGATAAATATCTTCAAAAAGACAATGTTAAAACCATTTATTTTATTTACAAACACGTTTTACAAACATTGATCTTTTTCTACATACCGGGTGGTTCAAAAAAAAGTTGACCCAAGTTCAAAGTAATTTTTCAACTACATTTAAAGTTTCAGAGAATTTGTGTTTACTTAGTCTTAATCAGCAGCAAGTTTTGGAATTATCCTGAAAAGATGGCACGTTTAGCTTGTTTGGTTCTTCAGATATGGTTCATTACAGAAAACATGTACAAAACTGACTTGTCCACGGGAGCGTCATTTAGTTGTTGTCTTCAACAAAACATCATGCTCTAGTTTCAGAATTGAAAAGGCCGCCCTGACAAAGTATCCCAATCTCTATGCTTATGTGCCATTCACATTCAACAAAGAAATGTAGGTAAGTATTAGTAGGTAATGTCAAGCACCAGACAGATGTTTCAGATGTCTCCTTTTTTCTTTTTCTCTCCATTTTTTACAGTTTTTTACCAATCGTGTGTAAGTCCACTTTGTGCATTCGATCTCTACTAAAAGACGCTCCCGTGGACAAGGTAGTTTTGTGCATGCTTTCTGAAATGAATTTCTGAAGAACCAATTAAGATAAATGTACCATTTTTTCAGGATAATTTCAAAACTTACTGCTGTTCAAGACTAAGTAAACACAAATTCTCTGAAACTTTAAATGTGGTTGAAAAATTACCTTGAACTTGGGTCAACTTTTTTTTAACCACCCAGTATAAATAAATATGTATAACAATATTGCACAATGATTTGATAAATTATTGAAAATAAATTCTAATTAAAACCTGACATTGATGGTGCGTATATAGTCAGCATCATAATACTATGGACATAATTCCAACAATACTTTTGTGCAGTGATATCAGAGTGTATTCTAGTGACAAGTGCAGCCTTTTCATGAAGGTGACTGGATTTGATTGTTTGATCATATATGCTATCATGTTAGAGTCTTATGCATAAGCTGCCCATAAATGAATACAAACTAATGTCACTGCACGGAGATAGCAAAAACATAACATGTGATGGATGCAATCAAGTACAATAAGTCTGAAGTAGAAATCGACTAACTTTTAGTTTTCTACTTGATCGTAACATGATTTTATTGGTTGATCATATATGCTATCATGATAGAGTCACGTGCATAAGCTGCCCATACATGAATACAAACTAATGTCACTGCACGGAGATAACAAAAACATAACATGTGATGCACTCAAGTAAAACGAGTCTGAAGTAGATAACATCTAACTTTAAGTTTTTTACTTCATTGAATTGTTAATTTGTAGACCTACATCTGGGACCTACATATGCAGAAAACCAAATTAAAAATGAACACTTACTTCGAAACATGAGCGATTGAAGAAATTTGCAAAATAATAGAAAACAAAAGAATTTCTATCCTTTGTTTGGTTACATCTCAAAATCAATAATCCAGACTTCCAACTAATTTTTCTTGATCACATCACATATTCTATGGTTTGTATAATTGTGCCTTTCCCTGTGTATTGATCTTAATACACATTAAAGTCATATGTGCTCTTTAGTATGATACACACTACTATCACTACACAGAGTAAGACAGAAAAGATTGTTATCTTCCAATTGCATATATTAGTTAGTTATTACATGGGTATTGTTTATAGATCAATAAATGTGTATATGTTGTTTTGAGAGAAATCAGACAAATCAATGCACGCGCACAGATGTTGATGTGTGAATAATGGCACGACCCCACAGGGGGAGTGCTATTGTGAGCACATCAACATTTGCGCAAGTGCATTGATTTTCTAATTTTTTGAGGAAACAAAACATATGCATGTATTGACCTAATTCATACACGACACTATACAAATCGAAATTCACAATTTAAGCATAATTTTGATCTATGTAATAACGACTAAAAACATGTTTAATAACAAGTAAATTTGTTATCACCTGCAGTGAAAATCGGCAAACCCGTGATTCCTGAACAACGAATCAAAACAAAGCGCACTGTGAACGCATTGAATGGCGCACACGCGGAGTGCATTAGACACATTCAATACACTCCACATATTTTAGGGTTTTTTATTTTAGTTTCTGATTAGTTCGACACTACTAAGAGTGTATGAATTCTGTATACTGTACTAATTATTCAAGTAAGTGATGTGTTCTGTTCTGCGAAACTAATGCACGGTTCTAAATTGTTGGATCAATTGAGTAACTCATTTAACCTAATATCATTTGTACATGTGGTACAATGTAGTAATATCACTGTTTTTTAATTGTTTGGCAGTCAGTACAGGCGCGCAATCAGCAGATCTACTTTAGTGGAAGAAGAAATCGAACCAAAGACCTCAATCAACAAAGTATAGATGAGTGAATTTTGGCTACCAGAGTTCTGTAAACCTGAGTTGGAATCAATCATACCTGGCAGGTTAGTAAATGTGAGCAAACTTCAGTTGTACCCATTTTGATCCAAAATTCTGGTTTTATTAAAAAAAAATCAAATTTGATCTATACATATGCAACATAAAAAGATTGACAGTATGGAAGGCCATGTAATAAGTAGGTAATACGGATCACCTGTTTTTGAATGACAAACATATATAGACAGACCATTTCACATAGCGATCGAAAAATTTCTGAAAATTGGAAGTCATCAGAAGTCATCAAACTTGAGCCCGATGGTAGTTTGGTTCCCATTGTACCGTGGACGTATGAGCATCAGTGTTGTGACAACTCCAGTCAATGGCTTGACTTGAGTCGTCATATCTTAAAACACTATTTTGATGACTTTATAACAACAGGATGTGTTACTATGCATCGGAATCAAGCCTCATCTGAATGACATCTGTGTCTTGAAGTTAACAGAAGGAGATTTGTGAGCAAAACAATATGAAAACAGGTATGACCAAATGTGTAATTCCTGGGGGAGCACTCCTATTCAAAGGTGGATATCATGGCCATCAGAAAATAAATAAAAAAGGGTTGCATTTACTGGAGTGAAGTGTACGTATATAGTTTAGACAAATATGGTGTTTTTTTTGGCATAAGATTTTGGCATAAAACTTCTAAATTATCAGTTTTTGGTAGGAAAATGGGGAAAATCTGTTAAAATACTGTAACTGTGGGGTGACACGTGAAACTCTTATATGTTATGTGTATAAAGTGCATGTAACCTGAGAATGATATCTGCCTTTGTTTACAACTTGGCCTTGGGTTTTAGCATCTATTTACATAATATTTGCACATAATTTATTCATGACAACTAATTATTATTATTTCAAACAATCAATAAAGTCTATTTCACCTCCTCTGGACAGTGACTTATTAGGTGCAGAATTTACACACATGTATAGATCTTCTGTCTTTCTAGGGGCGTGTATACAGCAGCGCCTTTGCACATTTATTCAATGCAATCAGCGAATGATGCAGTGACATCACTGCATGTATTTCATGGAAGTAAAATAGATGTTAAAGTTTAATCAGTTCCAAATTGGTGAGAAATATGTTTTTTTGATGTCTCCGCGCGCAAAAGTAATCCAAAAGTACATGCGCAATTTTTGCATAATGTGCATATACTGCATGGTAATGTAGGCGTTATGCACGTCCACACTCTTTTGTAGTAATTTGCTGCTGTTAGAAGTCTCGCCAATTTGGAACTGATTGATCTATAGTAGAGTTTGATTCTAATTTACATATACATTTATATATCAACAATATAGAAAGAAAAAGTGTCATATTCCCATGACTGTTTAGTTTCTTGCTATTTCAACCCAGCAATATCCAGTGCAGTACTATGGAATATAAAGACCAGTCTTGGAATATGGAAAGCCAGGTTTGGGGAGAGAAGAGTCCCATGTTGTACTTACAAAGAAGAGCATGTTGGCTATATTTACTTCATCCTGTTATGTTACATAATATGATATTTTGAATTATCTTATTCTGGATTTATTTGATTTTTTACTTTCTATATGAAAGTAAATAAAGCATACAAATATGATTCATGATTTCTGAAAGACAGGAGCGAGACGAGTAGAAGGCTTAAACAAATAAATAAATAAATAAATATATACCGGTATATATACATAAATAATCACCCAAGATGATCCTCGTAGAGTGCTCAACTTAAATAAGGAGCTTCATAATAGATGAAACTGTAGGATAAAAGCAGAGTGCCCTTTGAGCGGAAAATGTAGAGAAAGCAACATCGTCTACCAGGCCACGGTCGAATCAGGAGGCAGTGAGCAAACATACGTCGTACACACCAGCACCGAATTCAAAGCAAGACTCGGCAACCATCGACAGTCCTTTAAAAAGGAAATACACAAGCACCAAACAGAACTGTCAAAATATGTTTGGAACCTCAAGGACAATCATGTTAATTTCAATATCAAATGGACAATTCTTGCTCACGCCCAGCCTTACTCAAACGTTACTAAGCGATGCAATCTATGTATAGCAGAAAAGCTCTATATCATTTACCATCCGAATCTGGCCACACTAAATAAGCGTACAGAGCTTATTAGCACATGTCGGCATGCGAAAAAGCTAAAGTTAAAATGCCACAAAAGCGCGACCTAAAAACCGCGCACATTTGCGCGAACATAATACCGCGCAAGTTGGCGCGAACAAAATACCGCGCGCGTTAACGCCAAACACGTACGCAAGCGCATGCGTTTGCGATCTTCCTTGTTTTGTTTACATGAGAATGTTTTTTATTTTATTATGTAACCACCATTCCCTGAAGAGAGGAGGTGTCCTACACCTCTTCGAAACAAGTTTGTCGGTAATAAAGTTACACTAAAGAATAATGAAATAGTCTCTATTTTCATCTATTACCGGTATATATATATAAACACAAGACTCAAAGAATATTGCACAAAAGAATGCTAAAAACCAGTACCAAAGCTATGAGGCAACAAATGGATCCTGCTCAGCCATAAGGGTCTGATCAGCCAGGTATTTTTGATGGCCTTTTTGAATTTGAAATAATTATTGATTTCCTCAATGGAATTAGGCTGGGAGTTCCCTGATCAGGCATGGAGATTCAGGCCCCCTGACTCCCAAATCCTGGTAACTAGTTGCCATACTACATGAGATCCACATATTCAATTCTCATTTTAGAGCATGTGTACAGGTAACACAACTCACACAGCCCTCTTATTAGTTCATGTGAGGTGCTAATATTTTTTTAAGTTGGGTGCAATCATCTCTTTTCATGGGATTCAATTTGTATTTAGCACCAGGTTTTAAAGGCATATTATATGTTATATACCGCATACATAGATTCCTGTCATTTGATTGGTTAAAAGTGAGGGGATAATCAAGCTATGCCTTCAAATTCAATATGACGTCATGAAAAACAACTATGCCCGGGCATAGTCGCGCGGGGCATAGTCTTTTTTGATGACGTCACACTCACACCCCATGGTTCACGAGTCAAGTGATCCGCATTCCGCGACCCATTTGAAACACCTGAATCGCCCGGGCCGGCCCCGTTTGACGAAACGTAATATTAAAGACGGCGAACAATTTCGTTTTGAACACCCTGTATATATTTACACGGTGCTTGACAGCTGACCTTTGACTTTTCACAATTATTCGTCTGCTGTTTACAATTTTACATAATCAGTTTCGAAGAAGGTATCAAAGATATCATGGATTCAGCTAGCCTAAATGCAAAGTGTCCAGTGAAATACGCTGTTAGAATCGATACCTCGGCCTCTATCAGCAAGAATATACAGTGACAAACTTCCGAATTCGGAAATCGATATTTTTGTCGGATTCTACTTTTTCCATGGGTAACAGAACAATGAAGGTTTCATTGGTTGGCCTTAGGTGAATAAGTCTATAGGAAATGTTCTTTTAACCAAACAAATGACAACAATCTATATATTTGGTATATAAATCAAATATTGACTGCTTTCATTCGGGTCATGTTCAAATTATAATAATAATAATAATAATAATCAAATTATAAATATTTTAACCAGGTTCGCCGTCGTGGGTAGAAAAGAGACAATAATGGGAAAACGATCTCGCCCGGGAATCGAACCCAGGATCTGTTGATTGCTTGTCAACTGCCTTGTCCATTGGGCCACAAGACCTCGCATGGTAAAGCATGCGAGGTGTGCAGGGGTGCCCTCTATTCATGATCATAAAAAGCATTTCAGACAATCGTGTCGTGTGTCGCAAAATAAGTTTAGATAGGCCTATTATTTTCTGCTGTGGTCATAATATTCGCGGTACCGTTTGTACAGCGATAATACTATTCTGACATTATTTGTGATGTATGAGAAGCCGATTAAATAATTATGATATTATCTATACATTTATCATACTCTCCCGCACCGTCCGCGCTACACTTTTACCAATTAATATTCAAATATATTATAAAAACAATGTTTTTTCTTTCTTTGTATTTATAACTAATATACTAGGCCTATATGATAATATTACCAAACAAAATTACATGAAAGTGTCAAAATGATCTCTTCTAGCATGTCTAGTGTTAGTGATTAACATGACATTTAAAGAAAATTTAAAAAAAAGGGCCTCAGACTCGGAATTTGAAGGGAAAATAGCTAAAAAGAATTCAGCTAAAAATCATGTTCCTGCTTATGGTGTCTATATATGCTGTGATATGGAATAAAGCATTGTAAATGCATAATACAAGGGGTATAGGGGTAGGTCCTGTGCAGTGCACTAAGGCAAGGCACTTACCCAGAGGTTTTAGATTTAAGCTGGGTCCATCAATACCATGCTATGGTTATATGCTTGATAGAGATTCATACACTCTTAAGTAGTGTCGAACCAATCAGAAAACAAGAAACTAAAATATGTGGAGTGTCTAATGCACTCCGCATGTGCGCCGTTCAATGCGAGCACCTCACGCTTTGTTTTGATTCGATGTTCAGGAATTGCGGGTTCGCCGATTTTCACTGCGGTTGATAGCAAACTTGTTAACATGTTTTTATTCGTTTTTACATAGATCAAAATTATGCTCAAATTGTGAATTTTGATGTGTATAGGGTCGTGTATGAATTAGGTCAATACATGCGTATGTTTTGTTTCTCGAAAAATCAGAAAAATCAATGCACTTGCGCAAATGTTGATATGCTCACAATAGCACTCCCCTTTGGGTTTGTGCCATTATTCACACATCAACATCAGGGCGCGTGCATTGATTTGTCTAATTTCTCTCGAAACAACACATACGCATTTATTGACCTATAAATAATACAGGTTGAGGGTTCAAATCTTGATGAATTGCTTGCAGTGGCTTATCTAAAAGGGGTGCGTAGGGACCAGCCCCCCCCCCCCCCCCCCCCCACCATGGCTTTGGCAGTACCAACAGATAAACAAGGTTGGATCTTTGCTTTTCCCCAATTTATGATTGTCAGATTAGTACAAACACGGGTGGGGGGCACTAGCACATATGTCTGTAAAACTTTGGTGCTTTTGCAGTGACGTAACTAGACTTTTTCATTGGGGGGGGGGCAGGAAGAGGCAGTGACTTGAAATGGGGGGCTCCTAAGACAACCCAAGATTTTGTGAGTAAAGAGATGCGCGCATAGCGCGCGAAAACTTTTGACTTTACAGCTATTTTTGCACGATTGAGCTACATTTTGGCTTTAAACAAGCTTGTACCAAAGAATATTTCATTTTGGGAAGACATATGCGCGCATAGAGCGCGAAAAAATTTCCTATGTGTACTTTTGACCATCATAATTCCATGATTCCTTTCGTCAAATGAAACGACAGTGCCAATCTCAACCGACACGACGTCATTATTGGGGGATTTGTTGTGTACTTTTTTTGTAAATTTTATTTACAGCCGTACTTGATTTCATTTGGGGGTGGGGCAAGCGGGGGGAGGGGGGGGGCATGCGGGGGGGGGGCAAGGGTTCCAAGTGGGGGGACTCCCCCCTCCCGCCCCCTGCCCCCCCCCCCCCCCCCCCCCCCCCCCCCCACTGTGCTTTTGTCAGAAAAGTGTTGGCCCCAGGCTCCAAAATCCTGGGCACATCACTGAACTCACAATATAATGTTCAGGTACGAATATGGTAAATGCTCATAACATTTTAACAACCTTACTAAAACATGGGGAACAAGGTAGCAGTAGCAGTATACAAGGGTTACGGATTCAGATTCTCTCGAAGAAATTGCAGCAGTGTTGTGCACTTGGAAACAGCAGTTTCTATACTGATGTCTACCTAAGTATGATACCAACATTTAGTAGAAGGAATGGCAAACTCTCTACAGTATTGTTATGAGTCAATCTTGTCAAAATGTTAAGATGTTAAAGAAAGAGATTTGGTCATTCCAATTGAGATTCAATTTTAATGTTCAGAAGGTAATTTTAAGAATAATATGCCCATATGCTGTGTGGGTATAGATTTTGAATGGAGCGTATCCTTGTACCTTACGTTATGTTTAATTGATGGTTACTAAGTTATGGATGGAAGCATCTGAATCAGCCATGGTTTGCATTAATTGTCAAAGTCAAAGTTTTTGACAGTGTCAACAATGCTCTTGATCCCCTCTGGCTCTATGCACCAGGTGTCAGGAGCAAATTTTTCATACAGTGGCCGCTCCATGATAGTGATACAACCATCCTTTTCAAGTTCTTCAAAGCATTTCTTAAGAAAGGGGCTTTCACATGATTGTGACTTCATTCCTGGTGTGAATGTTACCTGTTGTAAGGCAAAGCTGGCATAAACAAAACGTTCACATGAATTTAGTCTTGGCGTGAATGTTACCTGTTGTAAGGCTGGTGCATCAACAAAGCTTTTGAAGAATTCTGTCAAAGCTGATTCAGAAAAAATGATGCAGTCTTTTAAATGTAGTACACTCAGATTAGGCATTGCTTTCAGCTGATTTGCTAGTAAAGGCAGATTGGAACCTATATTATTCCATTCAAGTGACAGCTCTTGTAATGACAAAAGACTACACAGGCATGTGCACAGTTCCTTGACATGTTCCTCATCAGAAAGGTAGGGTGGTTTTCCTGTTGGTTTCACATTATTGTACGAAGTCATTGTCCTATTCAGGTATCTGATATATGGTTTTTGTGACAATGTGAGTTTCAATAGCCTAGTTGATGTCTTCAGTGCATCAAACAATGCCAGACAACATTCTTGATCCATGTGATTATCGGTCAGGTGCAATTCATGGAGAGTCTTGATACATGGTATGTGCAGGATACTATCCTTGTTTAATGGAATATCTCTTAAATCTAGGACCTCTAGACATGATGATGTGATTGATTTCAGGACTTGGGTTATATTACCTGCCAGTATATCACCTGGCGGTGCAAATATATCTGCGATTAACTGAAATCTCTGTAGATTTTGTAATTTTGATACAAATGCTGTACATGATTTACCAATTGTATGATATTGATTTGGAAGGGTGACATCTGTTATTTTCATTGCATTGACAGTCTGTATTAACCCATTATAAAAGTAATCATCAGATTCTGGACAATTAGGTCCCATATCAAACGTGCAATGACTGAGATTTTTTAAACTACCAATATGCTTGCCTACTTGATGCAGCGTTTGAATACTCATCCATTTTGTATCTGGTAGATACATGAATGTTAGGTTTAAGTGGTTGACATTAGGCAAACATTTCACTAGATCTTCAATCAGTTTGGCACTAGTTTCATCTAACACCAAATTCATCCCCAAATATATCACATGTGTTTGTAACAAATTATACTTTGCCATGCCATGGACAAAATAGACAATTTCTGACGGTACAGATCTCATCATAAAGTATGAAATGTCACATCCATCACTATTGAATAGAGGAGTCATTGCATGGAATACTTCTTGCATATCTTCCCTATCATTTCCAAACTCATACAGAGCTTCAATAGGAAGCATGATAGCTGCACTGTTTAAGCTGAATATGTGTGAGACACCTGCTCTCCAATGTAAAGGTATGTCTCTTCTGATGTATGATTCCATCAACATATCTAATTCCTTTCTCCTATTGCAAATCGATTCAACAATATGTTTTAGAAAGAACTTGACTGTTGTGGTTGTGTCACTCAATCCACAACAAAAACAAATCATCTGGTGTATGTTCTTTTGATGGATGAAATCAATTTTGTTTAGCCAAGATAAGCATGACTCAAGATTCCCAGTTTTGACTAAATTAACCAAATACAGAGCAGCTGACATTTCTTGGAAAGTCTTGTGTAGAAATTCTACAGTTTGCTCACTTCTCAACCCATGTAGCCTCTTTGTTGTTGTTACTAAACCTAGCTGACAAGCATCATTAAGGATGTCTGAATCAAATTGTTTGGCTTTAAATACTAGTTTATCTTCCAGTAATCCTTGCAATGCTATTTCGCCTATCTCGGCAATGAGCCTCATGACTCTTTCCTCATCATAATTCTTCAATCTATATGTTGCCAAACACAAGACTACCTCCCTATAGATAATACTAATTTTAGTAGGAAGGGCTTCATTTTGTTTCCACAACAGACACAGCATTGCTAAAATGGCCGGAATGTTTGATATTTCCTTCAAATTTGTATTTCTTTTCAGATATATCAGTAACTTCTTACTTTGGGCAAATGAGTCACTTGTAAAAAACTTGTTTGAATATTCTTGTAACTTGTCAACATCATCTAATCCATTCAACTGCACATGAGCATCACAACTATAGCTATCTTTGAAGGTACTAACATGATTGGAACGAGTGGTAATTACAACACAACTATCATGTAGCCAATGGTTACACAGCAACTTATTGATATCTCCTGATTTCGACTCTCTGTAAGTTCTTGTGCCCTCATCATATCCATCCAATAATACTAGTATAGATCCTGAATATCTTATCTTAAGATATGATTCTAAGTCTTTTTTCACTACTTTATCCAAGAGCTGTGTCTGTATGGCATCTACAAGATTCATCCCTGGTTCAAATTCATTCATTTTCAGAACAAACACCAATTCAAATGGACTCTCAGAGAAAGTTTTTGCCCATTGATACGCTAACCTTTTTATCACTGTGGACTTTCCCATACCTGGCTTTCCATCTACCAAAACCCGTTTACATTGTTTACCTTTGCTATCTTTCAAGTCTACTAGTTCTGCATATGTTACTACTTTTATTCCTTCCATACCCTTGCCCTTTCTTGTCATACCCAACTCTACAAATCCTTTTTCAATATCTTGATATTCCTCTGGCATGTCTGGTAGTAATCGCATTGTGTTCTGTGGCAGGGACAGATAAGTTTTAACCAGCTGCTCTCTCCAATACTCTACATCAAACGACTCTTCTGAAAGCAACAAAAGCGAGATATATCATATTGTTATTGTTCAATAAAAAATATATAAAATTAATGTAAACTCAAAAATTCTGAATAAGTTCCATTATATTTATCATACACATGTAAATGTAAAATTATTTTTCTGCCCGGGTAACTAACAGTGGTGTTTATATCAATGATTTTTTATTGTGTGGGAGGGGGGGGGGGGGGTAAGATTTAGGATTGTGGCTAACTAACCACACTCATAAATGCATTGCAGAGTGTTTTCCAGACTCATTTGTTTTACTTTTTCTTATTTTTTTAATGATATAAATATTCCTGATACAGTTGTATAAATATTAATACATGAAATTATTTGTGTGTGGTTTTTATACAGGAAATTATTTATTTGGACATGTACATTGTGAAACCCATACACCACACTGCTGGCCAATATTTCTATATAAGACAGAGACGTAAATCAGGGACAATCGAATGAAGTGACTAGAAACGGCTTCATTATTATTTAACTATTTTATTATATAATTATGTGTGTTGCAGCTAGTGAACAAATATCATCAGTTGATAATAAATTCATGATGGGCCTTATATAAATCTCAGTACAGTCACACTGCACGGCTCGCTGTGTGTCTTACTCAATACGAATGGAGTCTGTGTAAATTCCTGCTGAACTACTACACTCCGGAAATGCATATAGATATCATCAAAGAACATCCAGTTTTAATGTTCCAGGAAAATTATCAATTGCTTTGTTCTAGCTTTTTTTAATTTTTTTATAATTATATTTTGATCATTTTTGATTATCAACCCTCTACTTGATACTTACCCTCTTTTGTTCTACACTCTAGAAATGCAAATAGATGTCATCAAAAAACATCATTGTCAACATTATTTTGATGTTGAAATCAATAGGAAGTCTGCAGATAATTGCTTTGTTCTAGCATTTTGTCATACTTTTTTATACATCTTAATTTATCAACATTTTCTCAAATATACCGATTAATTGGAATACTAGAACACTTTGGGGAATTAAATGTTGATCTTTTTTGATTGTCAACCCTCCAATTGATACGTACCCTCTTTTGTTCTAGACAGTTTGTATCTCTTTTTCGGTATGGTACCGGTCGCTGTTCTAGTTGCTGGAGCCCGGTCTTGCTCTATTGGGGTGTAAAAACATGGTATCAGATTGGTTTAGAAAATTACATTAGGATGGTTGTCCTTACTTCATGTACTCTACAACCCAGGTTACCTAACTTAAGATGAATTGGTGGAAGCTTGACTTAGTAATATGGCTTAGTAATACTGCTTTGTGTTATATTTTTCATGAACAGAATTACAATTCTGGAAAAGAGTCTTGGAACGCTTTTCTGTGATTAACGGTAAACGGTCACCCCACTCCCCGTGCAATGTTGAGGGATGTCAATGGCTTCAGCAGCTTTCTAGAATGTCCCAACATTGATTGATGGGGAGGGAAAATCTCATTTGAAGGTGTTCAGATAAGCACAGAAGACAATATACGCATTAATCAATAGCTTGGAAATATATATACATGCATTATTCAAGGACATATTTCCAAGCTTGTAGGGGAACATGATGGCTCGTATACTTACCAACTTCATCCTGAAGCCCAACTTCATCCTCAAGTACTCTCAGCTTATTGTACAGGTCCCTTCTCGTATCACAATTCAAAATGTCCATGAATCCATTGTAGGCACCTGTTGTTCTCTTAATGATCCCCAGCAACGTGTCAACCTTCTCACCATTGATCTGACTTTTTTTAATAGTTCCCCTCTCCCAATCTGTGACGACGTCCCTAGCAACGAGATCTTGAAGGAAAGCGTCATCAATGGCCAAAAACTTTGAAAGATCAGGCGCTGCTTTGTCTAAGATATTCGCTATCTGTATACGTGCTTCCAATAGTGCTGCCATATCTGCATGCATAAATGATGTAAACACATTCAATCATATGTCATGGTGGTATGACACATTAATTACAATTAATTATACATTCCAGTAAATATAAATGTTCTAATGGATTGTAGACTATGGCACTATATGTTATGTGTAATATTTTTACAGGATGGAACAAGGGGGACATGGATGACATGTATTACTTACCATGCCTTTGAAACCCTGCACTATCTTCAAGTGTTTTCATCGCAGTGTAAAGCTCCATTCTCTTATCACAATTCAAAAGTTCCATGAATCCATTGTAGGCACCTGTTGTTGTCTTAATGATCCCCAGTAATATCTCAACCTTCTCGTCGTTGATCTGACTATTTTTGATAGTTCCCCTCTCCCAATCTGTTATGACGTTCCTCGCAACAAGCTCTTGCATGAAAGCGTCATCAATTGCTAAAAACTTGGACAGATCAGGAGCTGCTTTGTCTAAGATATTCGCTATCTTTTTACGTGCTTCCATTTGTGCTGCCATATCTGCATGCAAGAATGTAGGGAAACAAAATTCAATCAAGTTACAATTGTAGACTCATATGTCATGGTGGTAAGACACATTCAGTACAATAAATTATATATTCCAGTAAATGTTCCCTTAAGTAATGGATTAGACTATAGGAACTTTTCAGTTAAAAATATCAGGTGAAAATATCAAAACATTTGCACACACTGTGTGTGATTGATACCTTCTGTCAACAAATAGCAAATAGTTAGCCCTCTTACTTCCAAATCTTAAAACTATGAAATCAAATAGCAAAATATATATGTTGGTATTTAGATACCCTTTACTTTTTCAAGTGTGATTTCTTTTGAAAATGTATGATCCCTTTTGAAAATGTGCTTTAAGAAATCAATTAATACCATGGTACTTTGAAATAGTTGTATACGGACTGTACTGTGTCGTGAAAAGTAGCAGCACTCCTTGTCAGGCTACATAGCAAATGACATTGTACCCACCTATTGGTTGTGTGGTGCATGTACTGGATCAGGAAAAGTAGCAGCACCCCCTTGTCAGGCTATATACCAAATGACATTGTACCCACCTATTGGTTGTGTGGTGCATGTACTGGATCAGGAAAAGTAGCAGCACCCCCTTGTCAGGCTATATACCAAATGACATTGTACCCACCTATTGGTTGTGTGGTGCATGTACTGGATCATAAAAAGTAGCAGCACCCCCTTGTCAGGCTACATACCAAATGACATTGTACCCACCTATTGGTTGTGTGGTGTATGTACTGGATCATGAAAAGTAGCAGCACCCCCTTGTCAGGCTACATACCAAATGACATTGTACCCTCTATTGGTTGTGTGGTGCATGTACTGGATCATAAAAAATAGCAGCACCCCCTTGTCAGGCTATATACCAAATGACATTGTGGTGCATGTACTGGAACATAAAAAGTAGCAGCACCCCCTTGTCAGGCTACATACCAAATGACATTGTACCCACCTATTGGTTGTGTGGTGCATGTACTGTGTCATGAAAAGTAGCAGCACCCCCTTGTCAGGCTATATACCTAATGACATTGTACCCACCTGTTGGTTGTGTGGTGCATGTACTGGATCATGAAAAGTAGCAGCACCCCTTGTCAGGCTATATACCAAATGACATTGTACCCACCTATTGGTGTGTGGTGTATGTACTGGATCATGAAAAGTAGCAGCACCCCTTGTCAGGCTACATACCAAATGACATTGTACCCACCTATTGGTTGTGTGGTGAATGTACTGGATCATGAAAAGTAGCAGCACCCCTTTGTCAGTCTACATACCAAATGACATTGTACCTATCTATTGGTTGTGTGGTGCATGTACTGGATCATGAAAAAGTAGCAGCACCCCCTTGTCAGGCTATATACCATATGACATTGTACCCACCTATTGGTTGTGTGGTAAATGTACCGGATCATGAAAAAGTAGCAGCACCCCCTTGTCAGGCTATATACCAAATGACATTGTACCCACCTATTGGTTGTATGGTGCATGTACTGGATCATAAAAAGTAGCAGTACCCCCTTGTTAGGCTACATACCAAATTACATTGTACCCACCTATTGGTTGTGTGGTGCATGTACTGGATCATGAAAAAGTAGCAGCACCCCCTTGTCAGGCTACATACCAAATGACATTGTACCCACCTATTGGTGTGTGGTGTATGTACTGGATCATAAAAAGTAGCAGCACCCCCTTGTCAGGCTACATGCCAAATGACATTGTACCCACCTATTGGTGTGTGGTGCATGTACTGGATCATAAAAAGTAGCAGCACCCCCTTGTCAGGCTACATACCAAATGACATTGTACCCACCTATTGGTTGTGTGGTGTATGTACTGGATCATGAAAAAGTAGCAGCACCCCCTTGTCAAGCTACATACCAAATGACATTGTACCCACCTATTGGTGTGTAGTGCATGTACTGGATCATGAAAAAGTAGCAGCACCCCCTTGTCAGGCTATACCAAATGAGATTGTACCCATCTATTGGTTGTGTGGTGGTGTATTTATGGTCTACTTTACTGTCGCCTTAACAGCGTCCAAATAATCTGCTGGTCATCTTGCATTGAAGTGTTTGAGGTTTCATACCTGTAGTGATATATCAAACAAAAATCTATAAGCATAGCATCTCTTTTCCAGAGATTTTTTTTAGAAAGTAGATTTTCCTGCAGATTTACATTTCTGATCATAAATCGTACATACATTTCAAGTTACAGGGCGATACGATTCTTAATTACTTCAAAATCATTACATGGTTTTAGAGTGATAACACGACAGTTTATATTTTCACTCTAAAACCTTGATTTTGAGGTAATTAGGAATCGTATCGCTCTGTCACTTGGAATGTATGTACGATTTATGATCAGAAATGTAAATCTGCAAGAAAATCTACTTTCTAAAAAAAATCTCTGGAAAAGATCACATAATATGCCTTTAAGGAAAGCATAAACAAAAGTGGAATGTCAGACCTATTTCCTTTTTTTTTTAAAGCATTTTTTAACCTTTCGTACACTGTCAGGAATTACCCTAGTAGATATTGCCTGGTAAGATGTGTAAATTGATAAAACACAAGGGTCATTTTAAGTTATCTGCAACTATAAACATTCGTTCCATACAGTGATTCTATAATATCCCAAGTGAGACCGAAGAAGTTTGGACCAAATAGAATTGAGTCAAGGCACTAACCTACATGCCACTGAGTCAACAAAAACGCCCTGTGTTTAGCCTGAAATAGTCTGAAACTGATACGCTGAACCTTCATAGCAGTGAACCTTCATAGCAGATCGAGACCCTACCCTCTAGTCATTGGCTAGAGGTTTTTATGAAACCCAAGGTCTTGGTCACAAAACAATGGGCTCTGCCATAATCATTTTTGTATACAAAGTTTTCATTGAGAGATAAATCACCATCAAATATGTTGGCCTATAAGCATGCATGACTCTAGCAGCAGTACCTACGTGAAACTCAATTAAATCCATGCGAGAATCGTTCACTAATACCAGTTGAGGAAGTGAAAGGAATAATATATAAAGACTCAGAAAAATAAGCATAACATATTTAATCAAGGCGGTGGTAAAAATGCAATGTCTTTGAACTCCTTTCTATACAGCCAAACTACATTGTATACACATATTTCTTTACCGTTACTAATTAGTTCACTCTCCATGCCGAAATGATAAAGCAAATAAATTGTTAAAAGACTAAAGTCACAAAAAATGTGGAAACATCAAAGAAATATGTATGCACAAATGTAACGTGGCATCTTGCCTGTTTGGTGGTGAAATGGAAAAACCCAGATTGATGAAATGTATATGCTGGTTCCGTACATGGCTTTGATACAACCAATACCCACATGCTATATCAGTAAAGCTCATTGAAATATAGGCTACAGGGTACCAGTGTGCCACTGAAGTGAACCTTTGAACTATGAGATACAATCAAACAACAGAATATAGGAGGGTCATTCAAAATGTTTTGCCTCCCCACTCATAATTTCACTATTACACAAATTAGTGAATTTTCTTGTGAAAGTAGATCTGAATAAACTCACGCAGCTATATATATTAACCCTAATCCTGCCGCCCACTTTTTTCAGCAATGTTTTCCCCGCGGCGAAAAGTGACCCAAAATATTGCCTTTTAGGCCCTTCACAATTGATTCTTAGTTTCCTGTTTCCGCGCGCGGTTGAAATCGGTCGCGCGTTATAAATTTAATTATTTTATTGTAATTAATTATTTGACATTTTCACCTACGAAAACTATTTTTCGCCATCAAAGTTTAGATTTCTAACCTGAATTATATCTCGACTTAAAGTTTTTAAGCCCAACAAAAATGGACACTAAGAAAGAAATAAGGTTTCAGTTTTTCCAACGTAACTTATTAAACTTTCTGCCTACCACTGCCCGGCCACTTCCCCAAAAATCGAATATATTCATAAACCATTCACATGCTTTTTATAAAGTGTAAAATGTGATTATTATCCGCAATGAACACCTCAAATTTATTGAATTTTTTACTCATTTTTCATACTTTCTTTCATCATTAAGTTTATTTATTTATTTTATTTATTGAAGGTGTTTACAAGTCACAAATGTTTTATTATGGATTTTAAATACCTCTTTTAAATTGTTGACAAAAAGTGTCTGGCCGCCGGGTGCAATGTGTTAATATCATGATTGTTTACACTTTAATAGTAAGTAAATATATTCAACCAATTAGAATGCTGGAAGAGCTAATAAATATTCATGACTTCATGTACTTCATGTACTTTCAGTCATAAAAATGAACAATTAATGTTTTTAGCAATATTTAAAAATCTAAGCCTTATTTTGTCTTGATTACAATAATTACCATTTTTTTAAAGTTATGAATTCTGACAAATGTGGGTCAAAAAACTTCATTAACCGCGATGTATATCGAGGTTCTTGTGACGCACGGCATCACTAGCATCGTATCTGCGGGCATTGTTGTCATTGTTATGCATTCCGTTTTTTGTGTGTAATTTTAAAAAGCTAACTACTTTTTCGTTAAGGTATGGTTATCACTCAAAAATCGCGAGAATACTGTGAACCATATTTACTTAGATGTGTAGAAACAAATGTTTCGAAAATCGATTTGGATACATACGCAATGTGAATTTTTGTTATGAAATACGTCATATCCTGGACTGTGCTGATATTGAACGATATTATACAAGCACGAGGCTATTATAGTGATCATGTGTGATAGCCGCAGGAGACGGCTTAAGTGGTATGCCTTGGTAAATATTGGATAAACCATAGACGGTGGATAAACCATGGACTTATTTGATCCGATGGATAAACAAACATATCTTCGAAGCAGTGAAGACGGTTGCTGTTCAGTCGAGATTATTAAATACTACAACAATAATAACACGCAGATAATAGTTAATTGGTAGCAGTCTTGGGTAAACCAGAGAGATGTTATTACTATACACCTCCCTGGGTAAACTCCTTGGTAAACTCTCAGAAATCCAAAATTAACAAACCACGAAACTATTTATTAAGCCAATTGAGAAGACAGTATTGTAAGGAAATAACTAGTAAAGTTTCAACTGTTTAAAAATTGATTTTGCACAAATAAGTCTCATTTTCCATCATCACCAACAGCAATTCATTAACTCATGTGGCGGCCGGCCGCCCTTTCCCAAAAACTTAATATTTTTTTATTAACCATTCATATGCTATTGTTTGTGTGAGATTGCATTCATAATGGGCCTCTAAATTCTGATTTTTTAAATACTATTTGTCCATAATATTACTCTATCTTGCTTTCATCACTATATTTGTTTGTTCATTAAATGTGCTCACAAATTAAGATTAAAATACTATTTAGTATTGTTAAAATAATATGTTTATGCCGTCCACTCGCGAGCGCGATCCTGACATAGCAATTGTAATATAGTATGCAATGTGTTAATACTGATTCGCACGTGTTTCGTGTGGGCGATGGTTCACACGCGCTGTATAAACTTCCTCGAAGCATTCGCTAATTAATTAATAATGGAGCTGAATCAGTAACGGGAATTCAATACAAGGGTTGGCCATTGTGAATGAGGGGTGAGATGCCATGTGTTTTTGGTATAGAAATCCTACAGCTCCGCTATATCTATGGTTGAGTTTAAAAACAATTCGCGCCGCCTACCTCTGCTCTGGTGCTTAAAATATATTAATTGTGCTACACTTAAAAAGGGAATACCATAATTATTTAGTTTGTTTATATCACGGATCGGCGATCACGTTCGCTTGAAAAGAGGCTATAGGTTCATTAACACACTTTGGAGTTAAAAATACACAAGCACATGTATGCAGAACACACAGAAGACCACGTGACCACTTGGCCTAGATAAATACTAATTAGGATTATACCATTTCTCAAGGGGTGTGTCCTCATTTTATTATTCAATTTCTCAAATAACTTAAAATTGGGGTTATTAAAGAGGTGAGTAGGGAGTTACCGTATTGGGGGCTGAGAATATATGTGTCTCAGATTGGGGTAGGGTGGGGTTGGGGGCGGTGAGCAGGGGAGGGGAGATACGTGATACCCATCATCTCCATAGTTTATAAACATATTTACAATGATCTAAAACACTAAAATGAATTGAACTTTTGTTGATTATAAATTGAGAAGTGGATTAGGTAGGGAGGAGAGGGGAGGTTTGTTTAGTCAATTAAATTAAACAATATACATTTACTGTGATCTTAAAAACCTAGAGAGGGTTAGGGGTAAAGGGTAGGGGAGGGAGGGGCCAGGGGGAAATAGAGGTAGATAGTCAATTAAAAATGTATATTTACGGTGATCTAAAAACACTAATTGGACTCAACTGAGTTCATGATAAAGATAGTCTGGAGAGGAGTAGGGAGGGAAAGGTGGAGGGAGAGCGCATGTTACAGGGGATGAGTAGGGAGATTGACTCTAGAGGGAGGGACAGTGGGAGGAGCATGGATGGGGAGATTGTCTCGGTGTGAGAGGGGCAGGAGGATTATCTCAAGAGGTTGAACACGGATTTGATTTACATAAGGGGGGCGGGAGATAGTTAGGCCTATTCAATACCCAGTTGATTTGACAGTTTTGATGTAAAGTAAAAAAAAGAAGTGAAAGGAACCTTGTACTTTGTTAATGGGCAAGATGGTCTCGAGAGGGGATGGGGGGGGGGGGGGGCAGAAACATTGAAGCCTATCAGGTGCCTTATTTACTATAACTTTAGTCATACTTACATTGATTAAATTAATCTATTAATCTAAAGATACTAATAGAACTGAACTTACTTTGACTGAGTGAACCTCTACAAAACTAGGATGGTTATACATGACTAGATCTATCATTTATCAATGTTAGGGCTGAATCGTATGGTTGTAATTATGCTAATGAGCTCATTTGCATATTTTGGTCAAATCTTTATTTTGGCTCTTAATCATGAAAACAATGAGTGATACACTTCCAAATTGGCTAGAATGGTAAAACATGATCAGCTCCACCAATGGTCCAAGCTAGATCTCGTTTATATTTGTGCTAATATGGTAATTAGCTAATTTGCATATTTTGGCTCAATACTTGAATTGGGTGTAACTCCTTAATGCAAGGACTATCTCAATTAAATATAACTCTTCAATGAAATAGACTGAGTTAACCGCTACAAAACTAGGATGGTTATACATGATTAGATCTATC
The DNA here is from genome assembly GCA_035610835.1 of Ophiura sarsii. Taxonomy (NCBI): domain Eukaryota; kingdom Metazoa; phylum Echinodermata; class Ophiuroidea; order Amphilepidida; family Ophiuridae; genus Ophiura; species Ophiura sarsii. The sequence goes on along the minus strand of CM069441.1, from coordinate 79,223,993 downwards.
ATTGATCTATGTTAGGGCTGAATCGTATGGTTGTTATTATGCTAATGAGCTCATTTGCATATTTTGGTCAAATTTTATTTTGGCTCTTAATCATGAAAACAATAACTGATACACTTCCAAATTGGCTCGAATCGTAAAACATGATCAGCTCCACCAATGGTCCAAGCTAGATCTCTATTACATTTGTGCTAATATGATAATTAGCTAATTTGCATATTTTGCCTGAATATTTGAATTGGCTGTAACTCCTTACTGCAAGGACTAATTCAATTAAATATAAATGTTCAATGAATAGATTGACTTAACCTCTTACAAACTAGGATGGGTATACATGGCTAGATCTATCTTTTATTAATGTTAATGCTGATCCATATGGTTGTAATTATGCTAATGAGCTTATTTGCATATTTTGGTCAAATCTTTATTTTGGCTCTTAATCATGAAAACAATGAGTGATACACTTCTAAATTGGCTAGAATGGTAAAACATGATCAGCTCCACCAATGGTCCAAGCTATGTCCCATTTATATTTGTGCTAATATGATAATTAGCTAATTTGCATATTTTGCCTGAATATTTGAATTGACTGTAACTCCTTAATGCAAGGACTAATTCAATTAAATATAAATCTTCAATGAATAGACTGACTTAACCTCTTACAAACTAGGATAGTTATACATGGCTAGATCTATCTTTGATTAAAGTTAATACTAATTCATATGGTTGTAATTATGCTAATGAGCTTATTTGCATATTTTGGTCAAAATGTTGAATTAGCTATAACGCTTAAAGACAACAACTAATTTAATTAAATATAATCTTAATCAAATATACTGATTTAACCTCTACCAAAACTTGGATGGTTAGACATGACCTGACCTATCAGTGATCAATGCTAGGGCATATTTATATGGTTGTTATGCAAATGAGCTCATTTGCATATTTTGGTCAAATCTTTGATCTGGCTCCTAATCCTAAACACAATGAGTAATAAACTTCCAAGTTGGCTAGTATTGTAGAACAAGATCGGCTGCACCATTGGTCTAAGCTAGATTCCATTAGCATTTGTGTAAATATAATAATTAGCTCATTTTCATATTTTAGTCAAAATGTTGAATAACTCTGCAAGGGAACACCTCATTCAATTAAATATAATTATTCAACTAATAAATAGGCAGACTTCACCTCTACCAAACTAAGATGGTTCGACATGACCAAATTTATTATTGATCAATGTTAGGGCTTTAGATGTAATTATTCTAATGTGCTAATTTGCATATTTGGTCAAATCTTTGATTGGGCTCTTAATTTTGAAAACAATGGGTAATACACTTCCAAGTTAACTACAGCCTACAGTGTGATAGGACATGATCAGCTGCACCACTGGTCCAAGCTAGTTCTCATTTGCATTTGTGTAAACATGATAATTAGCTCATTTGTATATTTAAGTCAACATTTTGAATTAGCTATAACTTTGGCAACAACTTATTCAATTAAGTATAACTCTTCAGCTAATAGACTGTTTAACATCTACCAAACTAGGATGTTTAGACATGACTAGATTTATTATTGATATATGTTAGGGCTGATTTGTATGATTGTAATTATGTTAATGTCCTAATTTGCATATTTTGAAAAGATTTGGCTTTTAAAAACAATGAGTGATACACTTCCAAGTTAACTAGTATGAAGGGAGATGATCGGCTGCACAATTGTTGTAAGCTAGATCTCTTTGCATATGTGTAAATATGATAATTAGATAATTTGCATATTTTAGTCCAAAAAATTGAATTAGTTATAACTACTTAATGCAACGACTAATTTATTTAACTGTAACTCTAAAAATAACACTCAGTCTTCAACCAATAAGTTCAAGTCCAATTGGAACTCACTTAGGTTACAGTTGTAACACAGGACCCTGCATAATTATGTTAACAAGGTTAAATGTCATCTTAGGCCGTGTTGTAAAATAGGCTGTTAAAGTTGTTGCTAAAATGTGAAGTCCAATTGAAAATAAACTAAGCTTAAGATCCATCATTCCAGTTTCATCATGGCCAGATCTATTATGAGTCATTATTGTAGAATATACTAAAGCTCCCTTTTACATGAAACCTGCAAAAATGTCGCGGTTCTGCATCATTGATGCCCTCGTTTTTGGTTTATATCTCAAAATGTAGTGTTTTTGTATTGAATTGATGGCACAATCAGATTCCCTGTTGAATTTCCTTTCTAGAAATGTATACTTTTATATCCTTTTATTCAATATTTTTAAACTTAGAAGCAAAAATCGATCATCAAAATAAAAGGGTTGACACCTCCCTTTAAGCTTGAGGTGGAAGCATCACTTGAACAGCAAAAATAACAGTTAGCTGCAAATGAAAACCTAACTATGATTGGATTTGGACATGGGAATGGAACACATAGAGACTTTGCCACTTAAAAATGCAAGTTGCAACATGATTTAATTTTCATTTTTAACATAAAAAATAGGCGTTTTATACAAAGGTCATGCTCGCTTAAAAACGTGTAAAGAGGGCTGCTTTTCACAGAAAAGCAACATCGGCCAAAAGGGTATGTTTTGGAGATCTATGTTTAGTGTAATTTTGCAAAATATATAAAAGGAACATAAAAATCCTCCTGAAAATCAAAACAAAAAAGTGTGATTTATTTTTTTCTCCGTGTGTAAGTTTTATGGGCTCCCATTTTCGTCAAGTCAGGGACCTAGTGGACCGCCACCGCCTGGCCAGGTAAAAAAGGAATCAGTAAAAAGTAAACAAATTGCAATCACCCGGATGTAAAACCTTTTGATGGCCCGGCAATCCCAAGTGAGTGCTTTTCCCCTGATCGAAACTGGGATCAAAGTTGAGTTATACCGAGGCTTATACTTTTATAGGTTGACGGCCGGGAATGACGTCACATCCCTTACCAAAGCTTCAGGCTTATTTAGCCTGAACTTAGCCACGACTTAACCTGAAACTATTTTGTGGCTAAGGAATAAGCCTGAAATTCTATTCGAGGCCTATATTTTGGCCTATAGTTATTTTTCAGGCTTGAAAGTATAAAACCTGCTAGCCTGAAATTGATAGCTCACAAACATTTACCTATCTTTTTTTCGTGGCTAAGAAAATAAGCCTGAAATTGATAGCTCACAAAAAATGTACCTTTCTCTGTTTCGTGGCTAAGGAAATAGGCCTAAAAGAACTGATCTGTTATCAGCTAGCCTGAAACTTGTCCTTGAAGGGTTATTTATAGATTCCAGTGGACAAAGGTCAATTTTCAAATTACAACTGACATCAAAACTGTAGACATCAGCACAACAGATTTTAGCTCCAATTTTGCAATTTTATAAATACTGTGAGGGACTAAATGATCTAAACTTTGGCAAATGGAACAGTGGAGGATGTAGAACAACATGGACATAGCTATTATGTGAAATACTTCCATAAGTTATGTAAAAATACATGTAATATATGGTTGATTACTTAGGGATGTGAATTCAACATACTTGTAATGTTTGTGTGGTATGTAAGCTTATTAAGTGTTTGATTGCATGAATGAGACAAGATCTTTTCAAGCAGGATGTAAGGTAGGTGTAAACCATAGACATCAGAGCAGGGTACGTAGTATTACACACTTTTCTTGTGATGCGTGTACCTGTATTTGTCTTTTATCAGGGTGTCCCAAAAAAATGTTAACACTCGGGGCACAACAAATTGTTGAACAAAAATATATAAATGCACTCCTGTTTGATATGCCCTGAGAGAATGATTTCAGGCTAATGATTTCAGGCTAATGATTTCAGGCTAATGATTTCAGGCTAATGATTTCAGGCTAATATTCCAGGCTAATATTCCAGGCCTAAAATGGCTAGGGTATTATTTTCGAGGCCTAAAATGGCTTAGCTAATTTAAATAATTCGGCTGTTTTCGTGGCTATCGCCAGCTAAGGATTTCAGGCCTATTATCTGAGATTGTTCGTGGCTATAAGTTCAGGCTAAGTTCAGGCCTTGGAGTTCGGTAAGGTCTTTGTGTATGAGTAGAGTGTTTAACCACTGATGTGTTAAAACATTTTGCTTTGTTGTCAAAGGCAACTGACAAAAATTCCCGGATGACGCGGGGCGACCTATAGTGAGTTCAACATCTCTCTTGCCTATGACAATTGTACATTAAAGCATTTATTGACATGTGCAGTTTTTTAAACCTTGTAGGAATTAAAACACATGAAAATGTTAATTTAGAACAAAAAAGAGTTTTTATGACTATGTACTTATTGATGGTCTGTAGGGTGTGATAACAAGCAAAATGTTTAAATACTTGTTTAGGGTATAACAAATTGCTGAACACTAGTTTAGGGTGGCTATATTTTTAAATACTTGTTTAGCTAGGGTAGGAAAAAATGGTAAAATACTTGATTAGGGTGTATGTGGCGCATGAAAGAAATAATTGTTTAGAGTCCATTTTCAGAGGGCATACGTGAGCATGATATCCGCCTTTTGTGTACAAGTACCCCCCCCCACACTTGATGATATGTGTGAGTTTTTTGTACCTTACGTAACTTGACTTTCATCAAGGGTATTTTCCTGTCCCCCTTGACTTTAAGGGAATGAGTGTGTGCACCCATGGGGAATCTAAGGGATTTACTTAATTTACTGAACTGACAATCTGCCCTTTGCCCGGCCTGATGGGCAATATAGTATCACACACATTTGTCCTGGAATATCATTATAAAAGTCCGTTTTAAACAGAAATGTACTTCAGATGGCCAAATTTGTGTAAATATTTAAAAATTCAGGCGCTACACGCGCATCGTGTTTATGTGATGACATGAAGTCATTCGGTAGAACTGAGAGCCAGCCGCATTTGTTTTACAGGACCTAGCTGGTGTTCACCGGGAAAATGTACCCTCTGACAAGTGACCACAAATACGCCACTGAATTCCATGCGAAGTCCTCTCAAAGGATATAGCAGTCGAGTTAGTGAATTGAATAAATAATCACACTAAGACCCAGACAAACTGGGGTGAATGAAGCCAATATTTTAAAAAAGCATTTCAAACCTAGTCCCGCAGTATCATGTCTTGAGAATGTCCACTGGACCCCAGGCGCGTAGGCTTAGCATGTATTGTTTTTCTTTATTGTAGAATTAAAAATGGATAAATAACCGTCAGTGGCGGCACCAGCATCAATTTTTATAAGGGCACGACAAAATTTAATTTCAATGGGTAAGGTGCTCAAAATTCTGGATTTAATGTCAAAATTGCCTATTTTAATTTGGATGTAATTAATATTGACTTGAAGCGTCAATACTTACAATTGTTTGGGAGAGGGGGGCGTGGGGTTGGAGTGAATTGGGAAGGCTTCTTTACCTTTTTCCTTCTTCTTTTTGTGTATTTTCCTTTTTCTCCATTATTTTTTCTTTTCTTTTTTCCTCCCCCTCCCCCCCCCCCCCCCCCCCCACACCTCTGGTGATGCCACTGCTTGACCAGGCTCAGCTGTTTACATGGGCACCAGAATTACGAAATGCAAAGTTTTTGTTGATAGGATGTAGATAAATGTTGGCCTTTATAAATAACATTTTAAAAAGCATGGTTCTAGCAGTACTGTAGCTATGGCTACATGTAGTAAAACTCAATTAAATGAATCAATGTGAGAATCATTCAAAGAATACCACCAGTTGAGGAAGTGAAATGAATAAAATATAAAGAATAAATAATCAAACAAATTAGCATTACATGATTTGGTAACGACATGTAAAAATGCAGACTTAATGAACTCCTTTCTACAGCCAAACTATATACACTAATTTCTTTACCTTGATTCACAGTCCATACCAAAATGATGAAGCAAATATATTGTCAAAGACAATCTCACAAGCAAAATGTTGATACAAAAAGAATTATGCAGGATTGTGTTGTCTTCCCGCCCGCCTGTTGGTGAATGAAATGAAAAAAACCCAAGTTTATGAATCATCAACCTGTATGCTGATTCCCTGGTCTTTTCAATACAACCAATATGCTACACAATATCATTGAAGCGCATTGAAGCAGTAAAGCTACAGGGTACCAAATTGTGCCACAGAAGCAAACCTTTGAACTTCACATTCCAATCTCTAATATGTCACCTAAACAACAGAATATTGGAGGGTCATTCAAAAAGTTCTACCTCTCCACTCATAATTTCACTTTTGAACAATTCAGTTTGCATAAATTTCTCATTGATTGTAAATCACATGCAGCTATACATTGATATTATAATTGCTCAGGTACCTTCTTTTTACTAAATTGAAAATCAAAGACCATTATTAAGTACATAGGAAAAAGTTTAAGAGGATGAAATATCTCATAGGTGATAATCATTTTTAACAAATCCATAAGAGATAAAAACAGGCCATCGGTAATAATAATAATAATACACGGCATTTATATAGCGCTTTTTACATACATCCATCTCAAAAAAAAAAAAAAATAAATAAAATTGTATCTGCTGTAGATGCTAAAAGATCTAAAAATAGCCAAATTGATGAGCAAAACACTTCAATAGACCCTATTCACATGGCAGCCATTTTCTAAAATTTGCCACCCAAGCCTCGTTCCTGTTATGTTTACCTGCGCCTGTGTGTCTTCTATCGCATTGCGTGAGGATCAGTACGCCACACGCGCTGCTACCACGCTTCCCTCGCGGTTCTATTGAGTGCGCTAAGGCGCAGATAGACCAAACGGGAACGAGGCTTGGGTGGCAAATTTTGGAAAATGGCTGCCGCGTGAATAGAGTCTATTGTATGACTAGTATAGGACCCAATCAGAACAACCATCAAGTTTAACACTGTGAAAGAAAGGGAGAATATCAACCTATCTGGACAACTGTTATGAATTTTTTAAGTAAGACAAGTTAATTAAGTGCCAATGATTGAGTTTTAATCTAAACTGCTCACAAAAAGTTAGGAAACTTTTTTGAATCAAGTATATTTTTATTATTTAGTAGTACCCTCTTTGTATGTTATATATCAATGGAAAGCTGAAGTGTTCCTCTTTAAAATGATACCATATTTGCAATGATTACATGTTGCTGAACATGGACACATGAATGAGAATGAGGCAAAGTCACAAATCAAATGTGCCAAAATTACCGTTATCTGTGCTAAACATTCAATAGGTAATGATCAATAATCAAACCGGTCATGCTTGAGAACCATGAATGGTTTACACAAAGATTTGCACCAGTGAGCACAACACACACAAGTTAACCCACATCTCTTTAGAAAACCATTGTTTGGGTATTTGCAAGACTGGGTTAACAGGTGGAAGGTCATGAAGTGCCAGGCTGTCATCAACGCCTTCGGATAATCCACTGAACTCAGTTCTTGTCTCAATAAGATCAGTAAGTTGTATTGCTTGTTTTCATTACAGTGTCAATTTGTTTGTTCACACAGTAACACAAAATTGCTAATTTTGGCACATTTGATTTGTGACTTTGTCTCATTCTCATTAATGTGGCCATGTCCAGCAATATGTCATCATTGCATATTTGGTATCGTTTTAAAGAAGAACACTTCAGCTTTCCATTGATATGCAACATAATACAAGAGAGTAATAAATAATAAAAATATACTTCTTTAAAAAAAGTTTCCTAACTTTTTGTGAGCAGTTTAGATGCATCTGCAATACTTAAACAATGAATCCAGAACATTGACAACAGATTTTCATATAGATAATGCCAAATCAATCCATTTTCATTTCTAATCGAAGGCAAACATCTACATCAAATCATGACTACATTTACTGTCCTGTAAATTGGTTTGCCCCTCAATCGTGTATATTTTGTTCATGTCACTCTGTATAGTGACTTCGGAGCATGTTCTAGTGATTGGCGCAGCATTTATGTACATTTGTCTTTGATTGCATTGGTACATGTGCCAGTGCATTACAATGGCTTGTGTGATAATGAACTGTGTTCATTGGAATACGCTCAGACTTCACTGCTCATAAGAAATGTATTAGACATATTCACTCATAATTAGGAATTAAGAATGGTATCTGTATGGAAGGGGTGTATCAGGTAGAATCACATATAATACAGGGTGAGTCAAAAAGACTGCAATAGTGGAAAGAAGCCATTTTGTTTTCAAAACCGAAATGAATTTTAAATTTCTTTCAACGTTGGAAGAATGATGTATTTAATCCTAACTTTGTGTGAAAAAATGAAGTCGATCGCATTTTTCGTTTGTCTTTGGTGACCCTCTTTGCTGCACAACCAAATTTACCTGTTTGTCCACGAGCACAGGGATTTTCATTCGAAATGGCACACATTGCATTTTCATATTTGAATATCCCGCCAACAACAAAATGGAAAATGTCAGGTTTTTTATTAAAATTTAGAACATTATACGCTTTCATAGCATGGGTATGATTATAATTGATTATGCTAACTTACATGTAAACAAGAAAGGATGCATCAAATTCCAATAACATCACAAATGAACTAAAGTTTCCAAATTTGAATGAGAGACACATTTTGCGATCTGATGCATATTGTGGGTATCTCGTGGACAAACGTGTGAAATGGGTGCACTGGTCAAAAGGTTCACCAAAGACAAACGAAAAATGCGATCGACTTCATTTTTTCACACAAAATTAGGATTAAATACATCATTCTTACAACGTTTAAAAAGTTTTAAAATTCAATTTGGTTTTGAAAACAAAATGGCTTCTTTCCTCTATTGCAGTCTTTTTGACTCGCCCTGTATATGATTGTACCATATATTAAAGGCATGTTATGCAATCTTTTTCATTGGATGCCCTCTATCTGTGATTTTTTCCTAGAAATGCATTTGTTGTGTCAAATTACATTAATAACCATGAGACTAAAATATCTTATAGGTTAGAGAGCCATACGATTCTTAATTACTTTCAAAATCATGGTTTGAATACATTAAAATAAACTGTCGGAGTCTGCTCCGACCAGACTCCGACAACTTATTTTTTAAGTGATTTTCCCTGTTTTTTCCTTCGTAAATAGAATTCCAGTGTTTGACACCCTGTTGGTGCCGTTTACAATGTTTCCTGTTATTATCACAACTGTATACAAGTGAACAGAATACTATACAGGGTGACCCAATAAAAAGTTTACCCAAAATGAAATTGATGTTTTTTCATTTCCTGTAATTTGATATCTGTGTTTTTTATTGTATTATAAAGAATGGGTAATGAAGCATCTACCCTGAAAAAAATAATTATTTTGGTTGGTTGGTTTTTAAGATATGGTCAATTGAACATTACTTCAGCAAAACAGACTTGTCCACGGAGCATTATTTTTCTTAGGCATTTTTTTCTATTGTTTTTTATTTTTTAATCTTACAACACAGAAGGACATTTACAAATACAGAAAAGTAAAAAAATACAGAGTTATACAAAGTAAAACATCTTAGGCATGGTTGAACACAACTGCAACATCAAAAGATTGTTAAGATAAAGTACTCTTTAAGTGATCCGTGGACAAGTCTGTTTTGCTGAAGTATATGTTCAATGGACCATATCTTGAAAACCACCCAACCAAAATAAATATTTTTTTCAGGGTAGATGGTCCATTACCCAATCTTTATACTTAAGTAAATACCACAGATCTCAGGTTACAGAAAGTGGGACAAATATCACTTTCATTTTGGGTAAACTTTTTATTGGGTCACCCTGTAGAAGGCTTTATGATGAAAATGAAAGCAAATATGTTGAGAAATTCCTTAAATTGGAATATGATTTCCATTATGATTGTTAGTTCTGTGAAGGCTTTTTCACAGAAAGTACAGTCCAGGAAAGTCAAACTTTATTGTAAGAGGGGAAAAAAATATGTGTAAAAATTTGAAAAAGATCACATATTATTACTTTAAGTATTGTAATCAATCAATTGATTGTACCATATATTAGTGGTGTATGTTCCGATCACTTTAGATTTTTTTATCACATCAAAATATTTTGATATCAAAAGAAAACCCATATTTGTCCTTATTATTTCTGTAAAATCTTAGGCACAAGATATGTTCATTTAGACGGTATAGGCCATTAATGCAGTGGTTAACCCGGGGGGGGGGGGGGCACTGACATTGGAAAGGGGTATAGGTATGTGCCGCCCTGAAGACCCCCTTTTGCACCCTCTTCTGCTAGCTCATAAGAGCCCTTTTGAGCCTGCATCAGCTCTTAAGACCCCATTTTATTGAAAATTCAAACTTGCTCCAAATATTTCCGTTCCAAAGCCCCAATTTTTTGAAAGTTTTGCGTTCTAAAACCCACATTTTTCGCAAATTTGCATTCTTATACTAATCAAATTTGAAAATCAAACCAGTTCGTTCTTAAGACATTCCTTTTTTGAGATCATCAGTTCTTAAGACCCTATTTTTGTCATAAAATTCTCTCAGTTCAGTTTCGAAGCGGCCTTTTGAGACCCTGGGCGGACCACCCCTACCAAAAAAAAGTTGAGTGCCCACGCCGAGTGGTTAACCACCCGGTTCGTTTGTGCACTATACTCAATGGGCAAATTTCATGTCACCTTGTGCTTCTACAATAAGAACCGGTTAGAAGTATACAGCTCAAACTTTGTACTATGAATTTTTAACCCTTTATGTAGAATAGTAAACATTAACACTTTCCATGCGGCTATAATAGCTAACTAATTTAGTTTTACCATATACAAACAGATTTTTCAGAAACCTGTCCCAACTTACAAGGTCTATCTCAAGGATTATTGTTCCAATAATATGCATGTTTGTACTAATTTCAATGCATTTCTTATGGTGATTCCAAATATGGTAATGAAATTCAATAATGTTGCCATTTTTGAAACATTTTGTAAAACTTTGAAATGTCATCTGCTGCTGCCTGCCGCGTAGAAAGTGTTAAGTTGAAAATCGGGCCAGAAATCGGAACACCTATTAAGGGAAGTGTCAACCCTATTATTTTGATGATCAACTTTTGCTTCTAAGTTTGAGAATATTGAATAAAAGTACATAAAAGTATACATTTTTAAAAAGGAAATTTGATAAGGAAGCCGATGGTGATATCAATGTGATACCAAATAAACTAAATTTTGAGAAATGAACCAAAAAGCCATTTTTTTACCCCACATTTTTCAGACAGCATAACTATAAAATAAAAAATGGTAATTTGTTCTAATATACGTTTTTGTAAACAAAACAATTTTGTCTAGGAGGCAATTTTTTCTTTTTCTAAAATAAAGCTTGGTTTTGGAAATATTGCTAAAAACATCGGAAAAGTGTAAAAGTCGTGTTTTTTTGCGTACATTTCGCTAGAAATGGATGCATATCTCGAGTTTAAAATCCATAATCGAAAAAATAAAAAATTGCCTCCTAGCGCTGAAAGTCCTCTACACAATGGTAGTAAAAGCTTACCTGATAGTTTAATATATTTTTAGTTATGTTGTCTGAAAATTCGTAAAATTCCTTCAAATTTGAACTTCTAGAAAACATCGATTTAGTAAAAATATTGACATTTTCCACCATTTAAAGCTAAATGTTCACGGAACACACGGGAGTGTGACCTAAAAAGCGAGTATACTATCATGAACAATCATAATAAACTATCAGATTCAATTTATATTGTCACAATGTGAAGAAATTGGAAGAAAACTGAAATTTAAATGATCGTAAGATTGGCCTTTGTTTACATTTTAGACATTGTTTTGCGCTCTTTTGTTTTTCGCGTCTACGTCGCGGATATTAAGCGGCGCGTCTAGTTACTCGCGGGAAGTTTCAGCGCGCGACGCAATGATCGAACAGCTATCACAGCATTTAAAAAGCGCGGAACTCCGCTTAAATTCCCGCCAAATAACCACGTGCCTTTTCCTGACTCAAACTTACCAAAACAACAATTTAAAATCACCCAAAAGAACGGGAAATAATCGCTTCCGATTAGTAACTTATGATGGTAATGATAGAATACATATAAAAGTATTAAATAATAGAGAAATATGAAATTCAATTTTTGAAACAAGTGCTGGGTTGACACTGCCCTTAAGTATTGTATTCTATGTGGCATTAAAAATTGATAATATATTAGATCTCAGGCATGCATTACTTGCATGGTACAAAAATTGCCCAACACATAATATTCCATCAAATACTTGATGCATGGTTAGACCTAAAGTAACTATTATTCAAAAACATCTATTCATATACACCTGAGAAACCTCCAGAAAATATATAATTTGGTGCTATGTTTGTTCATTTCTGTCACACCAAATTAGTCGGGTATCTACGGAGGGTTAGTGTGCACCCCCCCAGGACTCCCCCAAACCAACTTTTTTTACTTCCTATTATGATCCTAAGACATAATCAGGATGTTACCAACAATATTTTCATATTGCTAAGGGGTTATGCAAGATGGCGTCCAAAATGGCCGCCATAACTGGTCAAATCTCATAAAATGACATATAGCAATCAAATTGTATGGTGAAAGTATAGTTTTAATAGTGGGATGTATGTATTAGACCACTAGACACTCATATCCAGAACTTTTGCTCTGTTAACACACCTAAATCCAAGATGGCCACCAAAATGGCCGCCAAAATTGGTAAAATTCCATATATTGGCATATATAAACCAACATGTATGATCAGAGTATAGTTTTAACAATGGGATGTATGTGTTAGACCACTAGAAACTCAAATATAGTATTTTTGCTTTGAAAACATACCTTAAAACCAAAATGGCCGCCAAATTAATGGTCAAAAGTGGTCAAAATTCCATAAAATAGCATAATATCAACCGAAATGTATGATAAAAATATAATTTTAATGATGGGATGTATGTGTTAGACCACAAGTAATTCATATCCAGTATCTGTGCTCTGTTATCATAGTTCAAAATCCAAAATGGCTGCCAAAATGGCCCCCAAAATGGTTCCTAAAGTGGTTGCAAAATTGTCAAATTCCATGAAATGGGATGATATCAACCTAAATGTATGATGAAAATATAGTTTTAATGATGGGATGTATGTATTAGACCAATAGTAACTCATATCTAGTATTTTTGCTTTGTTAACATACTTAGAAATCCAAAATGGCCCCCAAAATGGGTCCCGAAATGACTGGACAAATTGTCGAAATTCCATAAAATGGTATAATATCAACCAAAATGTATGATGAAAGTATAGTTTTAACATTGGGATGTATGTATTAGACCACTAGTAACTGATATCCAGTATATTTGCATTGTAATAACATACTTTAAATCCAAGATGGCCACCAAAATGGCCGCTGTAAATATACAAATAGTCTACATGAGTGTATGATAATCCACAATAGATATTGTAAGAGTGTATATTACATCACATTCACCAAATAGTAGTATGTTCGAAACTGCTAAGCTATTGCTTTTATATAAGGCCCACCTCTGTGACAATTTTGACTCTGTATCACTTTCCAAAATGGCTTCCAGAGTGGTTAAGTTGATGTTAAATGACCTAAAACAATTGTTTTGTATTGTAAATGACCATACTATGTAATACCAATACCCCAAATCTAATAAGACAGCATTCAATATATGTCTATGATAAAGCCTAGGGGCTGTAGATCTAGTTTGAGTATTTTGAAATATCCAAGATGGCTGCAAAAGGTTAAAATAACTGAAAAACAGTATTAGATTTACTGTTAGTGTTACATTAGATTTGAACAATGTTGGGGTATTGCCCAGCACTAATATTATATAGTAATAAAGTATCCCCCAAGACGAGGGGTCGAAATGGCGGGTACACAAGAAGATCTACGTGTCTTGACTGCTTATAAAATGTCTATAAAGACACACTTTATACTATTGTAACAAACAAAAGATTATATCTGTAGATTTTAATCCACCCAGTAAACGTTAAACGTATCTGTATGTGACAAGGTATGATTGAATGGTATAGACTCTTGATCAAGTGGTGGCTACCTGTGGTAATTATTTAGACCATTTGGAGGTTATCATACACTCTTGTAGACTATTTTTACATTTACAGCGGCCATTTTGGTGGCCATCTTGGTTTTAAAGTATGTTATTACAATGCAAATAAACTGGATATGAGTTACAAGTGGTCTAATACATACACCCAAATGTTAAAACTATACTTTCAACATACATTTTGTTTGATATTATCCCATTTTATGGAATTCCAACAATTTGCTCAGTCATTTTGGGACCCATTTTGGGGGCCATTTTGGATTTCTAAGTATGTTAACAAAGCACAAATACTAGATGAGAGTTACTAGTGGTCTAACACATACATCCCATTGTTAAAACTATACCCTGATCATACATGTTGGTTTATATATGCCAATATATAGAATTTTACAAATTTTGGCGGCCATTTTGGCGGCCATCTTGGATTTAGGTGTGTTAACAAAGCAAAAGTTCTGGATATGAGTGTCTAGTGGTCTAATACATACATCCCACTATTAAAACTATACTTTCACTATACAATTTGATTGCTATATGTCATTTTATGAGATTTGACCAGTTATGGCGGCCATTTTGGACGCCATCTTGCATAACCCCTTAGCAATATGAAAATATTTTTGGTAACATCCTGATTATGTCTTAGGATCATAATAGGAAGTAAAAAAAAGTTGGTTTGATGGAGTCCTGGGGGGGGGGGGGGGGGGTGCGGGGTGCACACTAACCCTCCGTATATACCTGACTAAATCTCTATGGTTTTAACTCCAAAATAAGGAGAAAAACTAAATTTAATTTGTTATAAATGTGTTGCTGAGATTCAGAGCTACAATCCTAAACATTTTCATTGGGCTGACATTGTATTAGCGACTATATGAGGTAGATGGTAGAACTTATTGAATGACCCTTGTATGAATGGCTTTTAAAGGCAGTTGACCTGACTTAGGCCCAATTTTTCACCCTTGTGATTTATATTCTACATGGATATGCACCATAAATACAATTGTATTCCAAAATAAATTACTCTAGTGATTCTAAAGATAAAAACAAAACTGTACTTGTCAGACCGGGTGGTATGGCACATTTGAGGATAATTCACAACTTCTGACTTGTGTCTGAATATAGAAGCATTCAATTTGGTTTCTTCAAAATTTAGTACCAACAACAACAAAAGTCAACATTTTCAATTGTTTGGGGGACAACATGAGGTGGGGTTTGAGCTGATGGGGGGGGGGGGGGGGGGGGGGGGCAGGGGGGATCAAGTATCATGACAAGGATCAAACTTACTTGGCACATGTTGAATGCTAGTTGTTTTATATATAGAAAAGCCTTTTGGGGACAACAGTAATGCAAAACATGCTGGACTGCACAAGAAATCTTCTTTGGGGGATCACTAACATTGATGCACAAAACAATTGTTAAGAACCACAGGATTATTTATGTTGATAATTATTGCATTTTATCCGGTCTTATTTATGTATTTTCAGACTGAACCATCCTGTCACTGACCATGATAATGGGAACCACTTTTTCCACAATGTATTCTGCATCAATAACAGAAATGCACCAGACTTTCCTGCACAGTACAGGTGAATATGTATTCATGACGACAGTAAGAAGTAAAAGATATCTATCAAACCAAGAGAAATACTATAACTAAGCTTGTTTAAGAATGCTCAACGAAATTGAAAGTTAACCGAACTGATACTATTTTTATCCTTTTAATTTGCTCCGTGCTAAAACCGGGGGAGGGGGATGGCGGCAGTAACATTTCTCATATTGTGAGCATATATAACTTTTATAGACACCCACTCAACACATATTTTCAAAATTCATTAAAATATTTAAAATTCATCACAAAATGAGGATTGTGCATGTTTTTCTCCCCCCAATTTGATGCCCTAAACGAGTAAGCCATATGTCACAAAAGTGTACAAAAATGAGTTAACCATATGATTTTCCTTTTAAAAAGAAGGATGATGATTACTTGTAAGGTATTGATATTGTAATATAAACCTATATTTTATTGAGAACTTCTCTCTACATCCCCCGAAAGGGGAGACACTTATATACAAAGAAGGATATCATGCCCGGGTATACAATTTCATATCCTGACCCAAAACATGTATTTGTCTATAACACACAAACACTCTAAGCTAGTATTGAAATATAATATAAACCTTTATTTTTACTTACTCACTTCATCCCGAGGAGGGGGTGGCACTTATATACAAAGATGGATATCATGATCAGGTATACATTTTCATACCCGGACCCAAAACAAGTATTTTTCTATAACACATAGACACTCTAAGCAAGGTTTGTGTTATTAACTCATGTCCAAGTCATATTCAATGTCCAAGTCATAATTATTCTCAAACACATACTTTGTTTCCTGATTTCTACTGTTCTTGACATTTCTAAGCAAATGTCTATGTGTGGTGGGTTTTTCACTCTGGTATGATATCCATATTCGAATAAAGCCCCCCCCCCCCCCCTCTATATTTTATTAACACGAAACGTTTGACTGTCAAGAAAGGTACTAAACAAACCAAGATAATTATAGGCAAATATATTTATTTTGAATATACATGAACAGAATTTCTATAATTTCTGTTACAGTCTCTACATTTTATGAGTTAGATAAATAATGTTCATATACAAAAGAAAGGTATACAATATCTTAGTTTACATAAATCCTGGGTGGGTATTAAGGTCTCATTTATTTGGTAACATCAATGTTATATTTCAATATGCTTGTTGTAGAAAACATGACTTTGATATTAAAGTATCAACTATCAAGGAATAATGCAGCAACCCTGCAATTTGTTGTATGCATTTCAAGAATAGTTAAAGTCCCTATCATAACACATTTTGTTATAATCTTGTGTATATCTCGTAACAAGGCACACAACAGTATATAATACAATTTTAATTGGAAGCTATTGTACACACTTTGCAGAAATATTATACTGGCAATTATTTAGTGGTCCTGATAAATATCTTCAAAAAGGCAATGAACACTATTTCTTTATTTACAAACATGTTTTACAAATATTGATCTAATTCTACATCATATATAATGCACATAACAATATTTCACAACGACTTAATAAATTATTGAAAATAAGTTCTACTAAATAAAACATGACAATAATAATTAATGCTTATGTGCTGTGACATTGGAGTGCATTCTAGTGACAATTGCAGCTTTTTTCATGCAAGTGATAAGATTTGACTGTTTGATCATATATGCTATCATGATGGAGTCACATGCATAAGCTGCCCATACATGAATACAAACTAATGTCACTGCACGGAGATAGCAAAATAATAACATGTAATGCGATCAAGCAATGACTCTGAAGTAGAAAACATCTAACTTTTAGGTTTGTTTTCTAAGATCATATTGTTTATAGACCTACACATTATGCAGAAAACCAAGAGTTTTGCAAACAATAGAAAACAAAAGAATTATATATCCTCTGTTTAGTTACATCTTATTAAATTAATAATCCCGACTTCCAACTCATTTCGCTTGATCACATCACATATTCTATGGTTTATATATGTTTGCCTTTCCCTGTGCATTGATCTTAATACACATTGAAGTGATATTTGCCTTTATTGTGATACACACTACTATCACTACACAGAGTGAGACAGAAAAGATTGTTATCTTCCAATTGCATATATTAGCTAATACCTGTGTATTGTTCTTACTAATTCCAGAACACAATTCTAAATTATTGGATCAATTGAGTTACTCATGTAACCTAATCTTATTTATACATGTGGTACCATGTAGTAATATCACTGTTTACTTGTTTGGCAGTCAGTACAGGTGCAATCAGCAGATCTACTTTGATGGAAGAAGGAATCGAACCAAAGACCCCAATCAAGAAAACATAGATGTGTGAATTTTGGCTACCAGAGTTTTGTGAACACTCAGAGTTGCAGTGTATAGGAATCAATCATACCTGGCAGGTTAGTAAATGGGAGCAAATTTACTCATCAGTTGTACCCATTTTCATCCAAAATTCTGGATTTAGTGACATTTTAAAATGTGAGCTTTGCATATATATGCAACATAAATAGATTGACAGTGTGGATGGCCATGTAATGCAGATCACCAGTTTTGAATGACAAACATATTTAGATTATTTCACATAGCGATCATCAGATGTCATCAAACTTGTACCTGATGGTTCCCATTGTAACACTATCTGTTGTGACGATTATAGGTCAATAAATGCGTATGTGTTGTTTCGAGAGAAATTAGGCAAATCAATGCAGGCGCGTGCTGATGTTGATGTGTGAATAATGTCACATACCCGCAGGGGGAGTGCTATTGTGAGCATATCAACAAAAACATACGCATGTATACAGTCATCAAAAAAAGTAACTATACAGGTAATAAATGGGCTTCTAACTCTAAACATGTATATCCTAACTAAAAATATTAAATGATAAAGTTGTTGAGGAATTTGTCTTCTTCAATATGAGATATTGCAAGATAGGATCGGGTAATTATTGAGGAAGTGACACTTCAAAATGTAAGGTAAAGTCATAATTTCAAATTCACATTTAACATTTCAACACGGGGGAGAGATTGACAGTAGCGTGTGTGTGGCGTATTGATCCATCGGAACAGTGCGGCCGACTGTCCAACCTACGCATGAATCCACCAATTGCACTACCGGTAATTAATAAAGTACCTGTAGATTGGTCCGCGTGTAGAAAATAAAAATGTGAAAATGAAAATCGGACTTCTCCTTACATTTTTGAGTGCCACTTCCTCAATAATCACCCGATCCTAGCGTGCAATATCTCATATTAAAGACGATAAATTTCTCAACAACCTTATAATTTTATATTTTTAGGTAGGACATATATTTTTAGAGTTAGAAGCCCATTTATTACCGGTATAGTTACTTTTTTTGATGACTGTATTGACCTAATTCATACACGACACTATACAAATCAAAATTCACAATTTGAGCATAATTTGAATAAACGAATAAACATGTGTTAACAAGTTGGCTAACACCCGCAGTGAAACTCGGCAAACCCACGATACCTGAACAACAAATTAAAAACAAAGTGGTTGGTGAGCGCATTGAATGGCACACACACGGAGTGCATTAGACACTTTCAATGCACTCTGCATACTTTAGTTTCTTGCTTTCTGATTGGTTCGAAGTTACTAAGAGTGTATGAATTCAAGACAATGGGTTGACTTCAACTTTGACTTAAATCACTATTTTGATGACTTTCTAACAACAGGAAAAGTTACTATGCATCTGAATCAAACTGAATGACATCTGTGTCTTGAAGTTAACAGAAGGAGATATGTGAGCAGAACAACAGGAAAACAGGTATGACCAGATTTGTAATTCCTGGGGGAGCACTCCTATTCAAAGGTGGATATCATAGCCATCAAAATAAATAAAAAGGGGTTGCATTGACTGGAGTGAGAGTGAAGTGTATGTATGCATAGTGTCAAAACCTGCAAAAATCCAACAAATGTGGTGTGTTTTCAGCATAAAACTGTATAAAATATCTGTTTTGTGGAAGAAAACTGGGAAGAACAATCTTGTTGTATAACTGTAATTGAGGACCCTAGATCTAAAAGGGGGTTAAGTCACAATCTTGTGAAATTGTAGTTAGTATCAGTTTTCTGCTACAAGGAGGATCTCTGCACCCTCTGTTCAAATGTTAAAGTTAAGTCATGCGGAAAAGCTGTGTAAGATTCCATGGGAGGTAAAACTCGAGTGGGTCAAGTCCACACATGGACACAATGAAACCCAGTTTTTGCCATTTTTCTCAATGTGACTTAACCCCCTTTTAGATCTAGGGTCCTCAATTGTGGGTTGACAAGTGAAACACCTGTGTGTTATGTCTAAAAAAAGCATGTGACGTGAGAATGATATCTGTATATGTTTACAACTTGTCCTTTGGTTTTAGCTTCTAATTTACATAATGTTTATACACATAGTTATTTTGTGACAACTGATTATTTTGGTGCCATTTCAAACAAGCAGCATAGTCAATGTCACTTCCTCTCTGGACAGTGACATTAATATTCATGTATGGATCTTCTGTCTTTCTTGAGTTGTGGGGGAGAATATTTATTCACTGCAAGCGGTGAATGATGCAGTTAAATAGACTCTATACTGTAGTTCGGTCAGTTACAAATTGGCGAGAAATTTGAGTTTTTAATGTCTCCGCGCGCAAATGTTATCCAAGTGGATGTGCACCATTTTGGCATACATGCATGCATCACACACATGATGCATGGTGTGCAAGGTTATGTAAGCGTTATGCGCATCCACACTCTTTTGTAGTAATTCGCTGCTGTTTTAGAAGGCTCACCAATTTGGAACTGATGGAACTATAGTAGAGTTTGATTCTAACTTACATGTACATTCATATATCAACAATATAGAAAGAAAACGTGTCATTGCCATGCAATAACCAGCAATAGAATAATAAGACCAGTCTTGAAATTTTGAAAGCCAAGTTTAGGTTGGGGAGGGAAGTTACGTATTGTACTTCAAAGAAAGGCCTGTGAACTATTCAGATTCTGTTGTAGGAATCAGGACTGGAACTTCAGACTTTTTTCAACCCGCCAATAGGGCAGGTAACTCACAAAAAATACCTGCCCTACAGAAATTTCACAAGTCAGTGTAAGTCACTTACACAGTGAGTTTGAGAATGTTTACTGTCAGTCGGGTAGGGATTTTATTATCTTCACCCACCCAACGCAAAAGTTACCCGCTATGGGCAGGTGGTGGACGGGTACTATTTCCAGCTCTGGTAGGAATTGCAGCAGAATTGTGCATTTGGGAAAAGTAGTTTGTATACTGATGTCTACGTAAACCAAGAGGGGACAAGATACCAGCATTGTATAGGAGAATTGGCAAACTCTCTACAATATTGTTATGAGTCACAATGTTAAGTTGTTAAAAGAAAGATTTGGTCATTCCAGTTGAGAATTAATTTCAATGTATAGAGGGTAATTGTAAAATAACATGCCTATGCTGTGTGGATAAGTCTGGGTATAGATTTTTAATGTAGCATATATCCTACCTTAGATGCAGTGTAAGATGGTTACTAAGTTATGAATGGAAGCATCTAATGATCAGCCATGATTTGCATTAATTGTCAAAGTCAAAGTTGTTGACAGTGTCCACGATGCACTTGATCCCCTTTGGCTCTATGCGCCAGGTCCTAGGTCGACCAAACCGTGCAAACCGTGCTCTTACTATAGTGGAACAACCATCCTTTTCAAGTTCTTCAAAGCATTTCTTAAGAAAGGGGCTTTCACATAGTTGTAACTTCATTATTGGTGTGAATATTACCTGTTGTAAAGCTGGTGCATCAACAAAGCTTCTGAAGAATTCTGTCCAAGCTGATTCAGAAAAACTTTTAGATGGGCGCTTGGTGCAATCCTTCAAATTTAGCACACTCAGATAGGGCATTGATTTCAGCTGATTTGCTAGTAAAGGCAGTTTGGAACCTATATTATTCCCTTTAAGTGACAGCTCTTGCAATGACAAAAGACTGCACAGGCATATGCACAGTTCCTTGACATGTTCCTGATCCCTAAGGTAGTAGGATGGACTGCCCCTGTACTGCCCTCTTGGTTGTGACAATGTGAGTTTCAATAGCCTAGTTGATGTCCTCAGTATATCAAACAATGTCAGACAACATTCTTGATCCATGTCATTATCAGTCAGGTGCAATTCCTTGAGAGTCTTGATGCATGGTATGTGGAGGATATTATCCTTGTCTAATGGAACATCACTTAAATCCAGGACCTCTAGCAATGGTGATGTGATTGATTTCAGGACTTGGGTTATATTACCTGGCGGTGCAAGTATATCTTTGGTTAACTGAAATCTCTGTAGATTTTGTAATTTTGATACAAATGCTCTACATGATTTACCGATATGATGATTACCAAGGGTGACATCTCTTATTTTCATTGCATTGACAGTCTGTAGTAACCCATTATAAAAGCATTCATGATACTCTGTAGAAGAAATTCTCATATCGAAGTACTTTATCTTTGTTGACAATAAACCAACATCTGCTAGGTATAAGTGGTTGACATTAGGCAAACATTTCACTACATCTTCAATCGGTTTGACAGCAGTTCGAAGTAACATCAATCTGTGCATACTCAAATATTTCACATGTGTTTGTAACAAATTATACTTTACCATGCCATGGAAAAAATAGGCAATTTCTGACGATAGAGGGCTTAACATAGGGTATGCAATGTCACATCCATCACAATTGCTGAATAGAGGAATCATTGCATGGAATACTTCTTGCATATCTTCCCTTTCGATTCCAAACTCATACAGAGCTTCAATAGGAAGCCTGTTAGCTGCACTGTTTAAGCTGAATATGTGTGAGACATCTACTCCCCAATGTAAAGGTATGTGACTTCTGATGTCTGATTCCATTGATATACCTAATTCCTTTCTCCTAATGCAAATCGATTCAACAATATGTTTCAGAAAGAACTTGACTGTTGTGGTTGTGTCACTCAATCCACAACAAAAACAAATCATCTGGTGTATGTTCTCTGGATGGATGAAATCAATTTGTTTTAGCCAAGATAAGCATGACTCATGATTTTCAGTTTTGACTAAATTAACCAAATATAGAGCAGCTGACATTTCTTGGAAAGTCTTGTGTAGAAATTCCACAGTTTGCTCACTTCTCAACCGATTTGGTGGAATTATCTTCATTGTTGTAACTACACCTAGCTGACAAGCACAGTCAAGGATGCCTGAATCAAATTGTTTGGCTTTAAATACTAGTTTATCTTCAAGTAATCCTTGCAATGCTATTTTTCCTGTTGCGTCAATGAGCTTCATAACGCTTTCCTCATCATAATGCTTCAATCTATATGTTGCCAAACACAATACTACCTCCTTATAGACACTACTCATTTGAGTAGGAAGGGTCTCATTTTGTTTCCACAACATACACAGCATTGCACATATAGCAGGAATTTTTGATATTTCCTTCAATTTTTTATTAATTATCAGATGATGTTGTAAAGCCCATCTTTGGTGAAATGAGTCACGTGTGAAAAACTTGTTTGAATATTCTTCTAACTTGTCATCATCATCTAATCCATTCAACTGCACATGAGCATCACAACCATAGCTATCTTTGAAGGTACTAACTTGATTGGGACGAGAGGTAATTAAAACACAGCTTTCATGTAGCCAACAGTTACTCAGCAACTTATTGATATCTCCTGAATTTGACTCTCTATAAGTTTTTGTGACCTCATCATATCCATCCAATAATACTAGTATAGATTCTGAATGTCTTGTAAGATATGATTCTAAATCTTCTTTCACTACTTTATCCAAGCGCTGTGCCTGTATGGCATCTACAAGATTCATCCCTGGTTCAAATTCGTTCATTTTCAGAACAAACACCAATTCAAATGAACTCTCAGTGAAAGTCTTTGCCCATTGATACGCTAGCCTTTTTATCACTGTGGACTTCCCCATTCCTGGCTTTCCATCTACCAGAACCCGTTTACATTGTTTACCTTTGCTATCTTTCAAGTCTACTAGTTTTGCATATGTTTCTACTTTTATTCCATTCATACCCCTGTCCTGTCTTGTCATACCCAACTCTACAAACCCTTCCTCAATATCTTGATATTTGTCCGGCATGTCTGGTAGTAATCGCATTGTGTTCTGTGGCATTGACAGATATGTGTCTACCAGCTGCTTTCTCCAATACTCTACATCAAACGACTCTTCTTCTGAAAGCAAAGAGAGTAAAAATATATCATTTATAGTTTTTGGATCAATGTCACAAATACTGGTAATGTAATAAATGCAATCTCAAAATTATGTTGGGTGGGCAACAGAGGCATTGCAAGGATTTATATCGGGAGGGGAGTGTGGGGCGGAGGGGGAGCAATATTTAGCCATAAATACTTAGCAGAGTGTATTATCACACAACCACTTATTTTCCAGAGACTGAATCATCTGTTTTGCTTGATTTTGTGATCATTATTTTTTTAATGCAATAATTATTCATTATCCATAATTCCGCAAATTTCAAGCTTCCAGAAAAATATAACAAACAATTAATTATGCTAACAATATGTTAATTAGCTCATAAAT
Organism: Ophiura sarsii; assembly: GCA_035610835.1. Classification (NCBI taxonomy): domain Eukaryota; kingdom Metazoa; phylum Echinodermata; class Ophiuroidea; order Amphilepidida; family Ophiuridae; genus Ophiura; species Ophiura sarsii. Next base: position 79,199,890 of record CM069441.1, on the reverse strand, counting down.
AATTAATGAGGTTTGATTATAAAATTGACAATAATATTAAATTTGTAATGAATATTGCAATATTTCACATCGTCAAGAACATCAATTTTGTGACTTTTACTGAAACTAGTGTACAATAACCAATTTTTGAGTTGATGCAAAAGTGATTTGAATAATATTTTAATATATTGAATGATTTTTAGAGGCATTTTAAGGTTAAATTTCCTGTCAAATTTGGTCTATTTTATCAACAAAATTAGACATTTTTTGTTACATTTAGTATTTTTACAAGAAAATAATATGATGATAGTCATTCATTCTTTTTTGGAATGGGATACAAGTGACACAATCCATCTAAAACTATCACAATATTTGTTATTTATCATGTAAAATATACCTATATTCTATTACCATATTTGATTAATTTTCAGGCCAAAAGCAAAATCGTGGCATGACACTTGTCGTAGATTAGGGTTAAGACATGAAATGATTTGCTTGTGGTTATTATATAGCAAATGATTTATTTGGACATGTTAATTATGAAACCCTTTTCTCTATCTGATGCGTCAATGATCCAAGCTATACCATTGATGAATTCTCTAAAATTGAATTCCCTTCATTGTTTCAACATTAATAATGGCCTATGGCTTATATTTATACGCCATTAATAAATTACATCCTGACTCAAAGCTTGACTTTGGGAGATATAAGAACAACAGAGGGTGATAGCTATAATGTCCCAAATGTTGCATTGCCAAGGGATGTGCCTTGAAGTCATTCACAACTGGTAAAATGTTCCATTAATACAATCATTTTATGTTAGAATTCTCTCTTAGCCACATAGTGTTGGTAACAGTATATCTGGAAATGGTTATGAATTCTTAAATATGAATAATTAAATATGAATAATTAAATTTAATAATTAAATTTAATATATCCAGATATTGCTTTGGTCAATAACCTGATACTTACTCTCTTCTATTGTAGACAGCTTGGACATCTTTGTTGGTATTGTATCATTCAATGAGCTTGTTCCAGGAGCCAGGTATTGCTCTATAAAGAAACATAAAGTGAAATATGAATGGTTGTCCTTATCTCCACCTCAAAATCAGTTTGCAACAGTGCCATGTCCAAAGGGGTGGGGGGGGGGGGGGGGGGGGGGGGGGCACTTTGACTATCATTTGGGGGAATTTCATCCATTTGGGGAATTACATGTATTTCTACCCTTAGCATGCCATCTAAAACATGCATGTTCTTTCATTCTCTAGGGACAATTATCCTAAATGGTATGAATTCCCTTCAATTTATTCAAGGAAAATAAACCAAACTGACAGTTGATAACCAATTTTGTTGAAAAAGGTGTTTTTTATATTATTTTGTCAACTGCAAAGCAAATCCACCCTCTGGCAACTCGTGGCTGTCTTTTTCCATGTTTAAGACTTATGTGTCATGAAAGCTTCCATTCATGCCTATTCTTGCATTTCCCATCAATTGCTGCATTTTTATAGTTGTTATTGTAAGTGTGGCACTTTTATGATCTATTGCACAAATATTTTAGAGAATGCGTGAAGGGAACACACAATACATCTATATTACATACCACGCTTACGAAGCCCAACTTCATCCTCAAGTTCTCTCATCTTATTGTACAGGTCCATTCTCTTATCACAATGCAAAAGTTCCATGAATCCATTGTAGGCACCTGTTGTTCTCTTAATGATCCCCAGCAGTTTGTCAACCTTCTTGCCCATAATCAGAATGTGTTCAATAGTTTCCCTCTCCTCGTCTGTGATGACCTCCTCGGCAACAAGCTCTCGCAGGAAAGCATCATCAATTGCCAAAAAATCAGGAAGAATAGGAGCTGCTTTGCGTAAGATACTCGCTATCTTCTTACGTGCTTCCATATCTGATGCATAAATGATGTGTACAATTTCAGTATAGTTATAATTCTACAGTCATGTCCTGATGTTATTACACATTTAACACAATAATCATATTCAAGTAAATATTCCCTACAGTGATGGCACTTTTCGGGTGAACATACACTTTTCGGGTGAACATATCCAACCATTTCCAAACTATATATGCACGAATGATACCTTCCATCAACAAATAGCAAATGTTTATATAGCCCACTCATAAGATTTAAAGGAAATAGAGTGGAGGTGAAGCAGTTGAAAGACCACCTTAACAGAATTCTCTTCATCCCTAACCCCGGGGTAGGGTTTTTAACTTGGGATCACAATTTTGGAAGAGAAAACATGTAACAACTTAATCACCGGGGACCGGCAGGGAATCAATCTGGGGACTGGACATCAGGCTAAGCCCGTTGTCCCACCCACTAAGCCACGACCCTCAGATACTCGTTTGCGCAGTATACCACGCTCACTATATATATAGGCTGATTATATGTCACCGAAAACCGTCAGCTCATGCGCTTGGAGATAGGCTTAGAAGTAGTGTTTTCTTTTAGCATGGGGGAGGGGGGGGGGGGGTGGTGTAGGGTTAAAGATGGAGTTCTTTCATGACATTCCATTCAGGATACATCCCCATAAATATATACCTCAGTGATGCATGTAGGATGGCTACATCTGCATTATAGTCCCAGGCGCGTACCGCGGCATGTGAGCCAGGGGGGGGCAAGTATATGTCGTCCCGACAGTGGCGTAAATTTTTGTAAAAGGTTGCCCCAAATTTTTTCCCAGTCAGTCACCTCGTGAATTTCACGTAAGTGGGGGGGGGTAGGGTCAAAAAAGATTGCACGGTCACAAAGGTGGCACGGTCACAACATTTCGCACGGTCACAACATTTCGCAGTCCAAATAGCACAACAGTCAACAAATAATGCCCAATCATCAGTGTTTTCTGGCCTAGGCCCTAATTTTTTTTTTCTTATGCGAATTTAGCGTCCTGGTAGTGCGAATTTAGCGTCCCGGTATTTGGAGCCAGGGGGCAACTTGCCCCCCCTGCCCCCCCGGTCGGTACGCCACTGTATAGTCCTTGCAGATATACCATAGGGATCTCATTGTATAAGTTATTCAAAGCTGGTGAAATCTTCCATTAATATGTTGGAATTCTCTCCAAATCACATAATCTTAGGCACATGATGTCACATGACTTCACTTTGGCCAATAACTTGATACTTACTCTCTTTTGTTGTAGACAGTTTGAATTTCTTTTTGGGTATGGTATCATGCACTGTGCTAGTTCCAGGAGCAGAGTCTTGCTCTATAAAGAAACATGTTATTGTGATGGTTAGAAAGTTATATTTGGATGCATGTTATATCCTTCACCACCTCAAAGTCAGTTTTCAGAAAACTTTTACTCACATAGCAGTATTACCTATATACAGGGTGTATCATAAAAACCGCAACACTTTTTGTTTTGAACCATATCCGTAGGGAAAATCACTTATCAACCCAAAATGTAGACAGTATGTTAGACTTAAAGCTATGTCTTTTCATAGTCAAATATGATCAATCAATACCGGTTTCGGTAATTTCGGTAGTGGCCGAAACAATTAGACCAAGAAAACAATGATTCTTACCTCAAAATGTAATATACATTGTTTTGTTTATAAGGCAGAGATATTGATTTTTGAACATTTATTTAAGAAATGAGCGACGTGCATATGATATGTCAAAAACAACATTTTGAGTGTTAGGTACACCTTTAACCTATCACGTTCATTATGCAGACAAACATAAAATGACAGATAATCAAAACATTCATTTATTGCACTTTTTGACACGAACTATCCTCAAAATCAAGAGGTAGATTTAAATTTGATTTTGATTGTCATCCGCATCCAGAAGGAGCCTAATTAGCCTTTCATCAAGGCACTGTATTCAGTATAGGTGTGAGCGCCCTCTATCATAATTGTGGAATCGCTCGGCGCTGCGCTCGGCACTCAAGAGGCGTCTTTGACAAAGACTAGAGCCTAACATAACATTGGCTATGGGATTCCATAGTTCTGACGGATAAGCTGTTGGTGTCTGGAGCACTTGGTAATTTGGATAGTATCAAACATAAAAGCCTAATGATAAGTGCTGGTAATAGTGCAAGGCCAATTACAAGTGATATAAATTGAATTTTAGAGTTGCATTATAAAACCAATAATTTCTCTGTCTTTTTTTGACCGCTATTGCCCAGATTTGATGACCTGATACCAGCTTTAGAAATAAGGGGACCATTATAGGGGAACATGATGACATGTATATTTACCACGCTCACGAAGCCCAAATTCATCTTCAAGTTCTTTCATCTTGTGGTACAAGTCCATACTCCAATAACAATTCAAAAGTTCCATAAATCCATTGTAGGCACCTGTTGTTCTCTTAATGATTCCCAGCAGTTTGTCAACCTTCTTGCCCATGATCTGAATATTTTCAATGGTTTCCCTCTCCTCGTCTGTGATGACCTCCTCGGCAACAAGCTCTCGCAGGAAAGCATCATCAATTGTCAAGAAATCAGGAAGAATAGGAGCTGCTTTGCGTAAGATACTCGCTATCTTCATACGTGCTTCCATATCTGATAGATGAATGATGTGTACAATTTCAGTCAAGTTAAAAAACATTTGCGTACTGTGCATGAATAATACATTCCATTATCAACAAATAGCAAATGTTTACCCGTCTTACTTCCAAATCTTTAAAACTGTGAAATCTGATATCCAATACTTTAGTATTTGGAGACCCTTTACTTTTCAAGTGTGATTTCTTTTGGAAATATACCATAGGAAATCAATTAATACCATGGTACCTTGAAATAGTTGTTTTTTGCAGGGAGATATGCAATTGATTGTGAAAAAGTAGCGCATCCCCCCCCCCCCCACCCCCCACACCACCACCTTCCCTTATCAGGCTACATACTAAATGACAGTGTACCCACCTTGGTTGTGGGGCGCTTTACTGGTCTACTTTACTGTCGCCTTAACAGCGTCCAAATAATCTGCCGTCTTTCATTGAAGAGTTTGTCGTCATTGAACAATTTTCATTCCTGTAATGATACCAAACAACAAAATAAAAAACAGGTGACAAACACAACTTTAGCATTAATTATGTCTGCTGCTAAAATAATTTAAGCAAAGCATAAACAAATTTTAAATGTCAGCACTATTTCCACGGAGCTTTTTTTCAAGCGTTTTTTACCTTTCCTACACTGTCATGAATTACTCTAGAAGATATTGCCCGCGGAGAACGACTGTGTTAATTGATAAAACACAAGGGTCATCATAAGTTTGCAACTATAAGCATTCTTTCCATACAGGCGATTATATATCCCAAGTGGGACCTACATGTAAGATGTTTTGAGCCAAATAGAAATGGGTCAAGGCACTATAACCTACATGCCACTGAGCAGACAAAAAACGCCCCGTGTTAATAGAGCGTCACATTAAGTTTATTCCATCACTGTGATAAGCTGAACCTTTGTAGCAGAGACCCTAACCTGTAGTCATTGGCTTTGCTTAGCTCACTCAAGACAAGTTACACTTGTGTGGTCTGACGAGGGCTTGATTCTAGAGCTACCCAATGAGCGGAAAAGACTCGAGCTGGGGTATTTCAAGCGACAGCGTACCTAGTTTTCATATGCTAATTTTACCAATAAAGTAACCATTCAGTTTACTGATAATTGGCACGAGTTAACGGTAGTTGCTTTAAGCGTGAGCTATCATATCAGCTACCTTCATAACAGTATAGAGGACTGTACATTGACAATGTGATGTCAAACGGGTATAATTTCATACCGTCTGGCGTAGAATTAAGTTTGTTATAGTAATAAATGTTATAACCCCTGTTATAACGGTGATGTTATATCACAACAGTGTAACTAGCAAAAACAGTGTTGCTGGTTGGATCGGGTTGGCTCGCCCAAGCAAGCGCGAGCGAGGCCTTGGCGGAGCGAGCACCCATCATCTCCAGTTTTGAAGTGCTTGGTAATAGACTGAGTACAGACTTGTAGAAATCTGGCTTTTGTGGCTATAAAAAATATACTTAAATCGGTCTGAATTTTAGGTATGTTAAAGAGCAATCCAATACGTATAAACGTAGACGTTATTTATACAAATTCTATCAATTTGAGGACATTTTGACATGAAAGAATTTGTTTTATTCATTTATTTCTTCTTTTTTTCTTTCTTCTTTTTTTTTTTTGGGGGGGGGGGGGGCGTGGAGAAAATGGGTTTGGCTTACCGGACTGGTTGAGTGGGGTGAAGGTTCATGACTGGGGGTGGGGTCCCATGGTAGAAATGGTCTTCGTATTTTAAATGCATTGCCCAATGAAACTGGACCTTTTGCTCTCTGTAATGCCCAGGAAAGCCCGTTATTTACCCAATCTTAAAACTAGAGGACATTAACAACATTCTGGACAATAATGAAATACAAATCTTTGGCGCAAGACTACGTCTTGACAGACCTTGCTTCTTTCCATTAGGCCTTTCAATCAACACAAATATACTAGTAATAAAAAATCCCGTACAAACATGAACAAACGAAGGGAACGGGGACATTCCCGGGGGCGGAGTAGGCCTAGGTGGGTGCCACCATGAAAACACCCGTTTTCACTCTCTTCTGCAGTTCTGCTTGCTCTTAAGACCCCCTTTTTAGCCTGCATTTCATTAAAAATTCAAGATTTCAAAGCCCATTTTCTTTTACATTTGCATTAAAACTGCCCCCCCCCCCACCCCCCAAAATCTGTTGGTTTTTTTGTGTACCAATGTACCTTTTTGTGTGAAAACGCCCCCCCCCCCCCCCTCCACCCTTATTTTTCGAAAACGCCCCCTTTCCCATTGTGTAAAGCATTTTTCGGGCCGTTTTGGACTAAAATATGTCCTAACCCCATCCTATTAACTGCATCATCAGCAAAAAGACACAAAACACAGGACAAAACACCTGGACAAAACATTGCGAGTACACCCGTTAAAGAATAAATTGGGCACCCCTTCCCCTCCTCTCCCGACAACACAAGAGTAGGCCCCTATACATTGTCTATATGACGGCACACGATGTTTACATACATGTGTGACGCCACTAACAATATGAAAAAGTAAGTTGTTTAGTTTGTCTATTCACTGTCAATTTTATTTGACCATTTGTGGTTTCTGTATAGACTAACGACTTAACTGGATCTCATTCAGGTTCAAAGTATTATCTAATTGAATTAGATAATATTATTGTACAGACTGGTTTGCACCTGTATTTTTTTATTCATTGACTTTTGGATTCTTTCAACAAAATTTTAATGCATAAACCCATAACCCAAACAAACAGTTCATAATATTGTTGACAAAAATCGGGAACAACACATTATGGTTTATCCACATTATACATTATTATAGGCCCATAACGTTTGATTTCATGGACAAAGATACCCGTTTCTGTTTCATGTCAGTCATCAATGTAAAGTTACAGATGTTGCCGGTTGAGTCTTTTCACGCCCATCGAGTGTAAACTGTGTAATAATTCGTTTACGTCACTTTTTTACAGCGTGCGCGTGCTGACAAACAAACAAAGTAAAAGAAGAACGAAAATAGCATACGTCACGTCACGTCACGGGGGGACGGGGAGGACAGTCAAGTCAAATATATAATCAATTATGCGTCATCTTTGCACCCTATTAGTGAGAATTTTACGTTTCTCTCCGAAATTGTGCACACATAAAACACCGAGAATACCAAATACTTCACTCCCATCCCTTTTCAAATGTGATATCAAAAAATGTTGTAAAAACATGGACACCCTTAGTCTTTATTGGAAGTTTAATGCACATAAAAAAATACCTCTGAAACCTGAGACAAATATAACCTTTGATATATTCGCCGTACTACTGCAGTATTATAGTTGATTCAACTCCCCCCACCCCCGATAATCAGAATTCGAAATAAACCACAGATGGTAAAACAGATCGTGCATATTAATAAAACCTCAGACTGCATGTACATATGTCCACGACTTAATATAGATCATTGGGCGCCAACACGATTCACCTAAGCAACATTGCAAAAAACAGTAGACCTGGGGGATTTCAGGTGACAGCGTACCTAGTATTCACGAGAATTCAAACAAACAGACCTTGCATATATTAATAAAACCACAGACTGCCTATGTCCACGACTTATATATTATTGGGCGCCAACACGATTCGTCTGGCAACATTGCAAAAAACACTGGACCTGGGGGATTTCAGGCGACAGCATACCTAGTATTCACGATTTACTGCGGCGCCCAGGCGGGCTATAACACCAACATTTTGTGAGCTGCCTCCTTAGGTTAGGTCTTATCGAGGGTTGAGCGCCAGAAGGCCTTAACTCAAAAAATGCTATTTTGAGATAATCAACTTTCAAATATTTGGGACTCATACACTGTAGCACCCAACTTATAACTCTAATTTTAGTCAAAGAGTGTTTATGAGTTATCGCTTTATGGTTCTGAAAATCTAGGTTATATTGATTATTTTTTGTATCAAAATACCAATTTGCCCAAAAACTGAGCGCTCAACCCTCATTATGTATGTTGGTCTCAGCTTAGTTTAAGCTTGACTGCCACGCAGTGACCTGGGGTTCGTTTTCAACAACAAAAAGTATCAAAGTATGTATAAATACCTACATGTAAAGAACCTACATGTATGGCAAGTAAGACTTGATGAAATCCATGCCAAGTACCCTCAAATGAGGAAGTGAAGTGAATAAATAATCTCAAACTGGTGGAATGAAATAAGCAAATAATATATTTCAAAAATATAAGTGTTAATGAACCTGGTCCCCTATCATGTCTAGAGAAAACCCACTGGACCATAGAGATTGTATTTTGTACAGAGGCACTAGAATTAGAGATTGTATTTTGTACAGGGGCACTAGAATTAGAGATTGTATTTTGTACAGGGGCACTAGAATTAGAGATTGTATTTTGTACAGGGGCACTAGAATTAGAGATTGTATTTTGTACAGAGGCACTAGAATTAGAGATTGTATTTTGTACAGGGGCACTAGAATTAGAGATTGTATTTTGTACAGGGGCACTAGAATTAGAGATTGTATTTTGTACAGGGGCACTAGAATTAGAGATTGTATTTTGTACAGGGGCACTAGAATTAGAGATTGTATTTTGTACAGGGGCACTAGAATTAGAGATTGTATTTTGTACAGGGGCACTAGAATTAGAGATTGTATTTTGTACAGGGGCACTAGAATTAGAGATTGAAATTTGTACAGGGGCACTAGAATTAGAGATTGTATTTTGTACAGGGGCACTAGAATTAGAGATTGTATTTTGTACAGGGGCACTAGAATTAGAGATTGTATTTTGTACAGGGGCACTAGAATTAGAGATTGTATTTTGTACAGGGGCACTAGAATTAGAGATTGTATTTTGTACAGGGGCACTAGAATTAGAGATTGTATTTTGTACAGGGGCACTAGAATTAGAGATTGTATTTTGTACAGGGGCACTAGAATTAGAGATTGTATTTTGTACAGGGGCACTAGAATTAGAGATTGTATTTTGTACAGGGGCACTAGAATTAGAGATTGTATTTTGTACAGGGGCACTAGAATTAGAGATTGTATTTTGTACAGGGGCACTAGAATTAGAGATTGTATTTTGTACAGGGGCACTAGAATTAGAGATTGTATTTTGTACAGGGGCACTAGAATTAGAGATTGTATTTTGTACAGGGGCACTAGAATTAGAGATTGTATTTTGTACAGGGGCACTAGAATTAGAGATTGTATTTTGTACAGGGGCACTAGAATTAGAGATTGTATTTTGTACAGGGGCACTAGAATTAGAGATTGTATTTTGTACAGGGGCACTAGAATTAGAGATTGTATTTTGTACAGGGGCACTAGAATTAGAGATTGTATTTTGTACAGGGGCACTAGAATTAGAGATTGTATTTTGTACAGGGGCACTAGAATTAGAGATTGTATTTTGTACAGGGGCACCAGAATTAGAGATTGTATTTTGTACAGGGGCACCAGAATTAGATATTGTATTTTGTACAGGGGCACCAGAATTAGAGATTGTATTTTGTACAGGGGCACCATCATTTCAAGTAGGGCCTAATATTTTGTTGATACAAAGTTTTTGTTGAAAGTGATCACCATTCACCATTCACCATCGAGTAAGCAACATTCCATATTACTAGTAGCTCCCAATTGGGTTGTGAATGACACGCCCCCCCCCCCCCCCCCCCCCAAAAAAAAAGAGTAAATAAATAAATGTTCACCCCTCTTAAAGTGATATTGGGATTGGGATTTTTTGAAAGCTCGGGTGAGTTATCAGACCCTCAACTTTTGAAGTGAAAGGAATAAAATATAAAGATTCAGATCTCAGACAAATTAGCATTAAATTTATCCAAGGCTTGAAAAGTGCACTAGCCTATGAACTCCTTTCTCGAGTACACTAATTATTTCTTACCTTTATTATAAATAATGAATCAAATAAATTGTCAAAGACAATCACAAACGTTTGATGCAGAAATGTGTTGTCTTCCTGCGCCTGTTGGTGAATGAAATGGAAAAACCCAGTACGTGCAGCCTATCAACCTGTATGCTGATTCCCTGGTCTTTTCATACCAATACAAATACTATATCAGTGATAACTCATTGAAGCATAAAAGCTACAGGGTACCATTGTGCCACTAAAGCCGAACCTTTGAACTTCCCATTCCAATCTCTAACGTGCCCTATGTGACCCAAACAAACAACAGAATATATAGGAGGGTCATTCAAAAGGTACTACCTCTCCTCTCTTAATTTTACTATTGCACAAATTAGCATAAATTTCCCCATGAATGTAAATCTCATGCTCATGTACCTTCTCTTTACTGAATTGAAAATCAAAGGCCCATTATTAAGTGCATAGGAAAAAGTTTAAAAGTTCGAAATATCTCAAAGGTGATAATAATTTTATTGCAAGAAGAATAATTCATTGGTAGATTACCAGTGTAGTCACCTTCGGAGCCATAATTTCACCCTTATTAAGATGAGCACTCCTGATGTAGTTCTCGTAGAAAATGACTATTGGGAAAAATCACTGTGTCACTGTGCATTTGATGCGTTAAAGCCATGGCACAAAAGTGTACAAAAATGAGTAAATCATATGATATGCTTTTAAAGACCCATGCATCTACTACACTCAGTGTAACCCCCTCGTACCATAGCGTTGTTCAGCCCATTTCTGATTGGCAATCTGACAAAAACTGCCGATGGGGGGTGGGAAAGGGGCTTTATACAAAGATGGATATCATGATCGGGTATAAATGTTCATACCCAGACCCAAAACAAGTATTTTCTAGAACACACAAACCCTCTAAGCTAGTATCGAAATATAATATAAACCTATATTTTATTGAGAACTTATAACTACATCCCCAGGAAGGGGAGGCACGTCAAAGATGGACATCATGCTCAGGTATAAATGTTCATATCCGGACTCAAAACAAGTATTTGTCTGTATATAACACACAGACACTCTAAGCAAGTATTGTATCATTAACTAATTTTGTCCAAGACATATTCTCAAAAAAGTATACTATTGTTTCCTGATTTCTATTGTTCTTGACATCCAAAGCAAATGTTTATTAGTGGTGTGTTTTTCACTCAGGTATGATTATCCATGTTTGAATACAAGCCCTCTACATTTTATTAACACATTAATGTTTGACTGCCAAGAAAGGTACTAAACAAACCAAGATAGTTATAGGAAAATATATTTATTTTGAATATACATGTACACAGAATATTTCTATATTTGTTAGTACTTTCTCTACATTTTATGAGTTATATAAATATTTTTCATGCATACAAAAGAAATGTATAAATATTAGTTTACATAAGACTTGGCTGGGTAAAAAAACCTGTCCCATTTATTTGGTAACACCAATGTTATATTTCAATATGCTGGTTGTAGAAAACATGATTTTGATAAATATCAAATATCAAGAAATAATTGACACATCAATCATGCAATTTGTCCTATGCATTTCAATAATATAGTTAAAATCCCTAATAACATAATTTGTAATAATCTTGTGTGTATCTGATAACAAGACACAACATTATAGTGTATAGCTCGTAGTATATAATTCAATTATAAATGAAAGCTATTGTACATACAGTTTAGGCGACAAAAAACACACACCCTGTTTTACGGGCCCAATCGACCCACTTTTTGCATTTTTCAAGAATTTAAAAAAAAAATGTTATTTGATTTTTTCCCTTCAAATCATGTAAAATCAGCCGGTTTTTTCACCAATTTTTAAAAAAAAATGTAGCCAAAAATCTGTTGAAACATTTTTTTCACACATTTTTAACAAAATTCCTGATTTTTGCAGATTTTGGTAACATTTTAGGTTTAAAAATAAATAAAAATCCAACCGACCGACCCTACTTGACAGGTCCGTCCGCCCGTAAAACAGGGTGTTTTCTGTTTCATCGCCTTATAGCAGAAATATAATACTGGCAATTTACTGGTTCCGATAAACATCTTCAAAGTGGTAATGAACACCATTTCTTTATTTACAAACACGTTGTACAAACTTTGATCTGATTCTACATCACACTATAAAAGATAATAACAATATTGCACAAAAACTTAATAAATTATTAAAAATAAGTTCTACTAAATCAAACATAACATTGATGGTGCTTATATTAGTCAGCATCATAATACTATGGACATAATTCCAACAATACTTTTGTGCAGTGACATCGGAGTGTGTTCTTGACAAATGCAGCTTTTTCATATAAGTAACATGATTTGAGTGTTTGATCATGATATCATGTTAGAGTCACATGCATTAGCTGCCCATACATGAATACAAACTAATGTCACTGCACGGAGATAGCAAAAACATAACATGTGGTGCGATCAAGTACAATGAGTCTGAAGTAGAAAACATTCAACTTTTAGTTTTCTACTTGATTGTTAGGGTTATTTGTAGACCTACATATTATGCAGAAAACCAAATTACAAATGAACACTTACTTTAAAAGATATGAGCTGTGGAAGAGTTTTGCAAACAATAGAAAACAAAAGAATTATTATCCTTTGTTTGGTTACATCCCAAAATCAATAATCCAGACTTCCAACTTATTTTGCTTGATCACATCACATTATATTCTTCTATGGTTTGTATAATTGTGCCTTTCCCTGTGCATTGATCTTAATACACATTGAAGTGATATGTACCTTTAGTATGATACACACTACTATCACTACACAGAGTAAGACAGAAAAGATTGTTATCTTTCAATGGCATATATTGGCTATTATTACCTGTGTATTGTTCTTACTAATTATTCCAGTGAGTGATGTGTTCTCTCCTGTGAACTATAAATGCATGGTTCTAAATTGTTGGATCAATTGAGTAACCCATTTAAGCCAATCTTATTTGTACATGTGGTACAATGTGGTAATATCACTGTTTTTTACTTTACTTGTTTGGCAGTCAGTACAGGGGGAATCAGCAGATCTACTTTGGTGGAAGAAGGAATCGAACCAAAAAAAGACCTCAATCAAGAACGTATAGATGTGTGAATTTTGACTACCAGAGTTTTGTAAACCCTGAGTTAGGAATCAATCATACCTGGCAGGTTAGTAAATATGAGACAACTTACTCATCAGTTGTACCCATTTTAATCAGAAATTCTGTATTAAGTGAATTTTTAAAATGTAACCTTATGCATATGCAACATAAAAGATTGACAGTATGGAAGGCCATGTAATAAGTAGTTAATGCGGATCACCAGTTTTGAATGACAAACATATTGAGACTATTTCACATAGCGATTGAAACATTTCTGAAAATTGAAAGTCATCAGAAGTCATCAAACTTGTGCCCGACGGTAGTTTGGTTCCCATTGTAACACGTATGAGCATCAGTTTTGTGACAATTCAAGTCAATGGCTTGACTTGGACTTGGACTTAAATCATTATTTTTATGACTTTTTAACAACAGGAAAAGTCACTATGCATCGGAATCAAACCTCAACTGAATGACATCTGTGTCTAGAAGTTAACAGAAGGAGACTTGTGAGCAGAACAACAGGAAAACAGGTATGACCAAATTTGTAATTCCTGGGGGAGCACTCATATTCAAAGGTGGATATCATGTCCATCAGAAAATAAATAAAAAGGGGTTGCATTCACTGGAGTGAAGTGTACGTATATAGATTAGACAAATATGGTGGTTTTTTTTGAATAAGTCTTTAGCATAAAACTTTTGAAATATCTGTTTTTGGCAGGAAAATGGGAACAATCTTGTTGTATAACTGTAACTGTGGGTTGACAAGTGAAACACCTGTGTGTCATGGATTAAGAGTACATGTGACCTGAGAATGGTATCTGCCTTTATGTACAAGTTGTCCTTTTGGGTTTTAGCTTCTATTTACATAATGTTTACACATAATTAATTTGTGACAATTGATTATTGTTATTTAAAACAAGCAACAAAAAGTCCATTTCACCTCCTCTGGACAATGACTTATAGGTGCAGAATTTACACACATGTATAGATCTTCTGTCTTTCTATGTGTGTGTATACAGCAGCGTCTTTGCACATTTATTCACTGCAGTCAGCGAATGATGCAGTGATATCACTGTTTCATGGAAGTGAAGTAGATGTTATAGTTTAATCAGTTCCAAATTGGTGAGAAATATGTAGTTTTATGTCTCTGCGCGCAAAAGTAATCCAAGCGTACATGCACAATTTTTGAGTAATGTGCATGGTAATGTGAGCATTATGCACGTCCACACTCTTTTGTAGTAATTTGCTGCTGTTAGGAGTCTGGCCAATTTGGAACTGAATGAAATATAGTAGAGTTTGATTCTAAACTTACAACAAGTACATTTATATATCAACAATATAGAAAGAAAAAGTGTCATGTTCCCATGACGTTTTAATTTGTTGCTATTTCAAACCAGCAATATCCAATGCAGTACTATGGAATTTAAAGACCAGTCTTAGAATATGGAAAGCCAGGTTTGGGGTGGGAAGAGTCCCATGTTGCACTTACAAAGAAGAGTCTGTTGGCTATATATTAACTTCATCCTGTTATGTTACATATGATATTTTGAATTATCTTATTCTGGATTGATTTTATTTTTTACTTTCTATATGAAAGTAAATAGAGCATACAAATATGATTCATGATTGCTGTATTTAAAAACTTGTCATTAAAGAACTTAGATTAAATCAATGATTTCCTATACCTAGTGCAACTTTGCTGTTGTTATGCGCAGACATTGAAATCGCCCAACTTTAAAAGTATCCATTCGATTTTTTTGAATGAGAGGTATCAAACTGCGGAGAAGGAATTTGCTCATTTAATGTATATCTCAGATTTTTGGTACAGATGATCTATTTTGAATTAGCCAACCTCAAAGCACCTGGTCAGGGACTTTATGTGCTAGGTGTATATGCACTGTGCACTAATAGATTGTTGGATTTACAATACATGCATACATTCATCATTTATATTTATTCAGTACTCATATTACATAATTGCACTATATCAAAAATTACATATAAAAGCACACATAAAAGACATAAAAGCAAGATGCTTGCTAGAATATGGCAGGATTGGGAAAATGTATAAAATACCAGGAGAGTACCAAGGATAGCCCAAAAAGCCTCCATATAGGAAACTTATTGCCATTGGGGTCCTTTTATAGGAAAAGAGAGACATAAGGGCGAAAGACAGGAGCGAGATGAGTAGAAGGTTTAAACAAATAAATAAATAAATAAATATATACTGGTATACATTATAAACACAAGACTTTAAAGAATATTGCACAAAAGAATGCTAAAAAACAGTACCAAAGCTATGAGGCAACAAATGGATCCTGCTCAGCCATAAGGGTCTGATCAGTCAGGTATTTTTGATGGCCTTTTTGAATTTGAAATAATTATTGATTTCCTCGATGGAATTAGGCTGGGAGTTCCCTGATCAGGCAGGGAGATTCAGGCCACCTGACTCCCAAATCCTGGGCACACCACTAGTGAATCTTATTAGTTGTTCATGTGAGGTGCTTATATTATTTAAGTTGGGTGCAATCATCTCTTTTCATGGGATTCAATTTGTATTCAGCACCAGGCTTTAAAGGCATATTATGTGATGTTTTCCAGGGGTGCCCTCTATTCATGATTTTTTTTAGAAAGTAGATTTTCTTGCAGATTTACATTTCTGATCATAAATCATAAATATATTCTGAGTTACAGAGCGATACGATTCCTATTACTTCAAATCATGGTTTAGAGTGAATTTAGAGTGAAAAATAAATTGTCGCACAGACCTGACAGTTTATTTTCACTCTTTAAACCATGATTTTGAAGGAATTAGGAATCGTATCGTATCTACTTTCTAAAAAAAAATCATAGAGGGTGCCCCCTAGAAACGATCACATAATATGACTTTAACTACAAAAAGTTGTATTGCAACACGATACAGGAAATGTTCGGGTCTCAATGAGCAATATAAGTCTGTGGTGAAATGGATAAAGCATTGAACGATACAATAATCAGGTTCCATTATGGGAAATGCACAGTACATTTGAATGGATCTCAATTCTGTTGTAGGACTTTCAGCAGCATAATGTGTGGGAAATATATACCAGTGTAGGAGGAATAGCAAACTGAACTCTCTACAGTATTGTTATGATTCAATCTGGTCAAAATGTTAAGATGTTAAAGAAAGAGATTGGTTCATTCTAATTGAGATTCAATTTTAATGTTCAGAAGGTAATTTAAAAAAAATAATATGCCCATATCAGGCCATATGCTGTGTGGATAAGTCTGTGTATAGATTTGCAATGGAGCATATCTTATCTTTAGATGCAGTGTTTGATGCATGGTAACTTAGGTATGGATGGACACACTGAATCAGCCTTGGGTTGCATTAATTATCAAAGTCAAAGTTTCTGACAGTGTCAACAATGCACTTGATCCCCTCTGGCTCTATGCACCAGGTACCAGGTTCCTCATCATACTCTGTACTATCCATTATATACAGGATAGTCACACAACCATCCTTTTCAAGTTCTTCAAAACATTTCTTAAGAAAGGGGCTTTCACATGATTTTGAATCCATTATTTGTGAGAATATCACCTGTTGTAAGGCTGGTGCATCAACAAAGCTTCTGAAGAATTCTGTCAAAGCTGATTCAGAAAAATTGTGGTATGGGTCCATGGTGCAATTCTTTAAGTTTAGCACACAAATATCGGGCATTGATTTCAGCTGATTTGCTAGTAAAGCCAGATTGGAACCTATATTATTCCCTTCAAGTGATAGCTCTTGTAACGGCAAAAGACTGCACAGGCATCTGCACAGGTCCTTGACATGTTCCTCATCACAGAGGTAGGGTGGTTTCTTAGCATAATAATCATCAAAAATCTCATCATGAAGGTCGGGATCCTCTTTCATAAGGATTATCATTATAATATCGTCCACTGGTTTTTGTGACAATGTGAGTTTCAATAGCTTAGTTGATGTCCTCAGTACATCAAACAATGTCAGACAACATTCCTGATCCATGTAATTATCAGTCAGGTGCAATTCATGGAGAGTCTTGATGCATGGTATGTGCAGGATACCATCCTTGTCTAATGGCATGTCTCTTAAATCCAGGACCTCTAGTGATGGTGATGTGATTGATTTCAGGACTTGGGTTATATTACCTACAGATGTAGGTGTAATAACTTCGGTTAACTGAAATCTCTGTAGATTTTGTAATTTTGATACAAATTCTCTACATGATTTACTGATTGAATGATGATCAAGGGTGACATCTGTTATTATCATGGCATTGACAGTCTGTATTAACCCATTATAAAAGTATTCATGACATTCTGGAGAATAGGGTCCCATACGAAACTTGTAATGACAGAGATTTTTTAAACAACCAATATGCTTGCCGACTTGATGCAGTGTTTGATTAATAATACAGTCTGATGTTGCAGGTAAAAACGAATATGTTAGGGTTAAGTGGTTGACAATGGGCAAACATTTCACGACATCTTCAATCAGTTTGACAGCAGTGTCATTTAACAGCAATGACATCCTCAAATATGTCACATGTGTTTGTAACAAATTATACTTTACCATGCCATGGAAAAAATAGACAATTTCTGACGGTACAGACTTAAAATAGTACTCAATGTCACATCCATTACAATTGAATAGAGGTGTCATTGCATGGAATACTTCTTGCATATCTTTCCTATCATTTCCAAACTCATACAGAGCTTCAATAGGAAGCCTGATAGCTGCACTGTCTAAGCTGAACATTTGTGAGACACCTACTCTCCAATGTAAAGGTATGTCTTTTCTGATCCGTGATTCCATTGAAACATCTAACTTCTTTCTTCTATTGCATATCGATTCAACAATATGTTTCAGAAAGACAATGACTGTTGTGGTTGTGTAACTCAATCCACAACAAAAACAAATCATCTGGTGTATGTTCTCTGGATGGATGAAATCAATTTGTTTTAGCCAATATGAGCATGACTCAAGATTTCCAGTTTCGACTAAATTAACCAAATACAGAGCTGCTGACATTTCTTGGAAAGTCTTGTGTAGAAATTCAACAGTTTGCTCACTTCTCAACCCATTTAGCCTCTTTGTTGTTGTAACTAAACCTAGCTGACAAGCATCATTAAGGTCGTCAGAATCAAATTGTTTGGCTTTAAATTCTAGTTTATCTTCAAGTAGTCCTTGCAATGCTATTTCGCCTATCTTGGCAACATGCTTCATAACTCTTTCCTCATCATAATTCTTCAATCTATATGTTGCCAAACACAATACTACCTCCTTATAGACTGTACTAATTTTAGTAGGAAGGGTCTTATTTTGTTTCCATAACAGACACAGCATTGCACATATGGCAGGAATTTTTGATATTTCGATCAAATTCTTATTTCTTACCAAATCAAATAGAAATCCTGACATTTGGTCAGGTGAGTCTCTGAATATTTTTTTTATATAGTCATATAACTTGGCAGGCTCATCTAATCCATTCAACTGCACATGAGCATCACAGCCATAGCTATCTTTGAAAGTACTAACATGATTGGGACGAGTGGTAATTACAACACAACTTTCATGTAGCCAACGGTTACACAGCAAATCATTGATATCTCCTGATCTTGACTCTCTATACGTTCTTGTGACCTCATCATATCCATCCAATAATACTAGTATAGATTCTGAATGTCTTGTAAGATAAAATTCTAAATCATTTTTCACTACTTTACCCAAAAGTTGGGCCTGTATGGCATCTACAAGATTCATACCTGGTTCAAATTTATTCATTTTCAGAACAAACACCAGTTCATATGGACTCTCAGTGAAAGTCTTTGCCCATTGGTATGCTAACCTTTTTATCAATGTGGACTTCCCCATTCCTGGCTTTCCATCTACCAGAACCCGTTTACATTGTTTATCTTCGCCATCTTTCAAATCAAAGAGTTCTTCACATGTTTTTACCTCTTTTCTGTTCATACCTTGTTCTTGTCTTGTCATACCCAACTCTACAAACCCTTTTTCAATATCTTGATATTCCTCTGGCATATCTGGTAGTAATCGCATTGTGTTCTGTGGCATGGACAAATATGTGGCAACCAGCTGCTTTCTCCAATACTCTACATTAAACGACTCTTCTTCTGAAATCAAAGAGTGTGAAATATGTTATGGATCAGTGTCACAAAATAACGTAATTAATGCATACTCAAAATCTGAATAAGCTTAATTATATTCATGATATTGCCGGATGTGATACAGATGTAAATGTTTTTAAAAAATGAGGAAAAGTGTACTTTACGTCCCAGATTCTGGACTGTACTAGTATCATCCGATACTGGAACACCCGCATGGGACGATACTAGTACAAAGTTAGTGTTCCAGTTACGGACAATACTAGAACATATCAATAAAATGTACCAGTATCAGGCGATACTGAGACAAAAATTACATGTATCAGTATCGTCTGATACTGGAACATAAAATTGTACCAGTATCAAGCGATACTGGCAACTTATATGTTCCATTATCGAACGATACTAGTATACCAGTATCTGTGACCAAAAGTACACTTTTTCCAAATTGTGTGACTATGGGCAACAGTGACAATTAGTAAGGGTTTCTTCCAGAGGAGGGGGGGGGGGGGGGGGTGAGTGCAACACCATGGATTGTGTTTTCATTGCCTGGAGTTTACAATTTAACCTATTACCACCATCCTATCCTGTTGTCTGACAATTGCCTTATTGGCATGAAAGAATTGAACTCACCAGTCTGTGCCTGTCATCACACGAAAAACACTTATTGAGCAATTACACCAATAGATTGTTTTCATGCATAACAATGGATTTATTCTCAACCTAGTTTTTGACATACCATGAATTGACTTTTGGACAAAATGGATTATTTTCCTAATTGACTTTTTGACATAACTATAGATTTATTCTGCACCTGACTTTTAACATTACGATGCATTTGACATTTTGACATAATTATCATTAACCACCTTCTGTATTATATGCAACATTGTATAACACTACCATTAGGCATTTTGTTTCTGTGTATTGAGGGTCTGTAATCAGGCCCCCACGAAACAGTAACACACTATGTAAAATCAAATCTTAAATTTATTTACTATGGCTCCTTTTGCATTGTTTTACCCTTGTTATGATTATACTTATATTTAACTATATGGAATCGATGATAAACTGTTCAGTTAGCACATGCTGTTCAATAATAATTTATAATGTGAAACGATAATAAAATTGCATATATGTAGGGCTTTGTCCAAGCAAATTTACTATTAATTACTGTAGATCATGTCAAACTGTAGTATGCTATCTACTGGTGATAGCATTCGTGTGGCCTTAATGACCATTATGGTCTCACATATTTGAAAGGGTTGATGTATTATTTCCCTTTATATACTTTAAAATACTAATAAATTGGACAAATACCCATGAATGTTGCAAATACGAATCTATTATTGATTACAGACATTTTGCTGGTCGTTCATTAAACATCAGTGACACTTGAACTTGATATAGCTGTAATTCTTTGGGTTCGTCTTTTTTCCCTCAAAATCATTTGTGTTCAATATGCACTCTCATGTCAGTCAGACTCATGGCCCGGGCAAGCCTTCACAATCAATGACTTGGGAATTTGAAATAAAGAAGTAAAAGTTTAATGCCATATAGCATAATACCATGTATTTTAAGAAACCGATCGCTAAAATATATGTAATTAAACATAGTGGAATTGTTTTATGTGACCACTCCCTAAATAAGTCAATGTCTATATAGATGATACTCTTCTGGTTACAATGCCTATCAAATCTTGTGTAATATGAAGATTATACCACATTTTGTATTTGAGTTATTATAGAAAACCCAAATTCAGATGATTTGTTTGACATTCCATCTATATATACAATCTTGGGACAAAGTCCTTTGTAATGTGTTACACGTTTTGGACAGAATTTATTTTTCTAATCTTTAAATGATGGTTATTTTGTTAAGGGGGCTGTAGACTCTCAGGTACAGCCTCCGTAAAACTGTCTAACTTTTTCATTATTCATTTAATCTTTATGTATACAGTTTTTTGAAGGAAAGGGTTCAATGAATCCAATCATGATCATAAAATTGACTATTTTGGAGAAAATTATAAAACAATATGTTTTTTGACCCATTTTAGGTTCTGGAAAGAAAACTCAAATATATTTTGTCAAATTTTGTTCTACTAGTTTTATTATACTCCTAATAAAATTTGCTAGGAATTTTTTTTTTTTTTAATATCTTATTTATTTTTTGAATTATAGACCAAAAAGTGCCAAAAAACATGATTTTTTAACCTCCAAAATCATACAAAAAATTTTGGCACTTTTTGGTTTATAATTCAAAAAATAAATAAGATATTAAAAATAAAAAACCCATTCCTAGGGACTTTTATTATGAATATTTCCAGTGTTAACAAGTAAACTTTTTTCTAGGACTGTGTTTGGAGCTTTCGCATGCATCATTGGTGCCTATTTACATCATATCATGGGGGGCTCAAAAAGGTGGATTTATTTCATGACATTCCATTCAGTATATGTCCCCGTACATGTATACCTCAGTGATGCATGTAGGATAGCTACATCGGCATTATAGTCCTTGCGGTTACCATCAGGCTTTCATCATAAAGTCATTCAAAGCTGGTGAAATGTTCAATTAATATTTACAAAACATTACAATCATGCTATGTTAGACTTCTCTCCAAATCATTATAATCGTTGCCACAATGGTGTTGCTAACAGTCATCTATGTCTGGATATAGATTGACTTTGTTTGGTATATAACTTGATACTTACTCTCTTCTATTGTAGACAGCTTGAACTTCTTTGTTGGTATGGTGTCATTCAGTGAGCTAGTTCCAGGAGCAGAGTCTTGCTCTATAAAGAAACATGTTATCATGATGGTTAGAAAGTAATATTTGGATGGTTGTCTTTCACACCTCATCATCAATTTCCCGGGGAGGGGGCCTTTGTTGTAGACAGGTTGAACTTCTTTGTTGTTATGGTATCATTCAGTGTGCTGGTTCCAGGAGCTTGGTCTTGCTCTATTAAGAAACATGTTATTGTGATGGTTTGAAAGTTACATTTGGATGGTTGTCCTTCCCCAGCTCAAAACTGGGCCTCAACATCAGTTTTTAGGAGAGTTTTACTCACATAGCTGGAATTCCTCTATACTTCACAACCTCAGGTTCCTCACCTTAAAGCGATAGATACTTGGAGTTGTTGCAGTTGTAATCATTTACACTATGAGTGGATGACACACGATTACATGTACACCCCTACCACTCTTATACAAAGCCCAACTTCATCCTCAAGTTCTTACAACTGTGTATCTGAGTATAAGACTTTTTCTCACATAGCTAGAATAGGCCTACCTTGATTTACTTTAATTGTTACGTGTGATAATTAACATATTGGATGGAACACGATAACATGTACACATACCAACTTCACTCTCAAGTTCTTTCATCTTATTGTACAGGTGCATTCTCTTATCACAATTCAAAAGTTTCATGAATCCATTGTAGGCACCTGTTGTTCTCTTAATGATCCCAAGCAATTTGTCAACCTTCTTGCTGTCGATCTGAATGTTTTCAATAGTTTCCCTCTGCTCGCCAGTGATGATGTCCCCAGCAACAAGCTCTCGCAGGAAATCGTCATCAATTGCCAAAAACTTGGAAAGGTCAGGAGCTGCTTTGTCTAAGATACTCGCTATCTTTTTACATGCCTCAATCTGTGCTGCCATATCTGATGTGAAAAATAATGATGTAGAAAAATTCTGTCAAATCAAAATTGTGGATTCATATTACGTTATGGTGGTAAGACACATTCAGTACAATTAATTATATATTCCAGTAAATGTCCACTTAAGTATTGTAGACTATGAGCATGTTTCTACTGGGGAAGTTTTCCCAGTAGAAACAGCCAGAACCCGCTAAGAATGTGTATTTTTGGTAATCCCCAAAACCTTCACAAACCAGGTTTGGAACCGGTAAGAATCGGTAATAAACCCAATAGAAACAGAAGGCGATTAATCTTAGCGGTTTGTGCCGTGAACCGTGTCACACTGGGTTATACACATTGTGAAGCAATCTTTTTCACGTGCGCTGGCATTGTTTGGTATTACAAAAGGTCAAATATTGTGGCCCATCGACTAGGATCGATAAACTTAGAGGTAACTTTTCACGAGTAGAAACAGGGGGGATTAAAAACTTACCGATTAAATCTTAGCGATTATTAGCGTTTACTTTTTGCAGTGCCCCGGTAGAAACACGCTCTATGGCACTATAATATTAAAACCTCTAGAAAACATGCGCACAATTTCAAAGCGCGGCAAAAAATTGCATTTCTAACACTAATGGTCCTGTATGATAATAACGTCCCCCACATAATATTTAGAATTTTTGGTGTGGTTTGAGGGTCATTATAATGTTAAAACCTGTATTCGCGCGGAGCGCACAAAAAAATTGCACGTTGTTTTAACTAAAATGGTCATAGAAAACTGTCCTGAAGCCACCTTGTTTAAAAGCTTAAATAATGAAAAATTAAAATTAAAATTAATATGTGCGCGGAGCATGCACAAAATTGCATTTCTAACACTATTGGTCCAGTATGATAACGTCCCCCACCTAATATTTAGAATTTTTGGTGTGGTTTTTGCATTAAAACTTTGGTCTTGTATGATGTTTTTAACGTCCTCCACATATTTAGAATATTTGGTGGGTCTGAGGGCCAATATAATGTTAAAATCTGCAGAAAATATTCGCGAGGAGCGCACACATTTTGTTGACTTTTTGAACTAAAATGGTCATGGAAAACTGTCCATCTTGTCAAGCTTGAATAATGAAACATTGAAACTAATGCGCGAAGTACGCAAAAATTGAGATTTCTAACACTTAAATTGGTCCATTATGATGTTTTTTAACGTCCCCAACATAATATTTAGAATATTTGGCATGGTTTGAGGGCCATTATAATGTTAATGTTAAAATATGCGCGCAAACTTTTTCAGTTTTTGAACTAAAATGGTCATGGGAAACTATCCTGCAATGCCATCTTGTTAAGCTTGAATAAGGAAACATTCAAACTAATGCGCGCGATGTACGCACAAATTGACATTTCTAACACTTAAATGGTCCAGTATGACGTTTTTAACGTCCCCACATAATATTTAGAATATTTGGTGTGTTTTGAGACCGGTTATAATGTTGATACCTGTTGAAAAAGTGAGTGGGAATCGAGCTAAAAAAACCCAGTTTTTGAACTAAAATGGTCAAGAAAAAACATTCCTGAAGCCCTCTTGTTAAGCTTGAATAATGATACATTGAAACTAATATGTGCAAAGCGCGTAAAAATTGGCATTTTTAACACTAAAAACGTCTAGTATAACGTTTTTAACATCCCTCACATTAAAATTATGGGGACGTAACCCCCCATTTGCGCCGCATATGTCCCTACCCTTCCTCCTCCCCTACCTCCTTCTCTTCCTCCTCCCCTACCTCCTTCTCTTCCTCTGTCTTATCCTCTTCCTCCTTCCTCGCCTCTTCTTCCTTCTCCTCTTAATCCTTTTTTTAACTCTTTTTTCAATGGGGGGGGGGGGGGCATGGCCTGCTGCCCCCTGGATACGACACTGCGTAGGGCTGTGTTGAAGGGGCACTAAGAGATGTGTTGGAGACTGCACCCTCAATTATGATAAAAACTGAGATTAGTATATTTTTACTGGGACCCAGTATTGATTTCGTTGATCAGCTCAAATGCCGGAAGAAATGTCCCAACATACTCGTTCATCTGTACTAAGGTCACTATCATTGCACTATCAAGTGTGCTATGGTTGATTGATAGAGAACTTTATTAGACAGACGCGATTATGACAAAGCTGTAATCCGTATATAAGTTTGTATCGTTGGGACTTTAATCAAGAAATGCCGGGAAAATATTCTAATCTCCTCTATCACACGTCGCTGTGCGTGCGTTAAGGTATGCCGAAGGTGAACTTTGGCTCTTAGTTTCGAGGTCATCATAAAACAGGCATCGACCTTGAAGCTGAGAATTCGCGCAGTCCAATAACTCTAAACACAGGGGGTGTGACCTATATTAACCTCGGTACCAGACCCCGGTATACACTATATCAGGGATTCACCATTATTCTTTAAGTGGGACTGTAGGATGTTGGCTTCAGGTAGAATATTTATTAGCCTCAAGGCGAGTCCATGGCAGGTAGTACATGTAGTAAGAGCTTACTACCTGCCATGGTATTTCTTTTGGGTTGGGTGGGCAAAGTTTGGTTTTTTATTTATCAGTATTATAGGCGAAGCTTTTTGTGCTGGTATTTTATAACAAACTTCCTACAACCCTCACCCCCTTGAAGTCTAATGGAATATTCAGCTTTACAAATAAATTACACGTGTGGGATATAAAACATCCCTACATTAGCAATGGAACAATACTATGTCGATTCTTTGAATATGTATTATTGTTATTAGAATAGACCAATCAGCGCTCAGATGATTAGCCGATGATTAGCCGATTAGCCAATCACAGCTGAGCGCTGGTTATTTGGCTCGTGCGCGATCTGGAATCGTGCTCTCGTGTCCTGCTCGTCAAACACAACAGACGTGTTGTGTGTATTGTCCGTCGTATTTTGTATCTTCTATTATTTGGAGCATGTATGATTTTCGTAAATAAACGACCAACTTTGGTATAGAAATCAACTAGAATGTATTAAAGACTCTTCCTTCTCAACGTAAGAATTGGTTCTTACAGCTGGTTAAGCAGCGGTGACGGACTCATCGGAATGACTGGTTAAAAAAATTGAAAATTGCAAAATTTTCTTTCATCACCACGTGGGACGAAACATTTCATCGTTAACGAGACATTTTCTCATTTTTGTGTTGGCATACGTTATAAAGCTAACACACGAGTATCAACCGATGCTCCATACAGAAGAGGCGACAGAAGAAGTTCTCCAGTTTTTGATACACGTTATATTTTCGAAAACAAATGCTACCTAGCATTCAGATGAGGGATTGAGAACTCTGGTTTTTGCCATAAGTTATATTGTGCAAAAACGGATGCCAACCGGTGTCCTTTAGATGGGATTCCCAGATTCATCAATATTCCTATAGCCCGTGTCCAGGGTGCTGCAAAACCCGCTTCCAGGGTACTCCTTTTTTGCCTAACCAAGGGCGCCTGTAATAGCTGAGAATCTGCAAGTTTCTGACATGCCTGAGGACTGACTGCTGTAAAAGAACATTTGCATAAGTTTGCGGGATACACTTCAAGTCTTCAGGACGTTCTGTGACTGAAAGGATTTGCGTGAACTTTTCTCTATCTGTGGAACATTTTTGTTTGTTGTGGACATAATATTTTGCTCACCCGTGCCGAAGAATCGAAGATCGAAGATATTCATGCCGAAAGACCGACGATATTTGTGCCGAGGACTGAAGATATTTTCCGTGGATTTGTAAAGGTAAAAATAATAACAATTCACTTTCAGTAAAAACATTCATATAATTGCTGAAGCATTTAAATGCTATAGACTCTCGACAACACAGAACTCTTTTCTCATGTTAATTAAAAATTTGTCACCCATACAAATTATACGAGTGAAGTGAAATCGTCATAATCGGTGATTATCCTACCACAATAACAATATTGAGTGGCGTGGAATCCTTGTCAATAATCCTACAACAATAACAATTATTGATGACTATTGATACATATGTCATAACAAGTTTGATTGATCTTCAATGTTTTATGTGTTAACATTTATGTATATTGTGTGATTTATTTTTGTTGTGATTGTAACGTTTTGTGACTATTTGCAAATTTTGATTTATTATAGGTATAAATTGAATTGTGGTTAACATGGTACAGTTCATAGCCAACAATCATCTGTCCACAATCAATATGCCACCACCACAATTTAATCCACTGTATTTACCAAATACCTTTAATGGTAAACAGGATTATGACTTTAGGCTTTTGTGTCGTCATGATCGTGAACTTGAAATTGCTGGTCAAAATTATCCTGTTGGTTCTCCAACACTGGTCAATGTTATTCCTACTCATTCAACATTACATGTTAGTAGAAGGAGATACTCATCTCCACATGATAGGAGGTATTCAATCTCCAAATGATAAGTGGAAGGAGATATCCATCTCCACGTGATAATGGATGGAATTATACATCTGTTGTAAACAAATTAATTTGGTGTTTGTGTAAAGTTAAAACAGTTACCGGTAACTTGTAACTTGTAACTTGTAAATTGTAACTTGTGTGTAAGGTTAAACAGTGTTTTTAAATTATTTTTGAAGTAGAGAAGGAGATAATTTATTTATCTCCACATTATAATAGATGGAGATATCCATCTGTTGTAAAGTAAGCTAATTTTTGTGTGTAAAGTTAAAAACTGTGTTTTTGAGTTTACATCTACTACATTGGTGCTGGTTTGTTGTTGTTGAAATATGTGTACTGTATTTAATGATTAGTTAATGTCATTGTGTGATAACATTTATGTCATACAAAATTGAATGTTGATGCAATCAAAAAAATATTTTAGTGATTTGATTGTTCACTGAAATTAATTTTTGAGTCTCCCGATCCCAATTTGCTACTTTTGTATAAAACTGTAAAGTTTACTTTTATCAATTGACTTATCTTTTGAGTTCTCACAGCAGATTTAAGCTTTTACCTTATTACAGCTATACAATAGCCGGTCGAAGTTGTAATCTGTTTGTTTTGGTCAATGATTAGCTACCATTGTCCGGAAATGTGTGGGTTGTTGAGAAGATGTTTCTTTTGTTCAATTTAGACTGTCGGTTATTGTTTACAATATGTAACCAGAGAGGTGTGATTGACACCTCCCTGACGTAACCATATCCATGAATAGCATACAATCATAGGATTATGGTTATGTACCACCATCGATTATCTATGGTACCACAAGGAAAGTTAAATTGATTCTATAACTTAGGATTATTTTAATGGCTATTCCAGTCATTTCAGTGGCTAATATGTGTGATGACTTATGTGATGTGTTATCATGGATACAAAATGTCCGTGAAAAACAAGACATTTGATATTGGTTTATAAAATAATGTTTGGGTATACGGTATATGCTTTGACGTGGTGAATGATATTGTAATGTAGGGATTTATGTATTTGTGAGGGTCTTGACTTATATATTTTGGTGTGGTGGATGATATTGTAACGAGGGATTTATGTATTTTGTGAGGGTCTTGACTTATGTTTTGATGTGGTGGAAGATATTGTATCGTGAGGGATTTGTGTATTTGTTAGGGATTTGTGTTTGACATGTTATGAATTTGTGGATTTGTGTTTGATATAAGTTTATTGTAACTATCTTTTAAGCTGTCAGTAATTGTAATGTAATCACATTACAAGCTTCTAATTATGTGAACATTCTTGAATGGATTTAATTATCTAATTTTGGAATATAAATTTTCAAATTTTATTTTCAAATTTCAGTCTATATTGTGTACTTTGCAGAAATTGACAGGATGACACAATATGTTTGATCCTTTGGTTTTATGTAACTTGGATACTTCCATGGTCATTTAAAATGTGTATGAATTAACATAGTAGGGTTATACTACAGTCATATTTTTGTATGAGATACGAAATAAGGCCAGCGCTTCTCGGTGCTCCTATTGTATTAATAATGATTCACAATATTTCACAATGATAATTTTATTTTTTTCACTATAAAAGTTGAATTATATGAATCTTCCCAGTGTTACGTGGTAGAATGAGATATCTTACAATTGTAACTCTGTATGTCATGATTTGTATAATGTATCTACTATGCATTGCAGAAAATGAGGCAGTTCCTACAAATATTCTTATTGTACTAAATACAGTACGTTCACGGTTTGTTGATGAATATACAATGGTGGTGAAAATTAAAACTTGAGATATTTACCATATTTCTTATTTGATTTCTTACACTTACATGTAGTGTTGAAGTGAAATGTTTTTGGACCAAAAGAAATTAAGATTACCCATGTGATGCATTGTAACAACAACAACAAAAAAATTGTTGTTTACACACATGTAAATATCAAGATTCATTGGTGATGAGTAACATGACTTTTACTTTCAAGTATGGCCTATCCAATTGTTTGACATGGACAAAGAATCTGTCTGATGTCAAACTTGTTATAACATGGTCATAATATATCATGGTCATAAAATATGTCAATTTTTCCATTGACATTTCTTCCACAAATAAAATTTGTGGGTAGCCACAATTTTTTTAATTTTTTTTTTAATTTTAAATATTGACATGAGAAAGAGTGTTCTGTGTGGACGAGAGTCCACGGCATTTGGATTGTTTCGGCGATAATATTTTTTTAATTTTTTTTTACTGAAGTGAATTGTCATTTCTTCCATACATAAAATTTGTGGATAGTCACAAATAATTATGTGATTATGCTGTCATTGTTGATATGGTCTTGAAACATCATGGTTCAAGTAACAATCTTGATGGATGGATGTCAGTGTTTCCTACAAATGACATTCACCTCAAGTTTTGTGTGGTCAATGTTGACAAATGGTATGTTTATTATGTTTTATTTATTTAAGATGTGGTAGACATTGTATAAGTTGATTATATGATTTAAGATAATAAAATTTTTTGTGTGTGTGTGTGTTTAAAAATGTAATTTGATAAATTATTCGATTTAAGACTGAACATTTGTTCGATGAGAGTGAATTTATAGGATATTCTCATCTGATAACTGTTTATATTCAATCGGATGATTGTTTTGGTAGATATTATTATGTACAACAATTATTTGTTATATAAGTAGATGCATATAATTTTTGATAAGTAACGGTGAGGACACCTTCTTCAAAGAAACATCGAGTAATGTGGGATATAAAACATCCCTACATTAGCAATGGAACAATACTATGTCGATTCTTTGAATATGTATTATTGTTATTAGAATAGACCAATCAGCGCTCAGATGATTAGCCGATGATTAGCCGATTAGCCAATCACAGCTGAGCGCTGGTTATTTGGCTCGTGCGCGATCTGGAATCGTGCTCTCGTGTCCTGCTCGTCAAACACAACAGACGTGTTGTGTGTATTGTCCGTCGTATTTTGTATCTTCTATTATTTGGAGCATGTATGATTTTCGTAAATAAACGACCAACTTTGGTATAGAAATCAACTAGAATGTATTAAAGACTCTTCCTTCTCAACGTAAGAATTGGTTCTTACACACGCGTACACGAAATCAGGATATGTGGCAACAGTGTTGATGGAATGTTTAGAAGCCATAAAGCAAATATAACACTTGACGTTGAAGACAATAGCCAGACAATCGGTATGGCTTACCGAATTGACTACATATCACAAAATGCGCCCAACACCGCAGAAAAACGATGGTGGTCTACATGGGTTCTTGAAACATTCATAGGCAGATGTGCTGCACGTACAGCTATCATATTTGATTTAGATCAGTATGATTCTTTACTATTGCCATTTATACTTCTGTATATTGATTGCATATTTTATCATTTTATTTTATTTTTCATAATTGTATTTTATAGCCGAATTCGCCAAGTTAGTACGCTAGTACAGTTGGGCGCATGGGTATAGCAACACTGATTGTATCGATTGTAGTCAATTAATAGTCCTCTGATACTCGAGCCGACGAAATTGACTCATACACAAAACGCGCCCAACATCGAGGGAAAATCGTTCTTGAAACATTAATTTCGATCTTTATAATTGTTATTAATGTTTATATTTCTGTATACTTCTGTATATTGTTTCCATATTTTATGATTTTATATTGTTTTACTTTTATTTTTCATAATTGTAAATATTTTATCGGCTGAAATCGCCAAGTTGGCGTACAGTTGGGCGCATGGATATAGCAACACTGAATGTATCTATTTGTACTTACAATTATCATGATTATGAACATTGTCACGCGCGAGAAGCTATCACCATTTTGGCCCGGGGGGGGGGAGTTTATTTATTTATTTATTTATTTGAACATACGCTTTTAAAACAGCGGCACCCGTCTACCCGACGGTGCGTTCATATACAGAAAATCACAAGATTAATACACAATTATATACACAAATTACAAAGTTTTACCATGAGATAGATACATATTATATACAGACACAAAGTCAATCATACAAAATTGATCTGAAATTATGTCAGGCACACGTGGAAAATGGCACTATATATGTATATACATGAACAATATTAAATTCAGTCGTCATTGTTTGCGCATTTCGTCTCTAATCGTGCCTTCCATGCACGCTTGGAGAAGGACTTACAAAATTTGTCAAATACATGATAAAAGTCGTTAACATTGCTTATATTACAAAATGTGGTGTATGTACTACCTAGCATTAATTTATATTTTACATCAAGATCGCTAGAGATAAATAGCACCCATACATCAATACCATTTAAGTCAATTAGAGCCTTTTCTAGATTATTATATTCATTAGTTCTTATAGCATTAAGTGACATGCAAGTGAAAAGAAAGTGCTTTGTATCCTCAATACCATTATTACATAATTGACAGGTGCCATTATTATCAGGGGTCCATTTACTCACTTTGTACTCTAATGGTAGTGTATTTGAACGAATCTTGAATTTAAGACAAGCCCCATAAAAATCAATGTTATCTAACAAGTATGTCTCCATGCCTGGAGTGTACTTAATACTCAAATAATCTGTAAGAGAGGATTTGGATTTGACATCTTCTTCCCATTCAATGTTAGATATATTATTGATCGCGCGTTTAACTGAATTGGCCCAATGAGGATTCAATGGAGCTCTACCAGACTTCGCTGAATCAATGATGTCAATTAGGTCACACTTGTGCAAAATATTATGAATACAATATAAGAATTTGTATCGAAGTTTAATTGGCTCAATATCCAAACTTAGCATTGTGTTAATAAGTAATTTTGGCCAGCGATGTTGCTCCATGTCAATGATACGTGCGAAATATTTTGCTCTAAAGCCATCTTGAATTGTGGAAATTGGTGCCCATCCGAGTTCACCATAAAGTACAGCGCAAGGTGTGTTACGAGGGGCTTTCAAAATGTAACGTGCCATTTCAAGCTGAAGATTTTCAATTTTCTTTACATCTGCTTGACTACCAGGAAACCACACCGAACTTGCATAATTTATCGATGGAAGAGCTATTGTTTTCCATAGGACATCACCATAATGTACACGATTAAAGTTATCAAAATTATTAATAATAGACTTAATATATGCAATGAGTCTGTTACCCTTTTTAACTACTTCCTGAATATGACAATGAGCAGAGAGGTTGCGTGATATGTGAACACCTAAATACTTATATGAATCAACCTCAGATATATATTTATCACCCAAGCTCCATAACTTATTCTTATTTATGCGTTGCCCGACAATCAGAACATTAGATTTATCATTGTTAAAATTCAATTTCCAATCAATAGCAAATTTAGCAGCTAATTCGAGCATCCTTTTTAATTCATTCTCA
This sequence comes from Ophiura sarsii, assembly GCA_035610835.1. Taxonomy (NCBI): domain Eukaryota; kingdom Metazoa; phylum Echinodermata; class Ophiuroidea; order Amphilepidida; family Ophiuridae; genus Ophiura; species Ophiura sarsii. Next base: position 79,166,811 of record CM069441.1, on the reverse strand, counting down.
TCATTTGCAAGAAGAACCACATCGTCTGCCCAGAAAAGGCTACCAACACATACGTTATGAATTCTTACACCAACTTCATGTTCCTTTAACAGCTTTGTGAATTCATTAATAAAAATAGAGAACAAAACTGGCGATAAAACACAGCCTTGCTTAACACCTTCTGTCACTTCAAAGAAATCAGTTTCTATATTGCCAAATTTAACCTGAGCTTGAACATTATCATATAAGGCATCAATTAATCTCCAAATTCGACCTCTTAACCCCGAGTTCCAGGCTGCTAAAAGTAAGCCCTCCCTCCAAACGGTATCAAAAGCTTTGCGAAAATCCAAAAATGCCTGGATTGAGGAGGAAAAAAACCCAGTTCTTGAGACCTATATATTTTTTTATACTTAATTAATGACTAGATTGTCATCGCGCACGGGAAGCTTAACAGCCATTCTTGACGGGGGGTGGGGCACTCATATGCCGTATCTACGAAGGCTTATATGTTAGCACAGCAAATATTTGAAGGTCTATAAGAATAGTCTCAGTAGTCTTAGAAATTCGGAACTTAGCTGGTATTTTTTATTGATTGGCAAAACAAAACAAAACAATATACGAAACCAGTCCCAACTGAATGGCAAAAAAATAGGTTAAAGGCTGTTTTTCTCAAGAAAAAAATATATAGGTCTCAAGAACTGGGTTTTTTTCCTCCTCAATCCAGTCATTCATTGTTGTCAAGGCCTACAGTTATGGGTATAGTTCACAGCATCTTGTGCGTCTAAAATAAGACTAACCATTATAGCTATGCAACTCAAACTTTGGAACACCACTTTTATAAGGATGACCTTTCATGTAGAATAGAAAACTTCAAGTTGAAAATCGGAACATCTACCTTTAAGACTAGAAGGCGCGCTATCATTGAATCGTTGAATTAGTTGTTATCACTTAATTTTGAGGACAAAATCCAATTCAAATTTTGCTGTCTATTCAGCTGTATATGGTCATATTTTTTTAACCAGAGCTCAATTGTGTTGCACTAGCACGGAGAGGCAGACGGGAGTATGCAGAACTGAATTCTACCTTAACTTTTTGGTAAAGATCGTTAGTGTCAATTCCACGTGGTTTATAGAACCGGAGATGTATCTTTAATAGTGACATTAGAACACTTTAGACCCCGTGCCTACCGAGAGGGGGGGGGGGGGGGGGGCGGAAGTATGCAGAACTTAAAGGGACATTAAGTGGTGTTGAAAAGTTTAAATGTTTAAAATTTTACTTCAGAATTCAAGATGAACATTAAAAATCGCCATTATTGTTGTTTCTACTAACAAAAAACACAGCAAAACTAGATTTAAACAATATCATCGCTATTTATTGAAAAACGCCCTCTATGCAAATATGGTTCGCGTTATGTATCACGCGTACTGCACGGGGATACTGTCGGACGTAAAATGCTGGTCCCGCGGGATAAGCATTTTTTGAATCGACGTTTTCTTGTACAAAAAGAGCTGATTTTTCTTAATCCTTATAGGTGTAAGTTCATATATGTAATACAATTATAAAAATAAAGTAATCTCAGTTTTTATCATAATTGAGGGCGCTGCCTCCAACACATCTCTTAGTGTCCCTTTAATTCAACCTTAAAGATCATTAGTGTCCGTTTAACACTTTCCACGCGGCATGCGTCTGTAGACGACATTCCAAAAGTTTTAAAAAATGTCTAAAAAATAACATATTGTATCACTTTTCCACGTGGAGATGTATCTTTACTAATGACATTTTAGAACATTGGAGACCCCAAGTGCCTTATTGTGAGAGGGGGGGGGGGGGGGGGGGCGGAAGTATGCAGAATTAATTCAACCTTAAATCATGTAAATATTTAGTAAAGATCATTAGTGTCAACACTTTTCCACGCGGCATGCGTCTAGACGACATTCCAAAAGTTCACAAAATGTCTAAAAATGGCATATTGTATCAATTCCACGTGGAGATGTATCTTTACTAATGACATTTTAGAACATTGTAGACCCCGTGCCGTACCGAGAAGGGGGGGGGGGCGGAAGTATGCAGAACTTAATTCAACGTTGAATATTTAGTAAAGATCATTAGTGTCATTAACACTTTCTACGCGGCATGCGTCTGTAGACGACATTCCAAAAGTTCACAAAATGTCTAAAAATGACATATTGTATCAATTCCACGTGGAGATGTATCTGTACTAATGACATTTTAGAACATTGTAGACCCCGTGCCGTACCGAGAAGGGGGGGGGGCGGAAGTATGCAGAACTTAATTCAACGTTAAATATTTAGTAAAGATCATTAGTGTCATTAACACTTTCTACGCGGCATGCGTCTGTAGACGACATTCCAAAAGTTCACAAAATGTCTAAAAAGGACATACGGTATTGTATCAATTCGAACCACGTGAAGATGCATCTTTTACTAATGACATTTTAGAACATTGTAGACCCCGTGCCGTACCGAGAAGGGGGGCGGAAGTATGCAGAACTTAATTCAATGTTGAATATTTAGTAAAGATCATTAGTGTCATTAACACTTTCTACGCGGCATGCGTCTGTAGACGACATTCCAAAAGTTCACAAAATGTCTAAAAATGACATATTGTATCAATTCCACGTGGAGATGTATCTGTACTAATGACATTTTAGAACATTGTAGACCCCGTGCCGTACCGAGAAGGGGGGGGGGGGCGGAAGTATGCAGAACTTAATTCAACGTTAAATATTTAGTAAAGATCATTAGTGTCATTAACACTTTCTACGCGGCATGCGTCTGTAGACGACATTCCAAAAGTTCACAAAATGTCTAAAAAGGACATACGGTATTGTATCAATTCGAACCACGTGAAGATGCATCTTTTACTAATGACATTTTAGAACATTGTAGACCCCGTGCCGTACCGAGAAGGGGGGGGGGGGGGCGGGGAAGTATGCAGAACTTAATTCAACGTTAAATATTTAGTAAAGATCATTAGTGTCATTAACACTTTCTACGCGGCATGCGTCTGTAGACGACATTCCAAAATTTCACAAAATGTCTAAAAATAACATATTGTATCACTTTTCCACGTGGAGATGTATCTTTACTAATGACATTTTACTTAGAACATTAACCCCAAGTGCATTATTGAGAGAGGGCGGGGGGGGGGGGGGGGCGGAAGTATGCAGAATTAATTCAACCTTAAATCATGTAAATATTTAGTAAAGATCATTAGTGTCATTAACACTTTCCACGCGGCATGCGTCTGTAGACGACATTCCAAAAGTTCAAAAAATGTCTAAAAATGACATATTGTATCAATTCCACGTGGAGATGTATCTGTACTAATGACATTTTAGAACATTGTAGACCCCGTGCCGTACTGAGAAGGGGGGGGGGGGGGCTGAAGTATGCAGAACTTAATTCAACCTGAACTATTTAGTAAAGATCATTAGTGTCAATTCCACGTGGTTAACTACCGGTTCTGGCATGTAATAACAATGTAACAAACCACCTTTATGGAAACTGAAGTAATAAAACATGACCATTTACAAATACAAACCAACATTCGATCTAAACAGTACTTACCTTTCAAACGGTGTTATGCATATGACTGTGGTCCACCATGACAATTAGACAAAAATATTAACATTTGTTTTACTTATAGCACACAAATTCCTTAATTGCAATATTGTTCTTGTAAACAGATTTAGAATATAGTTATAAGCTATAGTTTAATTAGCTCCATCATAGCAAGATATATTCAGCTCATTATCAATCCGCGCACAAAATTTATCCAAGCCTATAAGAACGATTTTTGCAAACAAAACAACAAAAATGCAAGTATTTTAATTGCCTACTCTTCCAAATTCAATCATATGTAAACAGTTTTCGCCAATTTGGAACTAAGTAAACTATAGCACTCAACAATAATCGCAGAAGGAATATATCCTAGAAATTTCGTTTTTAATGAACAAACTACAAATGTTTTTATAGTAAAGATATTGTATGTGTGCATAATAAACATTGTTCAGCAAACAAATAGCATACACTTTGTTTATATCCTACAAATATTGTCCCTCTTTCACTTTACATAACCCACATCCACGTAAATGCGCCAATTAAAAATACATCTACAAAAATTGAAAATAATATTAGCTTTGTAAATATGTCATATCCATCAATTCAATGTTTTAATAACCATGTTTATGCACCAAATTCAGTAAAACAGCATACCCCACGGTAACCTTAATATTTCAATGGGGACATTATCACTCATCTCATTATATCAGTTCGTCTGAAATCTGATAAAGACTGTTCCCCTTACAAATATACAACTCTATTCACTAACAGGGCCCAGTCAGGTTTTGTTCAAAATCTCAAACCACAAACCCCGAGAACCGCAAAAACCGAGAACCGCGAAAGCCGAGAACCGCTCTAGTTATAATTGTATTACATGTATGAACTTACACCTATAAGTATTAAGAAAAATCAGCTCTCTTTGTACAAGAAAACATCGATTCAAAAATGCTCGTACAGCCGGGACGAGCATTTTATGTCCGACAGTATCCCCCTGCAGTACGCTTGATACATAACGCGAACCATATTTGCATAGAGGGCGTTTTAGCGAATAAATAGCGATGATATTGTTTTAATCAAGTTTTGCGATGTGTTTTTGTTAGTAGAAACAACAATAATGGCAATTTTTAATGTTCATCTTGAATTCTGAAGTAAATTTTTAACCTTTAAAATTTTCAACACCACTTAATGTCCCTTAAGTAAATTAAATACACCTAAACCGGGGTTAGGGTTAATTGATCGATCACCTGGATCTAGCATAGCTTTATTAGTATATAATACTGCGAGTTACTACAATGGTTAATTAACCTAAAAACTTGGTCTCCAAGTGTCCTGGTTACTTAGTAACAGATGTGGCTTTATTAAGGGGTGGGGGGTACAAATTGAAAACGGTACTATGATAGGGATTAAATAAGATCTGGTAAAAAACATTGTTTTGAGAAATGTGGTCTGGCCATGCCCTTATGATCAACAACAGCAAATTTTCGAATTTCAATGAAAAACACCAACTAAAATAGACAGGAACCTGCCGGGATTCGATCCGGGGACCCTCCAGGCTCAAGCCCTGTGTCCCAGCCGCGATATTTTTTAGCGTAAACAACACTTGGATTGAAACTGATATACATGTATACAAGTATTTTGCACTTGTACTTGCATTACATTATATCCTATGTCGAAAAAATATCAGACAAGATTTAACGCAAAATTCTACGATACAGGGATTCGAACCAGTAACCTTTCGGTCATGGGACCTGTTCGATAGCCATTAGACCACGAGGAGTTGGCTGACAGCGATTGGAATTTCAATCGATATGATTTTTACGGAATAAAGCTAATCTGTTTTAACAATATATATACTACAATAGAACGTACGTAAGTCGAATATGTATAGCGTACAGCGAGCTTTCTGTGAAATATGTCGGCGCTACGATGTTATTATTACGCATTTTAACTAGCCCTATCCAAAAGTTGGTGCCAGTAAAGAATTTCGCGTCCCGGCCACTAAGCCACGGCCCTCAGCTACTCGTTCATGCAGTATACTGCGCTGATCACTATATATAGGCTCGGTAGCATTCAGGGGGTTTAGGGTTTGTACACTTTTTTCTTGCATTACCATAACCTTTACAGCAGCGAACCCCATGAAATCCCATTGGAAAACCATGCCTCACCTCAGTGTATCTTGCAGGGCGCTCACTGCAGGTGGGGGGAGGTCAACCTCTAAATTTCTTAAGGGGGTTATACTTAAATGGCTACAACATGATATGATTTGATATAATTTGTCATCAGTAATACTCTACCCTCATTTGTATGATTAACTTTTGTACGATGGTGTTAGTATATACAGGGTGTCCCAAAAGTCTATGCACAACTTTGAAGCTTTGTATTTCACAAAATATAAGTCGTATTGAAAATATGAATACATATTTAGAAAGAGGAGATGTGGGAAATAATTTTGATACCAAAACATTGGAGTAACATCTGTTTGTAATGCCACCCGAGAAGTAAAATATGTATTACTGAAAAAATGTAATTTTATACTTCGGAGGAATAAAGTTCATAAATCCATACCTATTGAGATTAACAAAAAGACGGGTAGAGTTGGTTACACGGAAAGTGATCCGTCAATTGTAATATTTAAAATTTTACATTACAGTGATCCCATCATAATAACAAACTATATCACACATAATTTTCGTTTCTAGTGAAATCTAGTTTAAGTGTTTTCCATTTATACAGAGACGTGTGCTAATGCAAAACACAGACCTAAAAAATTGAATAACGTAACAAAAAAGTGAACACACACATCACACAGTGAATAGATCTCTTTAGACTTTTGGCTACTGCATGTCTTATGACATCAATGTGACTTGTTGATCTACCAGTCTTTTTTCTACCACATCGAGACAAATCATGCACTAGTTCCTGTGTTCAAAAATGTATCCACCAACTTCAGAATGGATATTCTTTCTGGTGCGCGTTTCACTTTGAAATGTTTTCTGAACTTTTGTTGAGTAAGTTGAACTGAATTTGTTTCAGCGTAGAACCATACAATTTGTATTCGCTTATCTATGCTGTAAACCATCTTGAGTGAAGACCTTTGCTGTGCAATGTTGTCTACTACGCCTATTTATGTTGTGAGTGACCGAGTTTGGTAATAACATTAATGTTGCAAGGTAAGCAGTGAACTGTGACTATGCGCAATGTTGCTTTCATACCGTTAATTTATGCGCATCTGTTTTAGCAACAATGTGTAGTACTTGGTATGGGTGGGCCTCACACGGCCAAAAACTTTCAACCAGTTTTATAATGTTGTGGGTTCACCAATAGGGTTGTGTTTGGTATCAAAATCATTTCCCAAATCTCGTCTATCAAAATATGGTGACATTTATACCATATGATTTATATTTTATGAGATATGACTCTTCAAAAACGTGCATAGACTTTTGGGACACCCTGTAGTTACATATTTAGGCAGCAACCTAAAGAATCACAGTTTTTTCTTATAGGTGATTGAATGGATCAAACATGACTAAAAATATTCAAGTTTGATTCAGCCGTGTGTCAGTTGTAATAATCTAACTATACACTTATAGAGCTCCTCGTATTGTTCATTATCTATTGTTCTTTACTTTGATTCATGAATGCATTGCCGGAAGTCTCTACCGTACAAGGTCAACCTTTCTTTTTTACAACCGTGCCTTATTAGAATCCTTGGTTTAATAATGGATGTTGGTACTACAGGCTGTCCCAAATGATTAGTACCCATCGATGCCCAAAGTTCAATCATATTTGTCATCATGAAAATCGATGGGATAAGGTCCATTGTTTTTACATCATCTTTGTCATACTGTACTATTTTATTAGAATTTTAGATCATGAATATCGGATTTATCAAACTCAAGATACACTCCATTATCTAAAATAGGGTGATTTAACCTTTTTGACAAAGTGCTAAAAAAAGTGTGTGCTATTACAGCGTGTTTGAAAGAAACTTGTGTTTTCTCATAATCTCTTGTCTACTCAATATAATCTTGGATGTCTTTCTGTTGTACCTGTTATTAGTTGGGTGTTCAAATCATTAATAATTCTTCTCCTTAATTCAATTTAACGGGTAAAAGAAGTTTGTCACACTTGAGTGACCGCATGCATTGTTTTATTTGACAAGTGTTTAGGGACTTCTTAATGAAGTGGTATTTGGTGAATCAGCAGTGGCTTAGATTTCATTTTCACATTGGAGAATGGATTTCGTGAGGTTAAGTTTGTAGGAAATTGCACCCCCAATATGAAACAGAAATCTAAGCCACTACTAATTACCCATGACCACATTCTTTACCTGTTTAAATGTCCCTCAAGTTTAGCCTCAAAACTAGCTCATTATAGAAACAAAGCTTGGGGTCGCTCATGCGTGACAATCCATTTTTATGAGATGACTACCATACCAGTCCTCGAATACTGTATTCGTCGGTATGATTCTGAGCGGCTCCTGAGCGGCTCATTTTTGGTGGGTTTTGTCGTATGTGTTGTGTAATCACGGTACAGTTACTGCGTTATAGCGTGGTTCGTTTGTGAAAAAAAAGTTAAAAAAAGTAAAGGTGTAGGTTGGATGAAACTTTAATATGTTGTATATTATATTCATACCTACTGCATGAAAATAATTTTGAGGTCCAAAATAAGTTAGAATAAGGCGTATCTATGGTGTTTTGGGCCGATAACCAAGGCACGTTTCTGTAAGCCATGGCGGGAAAAAATTCTCGGCCATATGTTATGCTCCTAGTTCTATATTATTATCGCGTTTGATATTCGATATTGCGTACATATGTTCCGGGAGCATAATAATAAGGCCAGAATCTTTTGCGTGCGATTTCGCTATGTGTAATTAGGATGTACAGTGATGCGCCCCATCGATAGTCTCTACGCATAAGAAGTAGACCCCGAATTACATGGAATTAAAATGTGGTTTGTGTTTGTATTTATTGTATTTCATCAATCATTTTCCTCTCATTCTTCTCACTGGCATAATATGTTGGTGTTTGTTGTCATTTATACGCTATTTATAAGGTTATGCCTACGTTAATGAATGCGGATAGTTATAGTCAATTATAATTCAAGGTAATCGGCTGGCGTGAATTCATTGATACCATGAGCTCACGTAGTCCTTTTCAGTACTTGTTCAGGCAAATGTGTAAGGGGGAACCATACCAAAAAGACAAGGTTATCATGTGACTATTTCACGTACATATTGGACAGGTTTAACCAGAGAGATGTTATTACTATTAGTATTACACCTCCCTGGTTTAACTTAAAAATGAGTGCTCATACCTGTTTCTTGACCAATATGCATCTATTATTCGGATGAAATTCAATCCGGTAGCCTTACACAGAAAAACAAAATTACCAAATTTACCATACCGTGATGTGATTATTGTTTTTTAAGATGGCCGACGAAGATGATTTTGTATTACCACTGCCATTGTGAAGGTGGTTGTTTACTTGCTAGTCGTAAATAAAAAGATCCAAAGCGAATTTTCTGAACACTTTTGCTCGCTCTTAGTTTCATAGCAATGTCATGAATTCGAAAGAGAACATTTATGGACAAGTTTGAGTCTCCAAAAAGGTGAACGAGACATAAAAACTGAGGATTTTCAGGTCTAAAATAATTCCCTTCAACATTCTGCCTTTACCCGATTGCCAAATTCACAGATTTGGTTTCTATCGAAACTAGAGCTCACATACGTTACGAAAATAAAAATACACGGTGAAGAATCACATTTTAGTGAGCATAATAAAGAGTACAAATAATGCACAGATTAAATACAAACAAACAAACAAACAAACAAACAAAACAATTAAATGTGCATAATCGTGATTTAGCCGACAAGTGGTTTTTTAAAATTTAAATAAGCTTATTATTTTTTTTATTTTTTTTAATTTTGATGAATGAAATGATGGATAATTTCAGAATCAAATGTTTAGAAACATTTCACATTTTGAGCTTCGTATAAAGTCTGTGTAGCTAGCCGGTCATACTGCAAAACATTTGGAAGAGCAAACAAATTGCCGGCAATTTAGCCTAAAAAATGAACGGACACCATAAAATGTGTCCCGATTTGATTTTTTTGATTTGATTTCACATTTTGAGCTACGTATAAAGTCTGTGTAGCTACATATTTGATGGAGAAAAAAAATTCCGGCAATTTAGCCTTAAAAATGACGGACGCCATAAAATGTGTCCCGATTTGATTTTTTGGATATAATTGCACATTTTGAGCTACATAATAAAGTATGTGTAGCTAACTTGTCAAACCGTAACACATTTGACGCAGAAAAAAAATTCCGGCAATTTAGCCTAAAAAATGACGGACACCATAAAATATGTCCTGATTTGATTTTTTGGATATGATTTCACATTTTGAGCTACGTATCAAGTCCGTGTGGGTAACCGGTTAAACCGCAACACATTTGACGGAGAAAAAACATGCCTGGCAATTTAACATAAAAAATGACGGAGACCATGAAATGTGTCCCGATTTGATTTTTGGGATATGATTTCACATTTTGAGCTACATATAAAGTCTGTGTAGCTAACCGGTCAAACCGCAACATATTTGATGGATAAAAAAAATGCCGGCAATTTAGCCTAAAAAATGACGGACACCATAACATGTGTCCCGATTTGATTTTTTGGATAGCATTTCACATTTTGAGCTACATATAAAGTCGATTTGATTTTTTGGATAGCATTTCACATTTTGAGCTACATATAAAGTCTGTGTAGCTAACTGGACAAACCGCAACATATTTGATGGAGAAAAAAAATTCCGGCACTTTAGCCTAAAAAATGACAAACACCATAAAATGTGTCCCTATTTGATTTTTGGATAGCATTTCACATTTTGAGCTTCGTGTAAAGTCTGTGTAGCTAATGGGTTAAACCGAAACACATTTGACGCAGAAAAAAAAATCCGGCAATTAAGCTTAAAAATGACGGACACCATAAAATGTGTCCCAATTTTGATTTTTTAGATATGATTTCACATTTTGAGCTTTGTATAAAGTCTGTGTAGCTAACCGGTCAAACCGCAACATATTTGATGGAGAACAAAAATGCCGGCAATTTAGCCTAAAAAATGACGGACACCATAAAATGTGTCCTGATTTGATTTTTTGGATATGATTTCACATTTTGAGCTACATATAAAGTCTGCGTAGCTAACCGGTCAAACCGCAACATATTTGATGGAGAAAAACAATTCTGGCAATTTAGCCTAAAAAATGACGGACACCATAAAATGTGTCCCGATTTGATTTTTTGGATAGTATTTCACATTTTGAGCTTCGTATAAAGTCTGTGTAGCTTACGGGTCAAACCGCAACACATTTGACGCAGGAAATAAAATTCCGGCAATTTAGCTTAAAAAATGACGGACACCATAAAATGTGTACCGATTTTGATTTTTTTGGATATGGTTTCATCTTTTGAGCTTCGTATAAAGTCTGTGTAGCTAGCCGGTCATACTGCAAAACATTTGGTTGGAAGAGCAAACAAATTGCGGGTAATTTAGCCTAAAAAATGAACGGACACCATAAAATGTGTCCCGATTTGATTTTTTTTTATTTGATTTACATTTTGAGCTACGTATAAAGTCTGTGTAGCTAACCGGTCAAACTGCAACATATTTGATGGAGAAAAAGAATTCCGGCAATTTAGCCTAAAAAATGACGGACACCATAAAATTTGTCCCGATTTGATTTTTGGATATGATTTCTAATTTGAGCTACATATAAAGTCTGTGTAGCTAACGGGTCAAACCGCAACACATTTGACGGAGAAAAAAACATTCCGGCAATTTAGCCTAAAAAATGGCGGACACCATGAAATGTGTCCCGATTTGATTTTTTGGATATGATTCACATTTTAAGCTACGTATAAAGTCAGTGTAGCTTACCAGTCAAACCGCAACACATTTGACGGAACAAATAGCAAGAAAAAAATTGCCTGTGATTTAGCCTAAAAAATGACGGATACCCTAAAATGTGTCCCGATTTGGTTTTTTGAAAATGATTTCACATTTTTAGCTACGTATAAAGTCTGTGTATAATGAACTGGTCAAATCGCAACACATTTGACTGAACAAATGATGTTCGCATTTCAAATTCTATCTCCAATATAAGTTTACATTGAATAATCGTGATTTAGACGAAAAGGTGTTTTTTAAGTAAGCTTATCTTTATTATTTTTGTTTATTATTTTGATGAATGAAATGATGGATCATTTTCGAATCAAATGTTTAGAGACATTTCGAGAATCAAACTATCCATTATAACAACCCATCGCTAACAATGTGACAGTCATCGAATCTGGTTCCATTGGGATCCTAAAGTACCAACCACAAACCATGTCTACCGAAACCGCTCAACCAAAAACCATGCAACTCGATAACCGCAAACAGGCGCGTACGCAGGATTTTGTGAAGGGGGGTGTTTTAGAAATATTGATATAATTATTTCACTATCCATGCCAGCGCTTCGCGCTGGCCGGGACACGTTTGCGTGTCCCGGGGGAGTTCGAATGGGTTACCCCCCTCAAGTTTTTTGAAATTCACAGTTGAAAAGAACGCATTTCCTTGCATATTTTTGAACACTTATTGCAGGTTTATTCTTAGTTCAACTTTGCAATTTCTCATCAGTAACTCACTTTAGACTGAGTTCAACCCCAAAACATCATTATATAGGCCTACAGTCATGACAGTAACTTAATCTGCAGGCATTGGTATTACCGGCGATCTCATTGGTTCAATGTGTGTCACATTACACGGGTTATTCTCCCTTTCAAGTTTCAAGTTTAACTGACAGACAGAAAAAAGCATCGACGCTTATAATCTTTTCAATTTAGTTTTTTTTAGTTTATCTATTTTTCTCTTTTCATTTTTATCCTGTCTTTCCCCTTCATATTCTCTTATTTTTCTTTTCACCCGGCTAATGATTTGAACCCCAGGTCCCCCGCACTGAGGGGTACACACATAGAGGGGGACAGCCAATGGCGTATCCAGGACTGTTTTGAGGGAGGGGAGGGCCAAAAACACCTGAAGCCATCTTGTTGATCTTAACTATTGAAAAGTTGAACCTTACACGCGCGAAGCGCGCAAAAAATGTCATTTTAACACTAAAAAGGTACAGTATGATGTTTTAAAGTCCCCCACATAATATTTAGTGTAGAGAATTTTGTGTGGTTTGAGGGCTAGGCCTATCAAAACCTCTAGAAAACATGAGCATGGAGCGCGCAAAATTTGGAGTTTAAGAGGGTCATGAAAAACTGTCCTGAAGCCATCTTGTTAAGCTTAAATAATGAAATATTGAAACCATTACGTGCGCGGAGCGCGAAAAAAATTGCATTTCTAACACTAACGGTCCAGTATGATAATGTCCCCCACATAATATTTAGAATTTTTGGTGTGGTTTGAGGGTCATAATAATGTTAAAACCTGTATTCGCGCGAAGCGCGCAACATTTTTGAGTTTTTGAACTAAAATTGATCATGGAAAACTGTCCTGAAGCCACCTTGTTAAGCTTGAATAATAAAATATTGAAATTAATATGCACGAAGCGCGCAAAAATTGGCATTTCTAACACTTTAATGGTCCAGTATGATGTTTTTAACGTCCCCCACATAATATTTAGAATATTTGGTATGGTTTAGGGGCATTATAATGTTAAAACCTGTAGAAAATATGCGCGCGGAGCGAGAGCAAGGCTTGAGTTAAAATGGTCATGGAAAACTGTCCTGAAGCCACCTTGTTGAGCTTAAATAATGAAACATTAAAATTAATACGCACGCAAAGCGCGGAAAAAATTGAATTTCTAACACCAATGGTCCAGTATGATAATAACGACCCCCACATAATATTTAGAATTTTTGGTGTGTTTTTTGCATTAAAACTTTGGTCCAGTATGATGTTTTTAAAGTCCCTCACATATTTCGAATATTTGGTGGGGGTCTGAGGGCCAATATAATCTTAAAACCTCCATAAAATATTCGCGCGGAACGTGCAAAATTTTTGACTTTTTGAACTAAAATGGTCATGGAAAACTGTCCTGAAGCCATCTTGTCAAGCTTGTATAATGAAACATTGAAACTAATGCGCAAATTGCGCAAAAATTGACATTTCTAACACTTAAATTTGTTCAGTATGACGTTTTTAACGTTCCCAACATAATATTTAGAATATTTAGCATGGTTTGAGGGTCATTATAATGTTAAAACGTGTAGAAAATATGCCCGCGGAGCGCGAATTTTTTTTCAGTTTTTGAACTAAAATGGTCATGGGAATCTGTCCTGCAATGCCACCTTGTTAAGCTTGAATAATGAAACATTCAAATTAACTAATGCGTGCGATGTACGCAAAAATTGACATTTCTAACACTTAAATGGTCCAGTATGACGTTTTTAACGTCCAAACATAATATTTAGAATATTTGGTGTGTTTTGAGACCCATTATAATGTTGAAACCTGTTGAAAAAGTGAGTGCGAATCGAGGAGAAAAAAAATTCAAGTTTTGGAAAAAATTGGTCCAGTAAAAACGTTCCTGAAGCCCTCTTGTTAAGCTTGAATATTGAAACATTGAAACTAATACGTGCAAAGCGCTCAACGCGCAAAAATTGGCATTTTTAACACTAAAAAGGTCTAGTATAACCATGATAACGTTGCTAACGTCCCTCACATTAAACCTCCTTCTCTTCCTCCTCCTCCTTCTCCATCTTTTAAACTCATTTTTCAATGGGAGGGGGGGGGGCATGGTCTGCTGCTGGGCCCCTGGATACGTCACCCCCCCCCCCCCCCCCTCCCGGTACTAGTCTTTTCTCTTATTACTCTTTCCCTCCCAATTCCCATTGACAGTTCAAAGTTCAATGAGGCTTTCTTTCCCCCTGTCCCCGCCGGTGTCGTAGGTTTTTCATATTTGGAGGGGGGGGGCAAGAAAAGTGAACCGAAAATGTTCGACTTAACATTTATTGGTGCTATGATTGAGGTACATTTCTGCTTTAAACAAGCTTCTACTCCCAAACTATTCCATTTTTGAGAACAATTTTCCGATTGTGTACTTTTGACCATCATAATTCCATGATTCCTCTTGTCAAATGAACCGACAATGCCATTCTCAACCAAGATACAGTCAATATTGGAGAGCGGTCGCCCCCCCCCCCACCTCGACCCCCTCTGATTACGCCACTGCCTCTCCCCTGTCTCCGTTGTCCCCTCTCTCCCCTTCTCTTTTTTCTTCTCATTTCCCTTCTCTTTTCCTCTCCTTTCCCTTCTTTTTTTCCTCTTCCCTCTCCTTTCCCCTTTTTATTTTTTTAGGACAGACCCAAGGGGGGTGTTTCACACCCAAAACACCCCCCCTGCGTACGCGCCTGACCGCAAAACCCGTGAACCACGAAGCCAGAGAATCGCTCTAGTTACTCTTCAAATTGAATCAAAATGAAGAAGTGTTAATGTTTTGAACAACATATATGATGCAACAGCAGTTTAAAATAGAAAGGAACCACAGATATTAGCAGAAAAGAGATTAAGAGAATGTATTAGTTTCTTATTAGAAACAAGCTCTTCAAAAATACATTTTTTTGCACTTTGCCAAAAAGGTGAAATCACCATGTCTTACACAATGGAGTGTAACTTCATTAAAATAATTCCGATATTCATGATCTAAAATTCTAATGAAAGGGTACAGTATAGCAAATTTGATAGAAAAACAACGGATCTAATTTCATTGAATTTGATGATGAAAAACTTTATTGAACTTTGGGCATCGATGGGTACTAATCATTTTGGGACAGCCTGTATATACTACTATTATGTTGATCTTGAACGCTTCAGAATTCAAGGCATTCCCCACCAGGATTGGGGAGCACAGTGCAAGTACAATTCTTTTTGATAGAAGGAATTTATTGCTTGAAGACGATACATTTATGCATTTGGAACATGTCTAGGGTGGATGGAAAATTTAAAAGTGGTGCAATATTTATTTATACTCACAAATTAGTGAAGATAAAAAAAAATCATGATTTTCACCCAAACTAGTTTTATAGAAAAAGGGTTTAAAGTTGGAATTTTTTTAATGCCAAAACTTCTCCGTGAAATGACAACTCAATTCAATGACCACAACTATGTGATATTAAGGGCTTTTTTATGTGTTAAAAACTGACAGAAATATTAACAATTATGAACATTTTTGAAAATTGTAATAAATTGTTCTTGTTAACTTGATCTTGAAATAATCTATATGGGCAGTGCTGCTTCTAAAAACTGCATACAGATTTTGTGATTTTTACACAAATTATGTTTAAACCTATTACTTCTAAAGCATGAGTTATAGTCGAGTTTTGCACTTGATAAAGGGACAATCTCCAAAAATAAATTAAATCAATGTTGTTTTGAAAAACATCTGTCAATTTAAAGATCTTTTCAATCTATTATAGATCTAGTTGTGAAATGTAGTTGAATGCATGTGCAGGCTCAACTGTGACAACATTTAACAATTTATCAATAAATATGCTAATAACACTATTGATCTAAGTCATAAATATTATAATTCCAAAACAGGGATATAGATTAACCATATTCTGCATTCATGTTTCATCAAGTATAATATGTACCATTCAATTGCAAATATTTATTATTAAGCAATTAGTTTAATTACAATTGACCTATTAAATGATACGACAGTGAGCATTAGTTTGCATCAAAATTGTGTGATAACCAAATGGACAGCGCTATACTAACTTTTGAAACAAGGATTTTATATTCAATGGATGTAATTGATTACATCCTTGTATCATCGTAATGTTACTGCTAGTAAGTTAGACCACAAAAATACAATACAATTAAAATGTAATAACATATTAGAAATTATATATTATATAACATTATAGGTGTGTGGGGAAGTATGTGTATGTAAAATTTCAAGCGATTTCAAGATCCAAAGGCTCTTTTCAGAGTCACTAAAGATCCTAAATTGAACAGAACACAACTTTATTCTTTCTTTTGAGATTGATTCGAACCTATTTAATTAACTCATTTATATAATAAAAAAGTATTTTTGTATTTTTTAAAAAGTTTGTGTCATGTCAAAGGTAACAGTCGTTATAGTGATATCATTATTTTGTAAATCATTGGATACATAAGGAAACTCATAATTATTCAGAAAAGAGAATCATAATCCTCTAGTAATGTGCAAAAACAGATTTATTTTTATACAAAATGCCCAAAATTAGTGATTTATTTTGGACAATTCTAAGCACTCTTGAGTAAATCTAGAAATGGGAAATAACTCAGAAACATATATAATTGCTGCTTTAGTGGTCTGTCCGTACACATGTGGGCAATTTTTAATTATCATCGACTAATCTAGCAATTTACACTAGCCCATAACCATGATAACTATAAATGAATGTTAAACTTTTTGTGTGACCTAAAAGGTCAAAGATAACATCATGATCAATGTTGATACATTTTCATTTATTATATTATACTTTAGATTATGTTTAAACAAAAATTATATTCTTAAGTGTTACGGTATCTTAAGTGTACCACTTCTTTCTCTCCATGAAAAGACAATCATAATCGGTATAAAAGGCATATTATGTGATCTTTTCCAAGTGTAGCGCCCTCTATCATTGATTTTTTCTATGAAAGCAGATTTTCTTGCAGATTTGCATTTTTGATAATAAATCATAAAGATGTTGAGCTCAAATATATTGATTTGTACTTGCAAACTAATTGTCTTTAGTGTAAAGCAAAAGTTCCACCACTCCAGCTGGTATAGATATGAGAAAAATGCAAAAAACTCATATTTTTAAAGGGTATGAATAATTGTGGGCTTAACTGTACATGTGTACTGGGCACTTTAAAAAACAACCTGCACGGCATTCATGAAGTTGTCATGCCCATGCATGCCTAATTGTTCATGCATTTCATGCATCTGGACGTGCCGCGAACAACAACAAAACAAGCTCGCATGAATTAGCTTGAATTTCGTCCATAGCATTATGACAGTGGCTATAACAAAGTGTTTTAATAATTGTAACAGTTGTAACAGCACATATGGATAAATGTTGGCGTATAAGCAGTATTCTAGCATGACTGATGAAACTCCATTAAATTAAATCCATGTGAGGATCATTGTAGTGAAAGAAATACAATATAAATACTCAAACAAATAGCATGCAATTTAACCAAGGCTTGTAACAATTAATGCACAGCATTTGAACTAGATATTTCTACAGCCAAACCAAGGAGTCAACACCTTCCTGGCCAAACTATGTACACCAATCCTTTTACCTTTATTCACAGTCCATGCCAAAATGAAGATGCAAATAAATTGTCAGAGACAATCACAAACAGTATGTTGATACAAACAAATATACGCTGAAATACAATGTGTCGTCTTGCCGCATCTGTTGTGGTGAATGTGAAATGGAAAAAAAACCAGGTTATTTCCGTCACTACAACAGCTGGCCACACGTCACTATTGTTATTGCATGAATCAGTCAACCAACCTACAATGCTTGTTCCCTGTGCCTTAAGGAGCGATATTTTTCTTCTTTTTTTTCCTTCAAAATTTCTCTTATTTTGGTTTCATTAACCCTAACACTCTTTGAAATAATGGTTTTGTCAAGATAACTAAAAATATATTTTGTCAAATTTTTCTAAATGTAAACAACAAACTCTTACACAGATCTTAAAGTGACACTTTCACATTGGTTATATAGGCGAATGCGACGTTTGATACCGATAAAGAAACTGGCAGTACCATGCCAACCGTTTCTGTTGCTGCGCGTTCGCGTTTAACATGGCGCACGCAATACGGCGCACACGTAATGACGCAGACAAATTGTGTACGCGTTTGTGGCGTTGTACTTTGTTTACGGGGCAGGATGAAAGCAAGTAGGCCGTTGCTCCGCTGTGCATACCGTACATACAAGATTACGGGAGCAAGACACAAACAAAAAAATTAAGCCAAGGTATATAAGACCTTTATTTTAATAAAGAAACGGGGAGCAAGGTGCAAACCGTATCCAGGATAACATGTAGGCCTATTAATTAAAGTGACATGAAGTGGCTGAAGGAAAATACATTTGATGGAATGCAGTTGTAACCCCATTTGATGAAGTCACTCTTGCAATTGCAAGTCACCACATTTGATGAAGGAGTTACCCATACAGTAACCGGTAACCCGGCCCATTTTGATAGGAGGAGTCACCCATGCAGGTAACTCCATTTCATTTGATGCAGTCAACCATGCTTCCGGTATTATAAATATAATAATAATAATAATAATGGTAATTTATAAAGCGCCGGTATCCGCCGCAAGCGACGCTCATGGCGCTTCTCTGCATAACAACCAAAATAACATAAACACGAATAGGAACAAAGATGAGGAGAGTCACATCAAGCAAATGCTTCAGAGTACAAATATGTCTTCAAGTTTTTCTTAAAAATATGTACAGAGTTTGACAGTTTCACATATTCAGGCAAGCTATTCCATAGTTTCGGTGCTGCGACTTGAAAACTTCGCTGTCCCCACTGATGTTTAGCCAATGTTTCCTGAAGAAGACTTTGTTTTGAAGAGCGTAGTCCGCGATGCCCTGGCACATATGGTTGAACAAGTTCTGTTAAATAAGAAGGAGCTGCATCATGTAAGATTTTGAAAATAATAAGACATATCTTGTATTTCAGTCTCTGTTCAATTGGAAGCCAGTGTAGGTCCGCTAATACAGGAGTTATATGATGATTAATGAATGTTTTGACTTAAAAACATGTTATATACATAATGATTAATTGAGCAGTTATCACCTACAATTAGTTATGTGTAAATTTGGCCGATACCGCCGCGCAAGGCATGGCTGGTCATCATGAAGCTTTGGGCTGGTGGATCAAGGTAGGCACCCCCCCCCCCTCCCTCACACCCATTTCATTGTCTTCGTGCGACTTATACAGCGGTGCGGTGCGGTGCGGCTTATAGCCTACTATGATGAGGTCTGAATCTTACTTTATGAATTTAATAATAAGGTGCTGCGGCTTACGCCGTGAGGCTTATTATAGCACGGACATTACGGGATTGTCTCATCATACCCTATATGCCTACGCACCCCCTCCCCGCAATTCCCTTTACCATGTTTACTTACTTGATATTTTTATGGATACAGTAAGGCCACTTGGGGTATCTGGTAGGACCTACCAGATACCCCAAGATACTATCTGGATAAACGGAACGTGCGGTATTGCCCCATCATACCCTAATGCTTCCATACTATGCAAGCGCACTTCCCTTACTTGATAATCTGGCACATAATGGTATCTGGATAAACGGAGCGTGCAGTATATTATCATGGGTACCTGAATAATCAAGGGCACCATGTGTTATAAATGGCGTACTTGGATTTCTTAAGGGCATACAGTATATATGGATTAAGGGCACTGTGGTGGCACCAATGTCAGTATTAAGGGCACAGGGTACATCAAGGGGGGGGGGGGGATGGGGATATATCCCCCCCACTTTTTGACCTGGGGGATGGTAAATGTAATCATCCCTCCCCCCTGATTTTTCACATCTACAAAAAAAAGGGGGGAAAGGGGGAAAAGGGGAAGAAGAAAAAAAAAGAAAAAAAGGGGAAAAAAGGAGAAAAAAAGGAAAAAGAGAAAAATAAAGGCGTGCGGGGAGGCATGCGAGGGACATAATAAGAACGTTTGGAGTTTATTGTACGTTGGTCAGGATACACACGCGTACGTACGTTGACTAGAATCCATATTTTGGAGATAACTAATTAACTTCTTTCTGACATAGGCCTATCTGCCTATTTAAAAAGCCAATATTGATCAGAAATAAAGTGATTGCTTTCAATAAAATATTGGTCAAAAGTACACACCAAATCTCACCAAATGGGTTCGAAAATTAAAAAAAAAAATCCAATTCTGAGCGGAGGGGGGGGGGGGGGGGGGGGGCACACCCCCTCCTCCGAATCCCCCTGTTCGAGCTTTTAAACCATCTATACTAAAATCAAGAATATATCAGTATATGCTCAACTTCTTTCGTGCATTGATAAAAACCAAATATTTATTGAAAAAGTGATGGCTTTCAATACAATATTGGTCAAAAGTATACACCAGATCGCACCAAATGAGTTAGACAATTGAAAAGGGGATCCCCTTATTGAAAATGAAGTGATGGCTTTTCAATACAATATTGGTCAAAAGTATACACCAGATCGCACCAAATGAGTTTGAAAATCTACTTCTGAGGGGGCCAATCGCCCCTCAGACTTCCCTCCCCCCTTTTTTGGAGCATTTAAATCATCTATACTAAAATCAAGAATATATCAGTATAAAAAAATGCTCAACTTCTTTCGTGCATTGATAAAAAACAAAATATTTATTGAAAATGAAGTGGCTTTTCAATACAATATTGGTCAAAAGTATACACCAGATCACACCAAATGAGTTTGAAAATTGAAAAAAAATCTACTTCTGAGGGGGGCACATCTCCCTCAGACCCCCCTCCTTATTGATAATGAAGTGGTGGATTTTCAATACAATATTCGTCATAAGTATACACCAGATCGCACCAAATGAGTTTGAAAATTGAAAAAAATTCTACTTTACAGGGGGGCACATCCCCCCTCAGACTCCCCCTGTTGGAGCTTTTAAACCATACTAAAATCAAGAATAAGTATACAAAAGCTCAACTTCTTTCGTGCATTGATAAAAGACAAAATATTTATTGAAAATGAAGTAATGGCTTTATAACCCTAACCCACCCGGTGGATTTTCCAACGAAATTTTTTTCAAGCGAAAAAAGCACACACAACAAGAGGTGCCACGCCCCAGGGTTTGAACCCACGACCTCTCGGTTGGCGGGCGGACACTCTACCAACTGCGCCACGGGGGAAGCTGTGCTGGGCGAGTGTATTCGCCCAGCTATATAGCCCGGGGCCATTATTTCAGACAAAAACCTCAGCGCCAGGTGGAACCAGGATGCTGGGAAATGGGATTTCATGGGATCTGGGGCTGTAAGGGTTAATACAATATTGGTCAAAAGTATACACCAGATCGCACCAAATGAGTTTGAAAATTGATTTTTTTTTCTACTTCTGAGGGGGGGGGGGGGGGGGGCACATCCCCCACCACACAACCCCCCTCCCCTGTCCGAGCTCGGAGTTCGGTGGAGTATCAACGACATACTCTTGCTGTTTTACAATACCCTCATCATACCTACGTTTTGATATGACTAACCACCCCTATAGCTTCGGCACCTATAATACCTGCGCTTTCCATTATAAATTGGATAATAGTACAGGCACATTGGTATATGGATATAACGCTGGCACGCGCACGTGCGGTACCTGGGTTATTAAGGCCACCTGTGAGGGGTTGGGTCTAGCAAACGTGGAGTACTTGGATTAGGAACATGTATTATTTAAGAGCACATTGGGCCTATAAGCTCACGGTGTATTAAGGGCACCATGTCACTTGCATAATATTAAGGGCGCTTTAGGTACCTGCATTATTTAAGGACATGTTCTTGATATTTATATAAACATTTATAACGCTTTGAAATTACTCACCTCTGTCTATTTTGATATGACTAAACTGCCCGCTATCTTCGGCACCCGCGTTTAATTTACTTAAATATGATCAAGTAAGGGCACAAGGGTATCTCGATATAACGGCACATACAGTACCTATAGATCATGTGATACCCGATGCAATATTAAGTGGTATACAAAACGAGTGGAAAGAGTGGAAATTCACTCGAAAAGGAGTGAAGGGAGTGAAACACAGGACAACCCGTTTTAGAGTGGAAAATGTCCACTACAAAAAAATGGAACATTTTCACTCCTTTTAGAGTGTTTTTCCACTCAAAAACGTGTTGTCCTGCGTTTAACTCCTTGAAAAGTGGAAAACCACTCTTTTACATTTAGAGAGTAGGGATTAGGCCTATGGGGTACCTGCATTTCAGGTCACATTGGAGGCCTACATCCTGAGGTACCTAGGTATCTGGATATTAAAAACACAAAGGGTATAGGCCTACCTGGATTAAGGCACATCACATATACCTGGATTATCAAATGCACCTGCGATATTCAGATTATTGAGGGCCCGTCTGGATTATGTAAAGGACATGTTCTTGATAATGTACCAAATTTTCTTCAATTTGTTTACTAAACCTCCCCGTTATCTTCTAGCGGGTTCCGCGCGAAGCGCGGATGCCCGCTAGTCTTATTTATTTGTTGAAATGTTATTGAATTATTCACCTCCCCCCCTTATATTCGAGAATGTTTGTTTGCATAACTCCAGATGAGATTTTTTGAGAAATTTAAACAGTTATGAAAAGGTGAAACCCTTGGCTACCTATATTAAGTTTCCCATTTTGATACCATGTTTACTTCTCCCAGAACAGTCACATTTCCTCAAAATTATGTTTTCAGAAAAAGTGGCACTTACTTGTATTGGATTTTGGGAAATTCCATCTTAGCTAAGCATTTTTTTCTTTTCAGTCTAATTGTGTGGGGTGTTACACAAACAAAATTGAATAGGATTTTGAAAATTGCCACTGTTTCTGAGAATATCGTTATTGGAAAGTGTGACAATTTTGGGAAAAGTAAACTTGATATTGAAAAAGAGAAACTTTCTGTGGGAAGCCAAGCACTTTTTCTTTTCACAAGTTGTTAAATTCTGAAAACAATTAATCTTGTGCAGAGTTTTTAAATTTACTGGTATAGGACCAAGTGCCACTTTTTCTGAAAACATCATTTTGGGGAAATGTGACTGTTTTGGGAAAAGTAAACATGATATCGAAAAAGAAAAACTTTCTATTGGTAGCCAAGCGTTTTCTCTTTTCATAATTGTTTCAATTTTTCAAAACATTTAATTGTGTGTGAATTTATGTAAACAAAAGTAATCTAATTTTAGGGGGCTTACTTTTTTTGAACCCTTTATGCCCAAGTCATGTACTCAAACACATACCTTGTTTCCTGATTTCTACTGTTCTTGTTTGAATACAAGCCCCCTCTATATTGTATTAACACAAAACATTTGACGACCAAGAAAGGAACTAAACAATTCCAAGAAAATTATAGGAAAATATATTTATTTTGAATATACATGTACAGAATTTCTATATTTTCTGTTACTTTCTCTACAGTTATATACACATTTTTCATGTATAAAAGAAATTTATAAAATATCTTACTTTACACAAAACTTGGGTGGGTAATTACCCATTTATTTGGTAACACCAATGTTATATTTTGCTCATTTCAATATGCTTAGTGTAGGAACAAGAAAACATGCCATTGATAGGTATCTAATATCAAGGAATTCAAATATCATAAAATAAATTGCAACCCTGCAATTTGTCATATGCATTTCAAGAATAGTTCAAATCCCTAATAACACATTTAGTAATAATCTTGTGTGTATCTGAGACACACACACCCGGCACATAGTATACAATACAATTCTAATTGTACACACAGAAATAATATACTGACAATTTACTGATAAATATCTTCAAAAAAGACAATGTTAAAACCATTTATTTTATTTACAAACATGTTTTACAAACATTGATCTACATTAAAATAAATATGTATAACAATATTGCACAATGATTTAATAAATTATTTACAATAAGTTCTACTAAATAAGACATGACATTGATGATGCTTATATAGTGAGCATCATAATACTTTGGACATAATTCCAACAATACTTTTGTGCAGTGATATCAGAGTGTATTCTAGTGACAAGTGCAGCCTTTTCATATAAGTAACATGATTTGAGTGTTTGATCATGATATCATGTTAGAGTCACATGCATAAGCTGCACATACATGAATACAAACTAATGTCACTGCACGGAGAAGGCAAAAACATAACATGTGATGCGATCAAGTACAATGAGTCTGAAGTAGAAATCGACTAACTTTTAGTTTTCTACTTGATCGTAACATGATTTGAGTGTTTGATCATGATATCATGTTAGAGTCACATGCATAAGCTACCCATAATGAATACAAACTAATGTCACTGCACGGAGATAACAAAAACATAATGTGATGGGTTCAAGCAAAGTGACAGGATTTGATTGTTTGATCATATATGCTATCATGATAGAGTCACATGCATAAGCTACCCATAATGAATACAAACTAATGTCACTGCATGGAGATAGCAAAAACATAACATGTAATGCGATCAAGCAAAATGAGTCTGAAGTATACTTGATTGTTACGGTTATTTGTAGACCTACATATTATGCAGAAAACCAAATTACAAATGAACACTTACTTTAAAAGATATGAGCTATGGAAGAGTTTTGCAAACAATAGAAAACAAAAGAATTATTTTCCTTCGTTTGGTTACATCTCAAAATCAATAATCCAGACTTCCAACTCATTTTGCTTGATCACATTATTCTTCTATGGTTTGTATAAATTTGCCTTTCCCTGTGCTTGATCTAAATAAACATTAAAGTGATATTTGCCTTTAGTGTGATACACACTACTATCACTACACAGAGTAAGACAGAAAATATTGTTATCGTCCAATTGCATATATTGGCTATTACCTGTGTATTGTTCTTATTAATTAATCCAGTGAGTGATGCGTTCTTTTCTGTAAACTATAAATGCACAATTCTAAATTGGATCAATTGAGTAACTCATTTAACCTAATATCATTTGTACATGTGGTCAGGGATTATAATTATTATGGGATAAGAAACTCCTAGACAAAACCCAGATTCTCTTGACCTTGACCTTAATAGTTTGTCGCAACTGGTCTAGGTGGTGCACTATCATTTCCAAATAGTTGGGAGGTGCTACAGGATTATTTGGTTCACATTCTTCTAAAAGCACCAAATTGGACCCATATGTTGCTCATACCATACTCTTTTGATTTTTGATGGATGCCAACATTGGAGCCTTCTGGGACGGCCATATAGGCCAATTCCAATATGGCCGCCATGGGGGATCAAATATTCAAATTGCTTCAATTAAGCTGACAAGCATACCAAATTGTTTGCCTGATGTGTGGTTACTGAGATATTGAGCAAAACGTGAAAATGTCGTTGACCTTTGATTTTGGGGGTCAGAAAATGCTCCGATTTTGACAAACGATATCTCAAATTGTTCGTCAGATCACAAGGGTTCAAGAAATGGTAGTTGTTACCACCTGGAGTTGTTTTGTGTGCCTTATACAGGGTCGAAAGGTCACAATCCCTATATACGCCTATATACACCTTTTGCTCAATATCTCAGTAAACACGCATCGGAAGTGGGGCAAACTATACATTTTTAGAATCCTGGTGCTCAGACAAACAATTTGTATGCTTTTTAGCTAAATTGAAGCAATTCAAATTTTTGATTCCCCAGTATGGCGGCCATATTGGAATTGGCCAATATGGCCGTCCCAGAAGGCTCCAATTTTGGCATCCATCAAAAATCAAAAGAGTATGGTATGAGCAACATATGGGCCAAATTTGGTACTTTTAGACGAATGTGAACCAAACCTCCCCTGTGATGGCCTAACAGCCCCAACTATGATTGCTTATCGCACGTCGCAACTGTTATAGAGTGCGCTTTGTTATGGGCCAAATCTAAACAATGCACAGGTTGTAAGATTCAATCGCCTGATGTGGTACAATGTAGTAATATCACTGTTTTTACTTGTTTTGCAGTCAGTACAGCTTTCTACTAGCTTTGGTGGAAGAAGGAATCGAACCAAAGACCTCAATCAAGAACATATATATGTGTTAATTTTGGCTACCAGAGTTTTGTAAACCTGACTTAGGAATCAATCATACCTGGCAGGTTAGTAAATGTGAGACAACTTATTCATCAGTTGTAGGGTAAAGTCGGCAGTTTTCGGTCAGCGCCTATTTTTGGTCGTTTCGCCAAAATCATGTATTTGCATCGGTTGTCGCCATTTTAAAGCAATACCGGGCATCAACTATACAGTGGATTTTAGCCGTCAGTTTATAATGACGAGGTCATTTTCATTACACGATTTGGGCGAAGTGACCAAAAATAGGCGCTGACCGAAAACTGGCGGCTTTACCCTACCCATTTTTATCCAAAATTGTGGTTTTAGTGACATTTTAAAACGTGACCTTATGCAATGCAACATAAAAAGATTGACAGTGGGGATGGCCATGTAATAAGTAGTTAATGCGGATCACCAGTTTTAAATGACAAACATATTTAGACCATTTCACATAACGATCGAAACATTTCTGAAAATTGGAAGTCAACAGAAGTCATAAAAACTTGTACCTGACGGTTCCCATTGTAACACCATGGATGTATGAGCATCAGTGTTGAACAATGGCTTGACTTGGACTTAAACTTAAATTATTATGTTGATGACTTTATAACAACAGGAAAAGTTACTATGCATCAAAATCAAACCTCAGCTGAATGGCATCTGTGTCTAGAAGTTAACAGAAGGAGATTTGTGAGCAGAACAATATGAAAACAGGTATGACCAAATGTGTAATTCCTGGGGGAGCACTACTATTCAAAGGTGGATATCATGTCTATAAATGTATAAAGGGTTGAATCAAACCCGTGATATCAACTGAATGACATCTGTGTCTAGAAGTTAACAGAAGGAGATTTGTGAGCAGAACAATATGAAAACAGGTATGACCAAATGTGTAATTCCTGGGGGAGCACTCCTATTCAAAGGTGGATAGCATGTCTATAAATGTATAAAGGGTTGAATCAAACCCGTGATATCAACTGAATGACATCTGTGTCTGGAAAACAGGTATGACCAAATTTGTAATTCCTGGTGGGGGGGGGGGGGGACACTCCTATTCAAACCTGTGATATCAACTGAATGACGTGTCTAGAAGTTAGCAGAAGGAGATTTGTGCACAGAACAACAGAAAAACAGGTTGAACAAATTTGTTATTCTTAAGGGAGCACTCCTATTCAAAGGTGGATAACATGGCCATCAGAAAAGGATTAAAAAGGGGTTGCTTTCAAAGTGTTTATATACATAGTTTAGGGTGTCAAAAACAGCAAACATCCGACAAATATGGTGTGTTTTCAGCATAAAACTTTAAAAATATCTGTTTCGGGCAGGATGGTAAGAATAATCTTTTGAAATACTGTAACTGTGGGGTGACAAGTGAAACACCTGTGTGTTATGTGTAAAAAGAGCATGTGACCTGAGAATGAACTCTGCCTTTGTGTACAACTTGTCCTTTGGGTTTTAGCTTCAAATTTACACATAATTAATTCGTGACACTGATCATTTTGGTGCCATTTCAAACAAGCAGCATAGTCAATGTCACTTCCTCTCAGGACAGTGACATTAACATTCGTGTATCGATCTTATGTCTTTCTTCTGTCGTGGGTGAGCATATTTATTCACTGCAATCGGTGAATGATGCAGTTAAATAGACTATATACCGTAGTTCGGTCAGTTCAAAATTGGCGAGAAATGTGAGTTTTTAATGTCTCCGCGCGCAAATGTTATCCAAGCAGATGTGCGCCATTTTGGCATATATGCATGCATTACACACATGATGCATGGTGTGCAAGGTTATGTAAGCGTTATGCGCATCCACGCTCTTTTGTATTAATTCGCTGCTGTTAGAAGGCTCACCAATTTGGAACTGATGGAACTATAGTAGAGTTTGATTCTAACTTTTACATGTACATTCATATACCAACAATATAGAAAGAAAATGTGTCATTGCCATGACTGTTTAGTTTGTCCCTATTTCAAATCAGCAATAGAATATCAAGACCAGTATTGGAATTTGGAAAGCCAATTGGGGAGGGAAGTTACATATTGTACTTAGGAAGAAGGGCCTGTAAGCTTTTCAGATTCTGTTATAAGAATCAGGGCTGGAACTTTTTCAACCAGCCAGTCGGGCAGGTAACTCACACAAAATACCTGCCCAACAGAAATTTCACAAGTCAGTGTAACTCACTTAAACAGTGAGTTTGAGAATGTTTACTGTCAGTCGGGTAGGTACTTTTATATTTTCACCCACCCGACGCAAAAGTTACCCGCTATGGGCAGGTGGACGGGTACTATTTCCAGCTCTGGTAGGAATTGCAGCAGAATTGTGCATTTAGGAAAAGCAGTTTGTATACTGATGTCTACATAAACCGAGAGGGGACAAGATACCAGCATTGTTTAGGAGAATTGGCAAACTCTCTACAATATTGTTATGAGTCACAATGTCAAGATGTTAAAAGAAAGATTTGGTCATTCCAGTTGAGAATTAATTTCAATGTATAGAGGGTAATTGTAAAATAATATGCCCGTGTTTGGTGGTCACTAAGTTATGGATGGAAGCATGTGATGATAGCCATGATTTGCATTAATTGTCAAAGTCAAAGTTTTTGACAGTGTCAACGATGCACTTGATCCCCTCTGGCTCTATGCGCCATGTTTCATGTGGACCAAACAGTGTTCTCTCCACTACGATAGTGGTACAACCATCCTTTTCAAGTTCTTTAAAGCATTTCTTAAGAAAGGGGCTTTCAAATGATTGTGACTTCATTTTTAGTGAGAACATTACCTGTTGTAAGGCTGGTGCATCAACAAAGCTTCTGAGGAATTCTGTCAAAGCTGATTCAGAAAAACTGTCATTTGGGGATATGTTGCAGTACCTTAAATTTAACACACTCAGATTGGGCATTGATTTCAGCTGATTTGCTAGTAAAGGCATATCAGAACCTATAGTAAACCATTCAAGTGACAGCTCTTGCAATGACAAAAGACTGCACAGACACATGCACAGTCCCTTGACATGTTCCTTATGAAGGATGAAGGAGGATGGACGGCCCAGGTACATTGTTGGTTGTGACAAAGTGAGTTTCAATAGCCTAGTTGATGTCCTAAGTACATCAAACAATGTCAGACCACATTCTCGATCCATGTTATTATGAGTCAGGTGCAATTCCTTGAGAGTCTTGATACATGGTATGTGCAGGATATTATCCTTGTCTAATAGAACGCCTCTTAAATCTAGGACCTCTAGACATGATGATGTGATTGATTTCAGGACTTGGGTTACATTACCTGCCAGTAAATTACCTGGCCATATAAGTATGTCTTTGGTTTGAAATTTTTGTAGATTTTGTAATTTTGATACAAATTCTGTACATGATTTACCGAATTGAAGAATACTAAGGGTGACATCTCTTATTTTCATTGCATTGGCAGTCTGTAGTAACCCATTATAAAAGTATTCATTACATTCTGGAGAATATCTTCCAGTATCAAACCTGCAATGACTGAGATTTTTTAAACTACCAATATGCTTGCCTACTTGCAGTGTTATACTCGGCCAGTTTGTGATATAACCAGTAACAGTAAGGATTAAGTGGTTGACATTAGGCAAACATTTCACTACATCTTCAATCAGTTTGACATCAGTATCATCTAACGACGATGTCATCCTCAAATATTTTGTGTGTGTTTGTAACAAATTATACTTTACCATGCCATGGAAAAAATAGACAAGTTCTGACGGTACAGAGCTCGATGAGTATGCAATGTCACATCCATCACAATTGTTGAATAGAGGAATCATTGCATGGAATACTTCTTGCATATCTTCCCTATCATTTCCAAACTCATGCAGAGCTACAATAGGAAGCATGATAGCAGCATCAGACCTGAAGCTGAGTATTTGTGAGACACCTGCTCCCCAATGTAAAGGCATGTCTCTTCTGAAATATGATTCCATCAAGATATCTAATTCCTGTCTCCTATTGCAAATCGATTCAACAATATGTTTTAGAAAGAACTTGACTGTTGTGGTTGTGTCACTCAATCCACAACAAAAACAAATCATCTGGTGTATGTTCTTTGGATGGATGAAATCAATTTTGTTTAGCCAAGATAAGCATGACTCATGATTTCCAGTTTTGAATAAATTAACCAAATACAGAGCAGCTGACATTTCTTGGAAAGTCTTGTGTAGAAATTCTACAGTTTGTTCACTTCTCAACCCATGTAGCCTCTTTGTTGTTGTAACTAAACCTAGCTGACAAGCATCATCAAGGATGTCTGAATCAAATTGTTTGGCTTTAAATAGTAGTTTATCTTCAAGTACTCCTTGCAATGCTATTTTGCCTATCTCAGCAATGAGCTTCATGACTCTTTCCTCATCATAATTCTTCAATCTATATGTTGCCAAACACAATACTACCTGACTATAGATACTACTTATTGAAGTAGGAAGTGTCTTCTTTTGTTTCCACAACATACACAGCATTGCACATATAGCAGGAATTTTTGATATTTCTCTCAAATTTGTATTACTGAAATTCAGATGATGTAGGAAATTCCAACTTTGATCAGATGATTCAGTTATGAAAAACTTGTTTGAATATTCTTGTAACTTGTTATCATCGTCTAATCCATTCAATTGCACATGAGCATCACAACTATAACTATCTTTGAAAGTACTAACATGATTGGAACGAGTGGTAATTACAACACAGCTTTCATGTAGCCAACGGTTACACAGCAAATCATTGATATCTCCTGATTTTGACTCTCTATACGTTCTTTTGACCTCATCATATCCATCAAGTAATACTAGTATAGATTCTGAATGACTTGTAAGATATAATTCTAAATCTTGTTTTACTACTTTACTCAAGAGTTGTGTATGTATGGCATCTACAAGATTCATTCCTGGTTCAAATTCATTAATTTTCAGAACAAACACCAGTTCAAATGGGCTCTCAGTAAAAGTTTTTGCCCATTGATACGCTAGCCTTTTTATCACTGTGGACTTCCCCATTCCTGGCTTTCCATCTACCAGAACCCGCTTACATTGTTTACCTTTGCTATCTTTCAAGTCTACTAGTTCTGCATATGTTTCTACTTTTATTCCTTCCATATCTTTGCCCTGTCTTGTCATACCCAACTCTACAAACCCTTCCTCAATATCTTGATATTTGTCCGGCATGTCTGGTAGTAATCGCATTGTGTTCTGTGGCATGGCAAGATATGTGTCAACCAGCTGCTTTCTCCAATACTCTACATTAAATGACTCTTCTTCTGAAATCAAAGAGAGTGAAATAATATCATTTATAATGTTACGGATATCAGTATCACAAATACTAGTAATGTAATTAATGCATTCTCAAAATCTAAATAAGTTTCATTATATTCATCATATTGCCGGATGGGATAAAATTATGTTGGGTAGAAACATATGGCATTGCAAGGAATTATTTGGGGGAGGGAGGGAGGTTTGAAAGATTTAGATTTGAGACCAACCATAGCCATAAATACTCTATAAATACTCTGCCAAATTAAAGCTGCTTTCTCCAATACTACATTAAATGACTCTTCTTCTGAAAGAAAAGAGTGTGAATAATATCATTTATTATGGATCAGTATTCATCATATTGCTGGATGGGATACAGATGTAAATGTTTTTAAAAAATGTACTTTAGGTCCCAGATTCCGGACTGTACTAGTATCATCCGATACTGGAACACCAAGTATGGGACGATACTGGTACAAAGTTAGTGTTCCAGTTACGGACAATACTAGAACATATAAAATGTACCAGTATCAGGCGATACTGGCAACTTATGTTCCATTATTGAACGATACTAGTATACCAGTATCTGTGACCAAAAGTACACTTTTTCCAAATTGTGTGACTATAGGGCAACAGTGACAATTAGTAAAGGGTTTCTTTCAGAAGGGGAGGGGGGGGGGGGGTGAAGTGATCAAACACAGCCACCAATGATCTGCAGACCGAAATTAACCTAGGCTGATTCTTGAAATGGGTGTGAGTTTACGATTTAACCTATTACCACCATCCTGTTGTCTGACAATTGCCTTATTGGCATGAAAGAATTGAACTCACCAGTCTGTGCCTGTCATCACACGAAAAACACTTGTTGAGCGATTACACCAATAGATTATTTTTAGGCATAACAATGGATTTATTCTCAACCTGATTTTTGACATACCCTGAATTGACTTTGGACAAAATGGATTCTTTTCCTAATTGACTTTTTGACATAACTATAGATTTATTCTGCACCTGACTTTTAACATTACTATGCACTTGCCTTTTTTACATAATAATCATTAATCACCTTCTGTATTATATGTAACATTGTATGACACTACCA
Organism: Ophiura sarsii; assembly: GCA_035610835.1. Lineage (NCBI taxonomy): Eukaryota > Metazoa > Echinodermata > Ophiuroidea > Amphilepidida > Ophiuridae > Ophiura > Ophiura sarsii. The sequence goes on along the minus strand of CM069441.1, from coordinate 79,134,061 downwards.
TTAGGCATTTTGTTTCTTAGTATTGAGGGTCTGTAATCAGGCCCCCACGAAACAGTACTGTAACACACTATGTAAAATCAAATCTTAAATTTATTTACTATGGCTCCTTTAGGGTTGAGCACTTTTTATTTGCATGGTTTTACCCTTGTTATGATTATACTTATATTTAACTATATGGAATCGATGATAAACTGTTCAGTTAGCACATGCTGTTCAATAATAATTTATAATGTGAAACGATAATAAAATTGCATATATATGTAGGGCTTTGTCCAAGCAAATTTACTATTAATTACTGTAGATCATGTCAAACTGTAGTATGCTATCTACTGATGATAGCATTCGTGTGGCCTTAATGACTATTATGGTCTCACATATTTGAAAGGGTTGATGTATTATTTCCCTTTTTATACTTTAAAATACTAATAAATTGGACAAATACCCATGAATGTTGCAAATACGAATCTATTATCATTGATTACAGACATTTTGCTGGTCGTTCATTAAACATCAGTGACACTTGAACTTGATATAGCTGTATATTTTGTCAAATTTTGTCATACTAATTCGCTAGGAATGATTTTTTTTTTAATATCTTATTTATTTTTTGAATTATAGACCAAAAAGTGCCAAAAAACATGATATTTTTACCTCCAAAATTGTAAAAATTCACATTTTTTGGCATGTTTGGTTTATAATTCAAAAAATAAATAAGATATTAAAAATAAAAAATCCATTCCTAGGGAATTTTATTAGGAATATTTCCAGTGTTAACAAGCAAACTTTTTCTAGGATTGTAGCTATTACACCCCACTGCTGGGCAATTTTTGCTCACAGAATTCATATTGCAGGATCCTGTTTTGGAGCTTTTGCATGCATCATTGGTGCCTATTTACATCATATCTGGGGGGGGTCAAAAAGGTGGATTTATTTCATGACATTCCATTCAGTATACAGCGTGTCCCAAAAAACTGGGTTCAAAAGTTTGCGAGCTTATAACGAAATAAGTAAGAAACATGGATAGGTTATATTTAAGAATATCAAACAAAATATACCTGACCTTAATTAGGTAAATTTTGAAATACAAAGATTTGAATAGAGTGTGGTCAGAACCCATTTGTCCTGATTTAAGGAATAAACCATCTGTGCGTTGCATGAAACTGTGGGCTATGTGCAGTATTCCAGGCATGGGGTTTATTATCCGAAAGAACTTAACAATAACTCGGACTATAACAAAGAACATTTTGTTTTAATGTTTATGTAAATAATGAACTTGTATTATTGCAATATGACCAAGATAATTTTATTTACTGCCTAAGTCTTTGTAAAGAATGAATGCAAAGGCAAAACTTTGATAAAGGCACAACAATGCGCAATCGCAACACAAATGGGTTTTGACCACGCTCTATTTAAATCTTTGTGTTTCAAAAAGTTTATATCGAATCAATCTCACAGTTTGACAAAATAAGGTCAGGTATAATTTATTTGATATCCCTTAATATGAACTATCCATGATTTCTACTTTCTTAGTTATAAGCTCGCAAACTTTTGAACCCCGTTTTTTTGGACACGCTGTATGTCCCCGTACATACTTCAGTGATGCATGTAGGATAGCTACATCTGCATTATAGTCCTTGCAGCTACCATAGGGCTTTCAGCATAAAGTCATTCAAAGCTGGTGAAATTTCCCATTAATATTTAAAAAACGTTACAATCAATCTTTGTTAGACTTCTCTCCAAATCGTTATAATCGTTGCCACATGGCGTTGCTAACAGTCGACAGCTATGTCTGGATATAGATTTACTTTGTTTTGGTCAATAACTTGATACTTACTCTCTTCTATTGTAGACAGCTTGGGTTTCTTTGTTGGTATGGTGTCATTTAGTGGGCTGGTTTCAGGAGCGGAGTCTTGCTCTATAAAGAAACATGTTATCATGATGGTTAGAAAGTAATATTTGGATGGTTGGTGTATTTACCTTCTCCCTCAAAATCAGTTTGCAGCAGTGCCATGTCATCCAAAGGAGGGAGGGCCTCTTTGACTATCATTTAGGGATTTTTATCCATTTGGGGGAATTGTATTTATATCTACCCATAGCGTGCCATCTAAAACATGTTTTTTCATTCTTTAGGGACGATTATCCTCAATGGTATGCATTCCCTTCAATTTTTCAAAGAAAATAAACCAAACTGATAATTGATAACCAATTTTGAGGTAAAAAGGTGTTTTTTATATTATTTTGTCAACTGCAAATCCATGCAACTGCAAGTCTTTTTCCATGTTTAACACTTTTATGTGTCATGAAAGCTTCCATCCATGCCTAATGCTTGCATTTCCCATCAATTGCTACATTTCGATATTTATTATTGAAAGTGTGGCATGATTATGATCCGTTGCACAAATATATTACAGAATGAATGGAGGGGACACGATACATGTATATTACATACCACGCTTACGAAGCCCAACTTTATCCTGAAGTTCTCTCATCTTATTGTACAGGTCCATTCTCTTATCACAATTCAAAAGTTCCATAAATCCATTGTAGGCACCTGTTGTTCTCTTAATGATCCCCAGCAGTTTGTCAACCTTCTTGCCCTTGATAGGAATGTGTTCAATAGTTTCCCTCTCCTCGTCTGTGATAACGTCCTTAGCAACAAGCTCTCGCAGGAAAGCATCGTTATCAATTGCCAAAAACTTTGAAAGAGTAGGAGCTGCTTTGTCTAAGACACTCGCTTTCTTTGTGCGATCTTCCAATAGTGCTGCCATATCTGCATGCATAAATGATGTAAACAAATTCAATCATAAAGTAATGGTGGTATTAGTATGACACATTCAATTTGATTATCTTCTACTTACATTATACAGGGTGAATCCAAAAAAAATGTGCACGATATGAAACGACCATTTGACCTTGATGAGTGCATTGAACCATGTAACTATATACAAGTAACTTTTCTATGAAGTAATGGATGTTTGACTATGTAGGCACTATTCAGGTAAAAATACCAATACATTTTTAGCCCATTTCAAATCCTAGCTATGTCACTGTTTAAAACACATGGACCCTATTTATCTTGAAACCAGTCAAAACAATTCTTGATAATTAAAAAAAAAGCGGCTTGTACAATTTTTTTTTTTTTAAAGGCTGGATGGATGGTTGTCTTATTTATCAGAAGATTGTATACTCGCGGAGTTGGAATAGTCATATACGTCACAATATTGTTACTGACATTAGATTGATGACATGGCTTAGTAATAATGTTATGTGTGATATTTTTATAGGGTGGAACAAGGGAACATGATGACATGTGCATTACTTACCAATTGCCATCCCTATAAAACGCTGCATTATCTTCAAGTTTTTTCATCGTAGCGTAAAGATCTGTTGTCTTATCACAATTCAAAAGTTCCATGAATCCATTGTAGGCACCTGTTGTTCTCTTAATGATCCCCAGCAATTTGATTTCTTTTGAAAATGTATGATTTCTTTTGAAAATGTGTGATTTCTTTTGAAAATGTGTGATTTCTTTTGAAAATGTATGATTTCTTTTGAAAATTGTGATTTCTTTTGAAAATGTATGATTTCTTTTGAAAATGTACGTTAAGAAATCGTTTAATGCCATGGGACCTTAAAATTGTTGTATACAAAACTGTACTGTGTTGTGACAAATAGCACCACCCCTTGTCAGGCTACTATATACCAAATGACATTGAATCTACCTATTGGTTGGTTGGTGGTGCATCTACTTTACTCTCACCTTAACAGCGTCCAAATAATCTGCTGGTTGTCTTGCATTGAAGTGTTTGTAGTTTCATCCCACCTATTGGTTGTGTGGTGCATGTACTGGATCATGAAAAGTAGCAGCACCCCCTTGTCAGGCTACATACCAAATGACATTGTACCCACCTATTGGTTGTGTAGTGCATGTACTGGATCATGAAAAGTAGCAGCACCCCCTTGTCAGGCTGCATACCAAATGACATTGTACCCCCTATTGGTTGTGTGGTGTATGTACTGGATCATGAAAAGTAGCAGCACCCCCTTGTCAGGCTACATACCAAATGACATTGTACCCACATATTGGTTGTGTAGTGCATGTACTGGATCATAAAAAGTAGCAGCACCCCCTTGTCAGGCTACATACCAAATGACATTGTACCCACCTATTGGTTGTGTGGTGCATGTACTGGATCATGAAAAAGTAGCAGCACCCCCTTGTCAGGCTACATACCAAATGACATTGTACCAACCTATTGGTTGTGTGGTGCATGTACTGGATCATGAAAAAGTAGCAGCACCCCCTTGTCAGGCTATATACCAAATGACATTGTACCCACCTATTGGTTGTGTAGTGCATGTACTGGATCATGAAAAAGTAGCAGCACCCCCTTGTCAGGCTACATACCAAATGACATTGTACCCACCTATTGGTTGTGTGGTGCATGTACTGGATCATGAAAAAGTAGCAGCACCCCCTTGTCAGGCTATATACCAAATGACATTGTACCCACATATTGGTTATGTGGTGCATGTACTGGATCATGAAAAAGTAGCAGCACCCCCTTGTCAGGCTACATACCAAATGACATTTACCCACCTATTGGTTGTGTGGTGCATGTACTGGATCATGAAAAAGTAGCAGCACCCCCTTGTCAGGCTACATACCAAATGACATTGTACCCACCTATTGGTTGTGTGGTGCATGTACTGGATCATGAAAAGTAGCAGCACCCCCTTGTCAGGCTACATACCAAATGACATTGTACCCACCTATTGGTTGTGTGGTGCATGTACTGGATCATGAAAAGTAGCAGCACCCCCTTGTCAGGCTATATACCAAATGACATTGTACCCCCCTATTGGTTGTGTGGTGCATGTACTGGATCATGAAAAGTAGCAGCACCCCCTTGTCAGGCTACATACCCAATGACATTGTACCCCCCTATTGGTTGTGTGGTGCATGTACTGGATCATGAAAAGTAGCAGCACCCCCTTGTCAGGCTATATACCAAATGACATTGTACCCACCTATTGGTTGTGTGGTGTATGTACTGGATCATGAAAAGTAGCAGCACCCCCTTGTCAGGCTACATACCAAATGACATTGTACTCACCTATTGGTTGTGTGGTGCATGTACTGGATCATGAAAAGTAGCAGCACCCCCTTGTCAGGCTATATACCAAATGACATTGTACCCACCTATTGGTTGTGTGGTGCATGTACCGGATCATGAAAAGTAGCAGTACCCCCTTGTCAGGCTATATACCAAATGACATTGTACCCACCTATTGGTTGTGTGGTGCATGTACTGGATCATAAAAAGTAGCAGCACCCCCTTGTCAGGCTATATACCAAATGACATTGTACCCCCTATTGATTGTGTGGTGCATGTACTGGATCATGAAAAAGTAGCAGCACCCCCTTGTCAGTCTACATACCAAATGACATTGTACTCACCTATTGGTTGTGTGGTGCATGTACTGGATCATGAAAAGTAGCAGCACCCCCTTGTCAGGCTACATACCAAATGACATTGTACCCATCTATTGGTTGTGTAGTGCATGTACTGGATCATAAAAAGTAGCAGCACCCCCTTGTCAGGCTACATACCAAATGACATTGTACACACCTATTGGTTGTGTGGTGTATGTACTGGATCATAAAAAGTAGCAGTACCCCCTTGTCAGGCTACATACCCAATGACATTGTACCCACATATTGGTTGTGTGGTGCATGTACTGGATCATGAAAAAGTAGCAGCACCCCCTTGTCAGGCTACATACCAAATGACATTGTACCCCCTATTGGTTGTGTGGTGCATGTACTGGATCATGAAAAAGTAGCAGCACCCCCTTGTCAGGCTACATACCAAATGACATTGTACCCACCTATTGGTTGTGTGGTGCATGTACTGGATCATAAAAAGTAGCAGCACCCCCTTGTCAGGCTATATACCAAATGACATTGTACCCACCTATTGGTTGTGTGGTGCATGTACTGGATCATAAAAAGTAGCAGCACCCCCTTGTCAGGCTATATACCAAATGACATTGTACCCACCTATTGGTTGTGTGGTGCATGTACTGGATCATAAAAAGTAGCAGCACCCCCTTGTCAGGCTGCATACCAAATGACATTGTACCCACCTATTGGTTGTGTAGTGCATGTACTGGATCATGAAAAGTAGCAGCACCCCCTTGTCAGGCTATATACCAAATGACATTGTACCCACCTATTGGTTGTGTAGTGCATGTACTGGATCATGAAAAGTAGCAGCACCCCCTTGTCAGGCTATATACCAAATGACATTGTACCCACCTATTGGTTGTGTGGTGCATGTACTGGATCATAAAAAGTAGCAGCACCCCCTTGTCAGGCTGCATACCAAATGACATTGTACCCACCTATTGGTTGTGTGGTGCATGTACTGGATCATAAAAAGTAGCAGCACCCCCTTGTCAGGCTATATACCAAATGACATTGTACCCACCTATTGGTTGTGTGGTGCATGTACTGGATCATAAAAAGTAGCAGCACCCCCTTGTCAGGCTATATACCAAATGACATTGTACCCACCTATTGGTTGTGTAGTGCATGTACTGGATCATGAAAAGTAGCAGCACCCCCTTGTCAGGCTACATACCAAATGACATTGTACCCACCTATTGGTTATGTGGTGCATGTACTGGATCATGAAAAAGTAGCAGCACCCCCTTGTCAGGCTATATACCAAATGACATTTACCCACCTATTGGTTATGTGGTGCATGTACTGGATCATGAAAAAGTAGCAGCACCCCCTTGTCAGGCTACATACCAAATGACATTGTACCCACCTATTGGTTGTGTGGTGCATGTACTGGATCATAAAAAGTAGCAGCACCCCCTTGTCAGGCTGCATACCAAATGACATTGTACCCCCTATTGGTGTGTGGTGCATGTACTGGATCATGAAAAAGTAGCACCCACCCCCTTGTCAGGCTACATACCAAATGATATTGTACCCATCTATTGGTTGTGTGGTGCATGTACTGGATCATAAAAAGTAGCAGCACCCCCTTGTCAGGCTGCATACCAAATGACATTGTACCCACCTATTGGTTGTGTGGTGTATGTACTGGATCATGAAAAAGTAGCAGCACCCCCTTGTCAGGCTATATACCAAATGACATTGTACCCACATATTGGTTGTGTGGTGCATGTACTGGATCATGAAAAAGTAGCAGCACCCCCTTGTCAGGCTATATACCAAATGACATTGTACCCACCTATTGGTTGTGTGGTGCATGTACTGGATCATGAAAAGTAGCAGCACCCCCTTGTCAGGCTACATACCAAATGACATTGTACCCACCTATTGGTTATGTGGTGCATGTACTGGATCATGAAAAAGTAGCAGCACCCCCTTGTCAGGCTATATACCAAATGACATTTACCCACCTATTGGTTATGTGGTGCATGTACTGGATCATGAAAAAGTAGCAGCACCCCCTTGTCAGGCTACATACCAAATGACATTGTACCCACCTATTGGTTGTGTGGTGCATGTACTGGATCATAAAAAGTAGCAGCACCCCCTTGTCAGGCTGCATACCAAATGACATTGTACCCCCTATTGGTGTGTGGTGCATGTACTGGATCATGAAAAAGTAGCACCCACCCCCTTGTCAGGCTACATACCAAATGATATTGTACCCATCTATTGGTTGTGTGGTGCATGTACTGGATCATAAAAAGTAGCAGCACCCCCTTGTCAGGCTGCATACCAAATGACATTGTACCCACCTATTGGTTGTGTGGTGTATGTACTGGATCATGAAAAAGTAGCAGCACCCCCTTGTCAGGCTATATACCAAATGACATTGTACCCACCTATTGGTTGTGTAGTGCATGTACTGGATCATAAAAAGTAGCAGCACCCCCTTGTCAGGCTACATACCAAATGACATTGTACCCACCTATTGGTTGTGTAGTGCATGTACTGGATCATAAAAAGTAGCAGTACCCCCTTGTCAGGCTGCATACCAAATGACATTGTACCCCCTATTGGTTGTGTGGTGTATGTACTGGATCATAAAAAGTAGCAGCACCCCCTTGTCAGGCTGCATACCAAATGACATTGTACCCACCTATTGGTTGTGTGGTGCATGTACTGGATCATGAAAAGTAGCAGCACCCCCTTGTCAGGCTATATACCAAATGACATTGTACCCACCTATTGGTTGTGTGGTGCATGTACTGGATCATGAAAAAGTAGCAGCACCCCCTTGTCAGGCTACATACCAAATGACATTGTACCCATCTATTGGTTGTGTGGTGCATGTACTGGATCATAAAAAGTAGCAGCACCCCCTTGTCAGTCTACATACCAAATGATATTGTACCAACCTATTGGTTGTGTGGTGCATGTACTGGATCATGAAAAAGTAGCAGCACCCCCTTGTCAGTCTACATACCAAATGACATTGTACCCACCTATTGGTTGTGTGGTGCATGTACTGGATCATGAAAAGTAGCAGCACCCCCTTGTCAGGCTACATACCAAATGACATTGTACCCACCTATTGGTTGTGTGGTGCATGTACTGGATCATGAAAAGTAGCAGCACCCCCTTGTCAGGCTACATACCAAATGACATTGTACCCACCTATTGGTTGTGTGGTGCATGTACTGGATCATGAAAAGTAGCAGCACCCCCTTGTCAGGCTACATACCAAATGACATTGTACCCACCTATTGGTTGTGTGGTGCATGTACTGGATCATGAAAAGTAGCAGCACCCCCTTGTCAGGCTATATACCAAATGACATTGTACCCACCTATTGGTTGTGTGGTGTATGTACTGGATCATGAAAAGTAGCACCCACCCCCTTGTCAGGCTATATACCAAATGACATTGTACCCACCTATTGGTTGTGTGGTGCATGTACTGGATCATGAAAAAGTAGCAGCACCCCCTTGTCAGGCTATATACCAAATGACATTGTACCCACATATTGGTTGTGTGGTGCATGTACTGGATCATGAAAAGTAGCAGCACCCCCTTGTCAGGCTACATACCAAATGACATTGTACCAACCTATTGGTTGTGTGGTGCATATACTGGATCATGAAAAGTAGCAGCACCCCCTTGTCAGGCTACATACCAAATGACATTGTACCCACCTATTGGTTGTGTGGTGCATGTACCGGATCATGAAAAGTAGCAGCACCCCCTTGTCAGGCTATATACCAAATGACATTGTACTCACCTATTGGTTGTGTAGTGCATGTACTGGATCATGAAAAAGTAGCAGTACCCCCTTGTCAGGCTACATACCAAATGACATTGTACCCATCTATTGGTTGTGTGGTGCATGTACTGGATCATAAAAAGTAGCAGCACCCCCTTGTCAGTCTACATACCAAATGACATTGTACCCACCTATTGGTTGTGTGGTGTATGTACTGGATCATGAAAAGTAGCAGCACCCCCTTGTCAGGCTACATACCAAATGATATTGTACCCACCTATTGGTTGTGTAGTGCATGTACTGGATCATAAAAAGTAGCAGCACCCCCTTGTCAGGCTACATACCAAATGACATTTACCCACCTATTGATTGTGTAGTGCATGTACTGGATCATGAAAAGTAGCAGCACCCCCTTGTCAGGCTATATACCAAATGACATTGTACCCACCTATTGATTGTGTGGTGCATGTACTGGATCATGAAAAAGTAGCAGTACCCCCTTGTCAGGCTATACCAAATGACATTGTACCCACCTATTGGTTGTGTGGTGCATGTACTGGATCATGAAAAGTAGCAGCACCCCCTTGTCAGGCTACATACCAAATGACATTGTACCCCCCTATTAGTTGTGTGGTGCATGTACTGGATCATGAAAAAGTAGCAGCACCCCCTTGTCAGTCTACAATACCAAATGACATTGTACCCACCTGTCGGTTGTGTGGTGGTGCACGTATGGTCTACTTCACTGTCACCTTAACAGCATCCAAATAATCTGCTGGTTGTCTTGCATTGAAGTGTTTGTAGTTTCATATCCCTGTAATCATATTTTAAACACAAATCTATAAGCAGGTGATAAAACAACTTTGTCATAAATTACGTCTGCTACAAAATGACTTAAGGAAATTAGTATAAACAAAATTGGAATGTCAACCGAGCCTATATAGTGAGCACAGTATACTGAGCGAACGAGTAGCTGAAGCCGTGGCTTGCCTAGGGTGTCCAAGGTTTTGGGTCCAGAGACAGGGTCCGTGGTTCGATCCCCTGTCAGGTTGCAGCGATTTGTCTGTTTCTTCCAAAATTGCAATATCGGTTAAAAACCTAGTTTCGGGATCCGGGTAAGGGTTAAGAGTGCTGCAAAGTCTCAATTTATTCGCTGCTGTAAGGAGGCTTGCCAATTTGGAGCTGTCCAACTACTATAGGTGTTGGTAGTGAGTGGTTTCCCAGTCTCCTGTGGTGCCCAGGTGGGCTATAGTATGTGTAGCTAAATCTTAGGATATTGTGAGCTGCCTAATTCTTAGCTTAGTCAGATAGGCGCCGGACTGTCAGGGGTTTAAACCCGGCGGTGCTAGATTTCCTCAAAGAATTGACCCATTTTCTCCTCTGATTCCCTAAAACACGCCCAAGGGGTTAGGCCTTAGGGTTATAATTTGGTTTTTAATTTTTACATTTTTAATTTGTCTTTTTTGATCATAAACTTTGAATAAAATATCTGGGTGGAGATGACTTTCAATGGGTTTTTAATTTATTTTAAATGGTATCATATATTTATAAATATTGGGCCACAAGCAGTGGCATAGCCAGATTTGGGGGGGGGGGGGGGGGTCACCCCCATCCTCTATATTCAAGTTGTTACAGTTGGTATCGAGCTCAATTTTTAGTAGGTTTGTTTTGGAAGGTAACAACACCCTCTCTAGTTTATGGCCTGATGGCTCTACCCACTCTCAAGTGTGTAACTCGACTGCACAAATAATGAAAATCATGTTGTTGTTTTTAAATTTTAGACTAAAAAAAATGGACCGAGTTATTATTTAAATTAATCTGAGCCTTGAGAAAATCTTATTCTTATATGAAACAATCAATAATACTTTACCCTCTTTTGATTGATTAATTTTTGTATGATGATATTAGTATAGTTACAAATAAGGCAGAAGTAACCTAAAAAATCACCTTTTTCTTTTAGAGGTGATTGAATGGATCAAACATGACCACAAATATTCAAGTTTCATTCAGCCGTGTGTCAGTTGTAATAATCTAACTATTCACTTATAGAGCTCCTCGTATTGTTCATTATCCATTGTTCTTCACTTTGATTCACGAATGCATTGCCAGAAGTCTCAACTGTATAAGGTAAATATTATTGGGGACCTTTCTTTTTTACAACCGTGCCTTATTAGAATCCTTTGTTTAATAATGGATGTTGGTACTGATTATGTTAATTTTGAACGTTAGACTTTAAGCACATTCGAAGAAGCCTACTGACCAGCATTAGGATTAGGGAGCATCGTGCAGGTACAATTCTTTTTGATAGAAGGGATTTATTGCTTTAACCCTAACCCTACCATATACCACAATATACCACGACTGGGCATGTTGGTACCACCCGGCGTGGAAGTTTTTCAATGAAAAAATGGACCCAATCCATATAGTTTGCGCAATACACTGCGCAGACTACCGTTGACAGTCGTGGTGTAGTGGGGAATCCTAAGCTCCACGTGCTGGAGGTCCCTGGATCAAATCCGGTGGGGGATATTTTGGTAGATTTTCCACGTTGAAAAAAAAAATTCTGACAAAAGTAGGGGGTAGAGTTAGGGTTAAGACGGAACATGGCTAGGGTGGATGGAAAATTTAAAAGTGGTGCAATATTTATTTATACTCACAAATTAGTGAAGATAACATTTTTCATGATTTTCACCCAAACTAGTTTTATAGAAAAAGGGTTTAAAGTTGGATTTTTTTTTAATGCCAACTTCTCTTTGAAATGACAACTCAATTCAATGACCACAACTATGTGATATTTAAGGGCTTTTTTATGTGTCAAAAACTGACAGAAATATTCAACAATTATGAACATTTTTGAAAATTGTAATAAATTGTTCTTGTTAACTTGATCTGGAAATAATCTATATGGGCAGTGCTGCTTCTAAACACTGCATACAGATTTTGTGATTTTTACACAAATTATTTTGAAACCTATTATTTTTAAAGCATGATTAGTCGAGTTTTGCACTTGATAAAGGGGACCATTTCCAAAAATAATAAATAAAAATAATTAAATCAATGTTTTTTTGAAAAACATCTGTCAATTTAAAGATCTTTTCGATCTATTATAGATCTAGTTGTGAAATGTAGTTGAATGCATGTTATTACATTGTATTTAAACAATGTGCCGGCTCAAATGTGACAACATTTAACAATTTATCAATAAATATGCTAATAACACTATTGATTTAAGTCATAAATATTACAATTCCAAAACACAGATATAGATTAACCATATTCTGCATTAACATTTCATCTAGTGTAATATATATGTACCATTCAATTGCAAATAGTATTAAGTAATTAGGTTAATTACAATTGACCTATTAGATGATAAGACAGTGAGCATTAGTTTGCATCAAAAGTGTGTGATAACCAAATGGACAGCGCTATACTAACTTTTGAAACAAGGATTTTATATTCAATGGATGTAATTGATTACATCCTTATCATCGTAATTTTATTTATTTATTTATTTATTTGAACATACACTTTTACAACAGTGGCACTCGTCTACCCGACGGTGCGTTCATAATATACATTCAATGTTACTGCTAGTAAGTTAGACCACAAAAATACAATACAATTAAGATGTAATAACATATTAGAAATTATATATTATATAACATTATAGGTGTGTGGGGATTTGAAGTATGTTTGTAACATTTTAAGTGATTTCAAGATTCAAAGGCTCTTTTCAGAGTCACTAAAGATCCTAAATTGAACAGAACACAACTTTATTCTTTCTTTTGAGATTGATTCGAACCTATTTACTCAACTCATTTATATAATAAAAAAGTAGTTTTGTATTTTTTTTAAAGTTTGTGTCATGTCAAAGGTAAAAGTGGTTGGTGATTTCATTATTTTATAAATCATTGGATACATAAGGAAACTCATAATTATACAGAAAGGAGAAACATAATCCTCTAGTAATATGCAAAAACAGATTTATTTTTATACAAAATGCCCAAAATGAGTGATTTTGGACAATTCTAAGCACTCATGAGTAAATCTAGAAATGTGAAATAACTCAGGAATGTATATAATTGCTGCTTTTAAAAGTGGTCTGTCTGTACATATATGGGCAATTTTTAATTATCATCAACTAATCTAGCAATTAACACTAGCCCATAACCATGATAACTGTAAATGAATGTTAAACTTTTTGTGTGACCTAAAAGGTCAAAGATAACATCATGATCAATGTTGATACAATTTCATTTATAATATTATACTTTAGATTATGTATAAACAAAAATTATATTCTTAAGTGTAACGGTATCTTAAGTGTACCACTTCTTTCTCTCCATGAAAAGACCATCATAATCCGTATAGGGTTAAGGTAGCTAACTCGGCTCCTATACACCACTACAGAAAAACTGCTGTGATACCAAATCAATTATATCTATACTCTTTGTACTGAGACTACAATAAAGATAAGTCTTTCCTCTACCTATTTCAGAACTTTTGGATAATTTTTGAAATTTCTAATGTTTTTCTTTAGTTTTTGAAAATTCCCTAAATTTTCACCTTCTGGAATTTCTGTAGACTAAACGGAAAGTGCTATGGCCATGAAATTTTGGGAATAAATTTATAAGCAATATTACCTAAATTCTCTCGTGAGTTTTTGCAAAATTTGATTTTAGGGACATTTTCAAAAGGCTGTAAAAAGGTCTAGAAACACTAAATTAGTAAAAACTCACGAGATAACTTTCTCAACTTATTAATTACCTTTAATATGACACCTTGTTTGTGCAAATTGAACATGTAGTTTTTTCTGTAGAAATTCACAAAATTTGGCAATATAGTGTTTCTAGAAAATAGTGAAAAGTAGTAACATTCCCAGTGAATAAACCATCCATCACCACTCAGAGGACAAATAATTGTGTTATACCTTGGTGTTTTTGGGTACCGTGTTTTGGCATCAACATAAAATAAAAGTCTTTAGCATTGATTTTGAAATTTGGCAATATTTGGGAATTTGGCAACGCCTCCTGTATTAAGCCAATGGGTCTTCAGAAGATAGTAAATTAGGGGTATGCCAAGTTTGGCTCTGATTTGAAATGGTAAAAAAATGACATGTAGCTTATTAATTTTGAATTTGTTTTATTTTTTATGTCAGTGTTTGTTAGGATTGAAATTGAAAGTATATAAACAATAAAACCAAGAATAATTGTCCCTTAAGTGGGCCCCAGACTCCATGCGCAAGACGCTTAACTCGCCATTATTTTCAGCCCCTGGTACAAACAGCTTCTGGATCCGCCCCTGAGTATAGTCGTGTCTTAATGCTATGGACAACAATGCGTGTATACTAGTGTGCGGGCATACATACATGCGTATGAGCTTACATGCGTAAACTCAGAAGTGCGTACCGGGCGCTTTAAAAAACAACCCGCCCATCAATCATGAAATCGTCAAGCCCATGCATGCATAATTGTTCACGCATTTCATGCATCTGTACGTAGTGCCGCGAACAACAACAAAACAAACTTGCATGAATTAGCTTGAATTTTGTCCAAAGCATTATGACAGTGACTAACAAAGTTTTAGTAGACAATTGTAACAGCTCATATGGATAAATGTTGGCATATAGCGTTAATATTCTAGCAGTACCTATGACTGATGAAACTCCATTAAATTAAATCCATGTGAGGATCATTGTAGTGAAAGAAATAAAATATAAATACTCAAACAAATAGCATGCAATTTAACCAAGGCTTGTAACAATGCACAGCATTTGAACTACAGTCATCAAAAAAAGTAACTATACAGGTAATAAATGGGCTTCTAACTCTTAAAATATATATCCTACCTAAAAATACTAAATTATAAAGTTGTTGAGAAATTTGTCTTCTTTAATATGAGATATTGCACGCTAGGATCAAGTGATTATTGAAGAAGTGGCACTCAAAAATATAAGGAGAAGTCCGATTTTCATTTTCACATTTTTATTTTCTACACGCGGGCCAATCTTCGGGTACCTTATCGATTACCGGTAGTGCAATTGGGGGGATGCATGCGCAGGTTGGACAGTCGGCCGCATTGTTTCGATGGATCAATACGCCACACACACGCTACCTGTCATTCTCTCCCCCGTGTTGAAATGTAAAATGTGAATTTGAAATTGTGACTCTACCTTACATTTTGGATTGTCGCTTCCTAAATATTCAACTGATCCTAGCGTGCAATATCTCATATTAAAGAAGATCAATTTCTCAACAACTTTATGATTTGATATTTCTAGATAAGATATATATTTTTAAAGTTAAAAGTACATTTATTACCTGTATAGTTACTTTTTTTGATGACTGTAGATATTTCTACAGCCAAACCAAGGAGGTGTCAACACCTTCCTGGCCAAACTATGTACACCAATCCTTTTACCTTTATTCACAGTCCATGCCAAAATGATGATGCAAATAAATTGTCAAAGACAATCACAACAATATGTTGATACAAACAAATATACGCTGAAATACAACGTGTCGTCTTGCCGCATCTGTTGTGGTGAATGTGAAATGGGGAAAAAAACCAGGTTATTTCCATCACTACAACAGCTGGCCACATGTCACTATTGTCATTGCATGAATCAGTCAACCAACCTACAATGCTGGTTCCCTGTGCCTTAACCCTAACCAGTAAAGCTAGTTTTTTGTGCGTATCGGGGGGAGGGGGGAAAAAGTGCTATTTTTTGGACCCGAAAAATCACCCAGCACCCCCCGGGATTCGATCGCCGGACCATCCGCACCCAAATCTGTCCCCCTACCGACTGAGCTAACTCCCTAGGTCACATGCGGCCACAAACTCCGTGGCCACATATGCCCGCGGTAGGTGACGTCATCGCGGCAATGCAGCAGCACGTGCCTGGAGATAGTTTCTGGCAGTGAGATTTAGTGAGATTCAGTGCGGTTAGGGTTATTGCACATCAAAAATTGACATTTATTAACCCTAACCAGTAAAGCTAGTTTTTTGTGCGTATCGGGGGGAGGGGGGAAAAAGTGCTATTTTTTGGACCCGAAAAATCACCCAGCACCCCCCGGGATTCGATCGCCGGACCATCCGCACCCAAATCTGTCCCCCTACCGACTGAGCTAACTCCCTAGGTCACATGCGGCCACAAACTCCGTGGCCACATATGCCCGCGGTAGGTGACGTCATCGCGGCAATGCAGCAGCACGTGCCTGGAGATAGTTTCTGGCAGTGAGATTTAGTGAGATTCAGTGCGGTTAGGGTTAAGGAACGATGTTTTTTCTTCTTTTTTTTTCCTTCAAAATTTCTCTTATTTTGGTCTCAATAACCCTAACACTCTTTGAAATAATGGTTTTGTCAAGATAACTAAAAATATATTTTGTCATTCTAGATTTATAATCTTAATACAATTCTCTATTTGTTTTTTGTTTTTTGAATATCTTATTTATTTGTTGAATTATTGACTAAAAAAGTTCCAAAATTGCCCCCCCCCCCCCCCCCCAACAAAAAAAACCCCTCTAAAATCACTTTTTGGTCAATAATTCAACCAATAAATCAGATATTAAAAAATAAAAATAAGATGAACCTAGTGCAATTTCAGTATTTTTACCAAAAACAGAATTTGATGAAATTTGATACCAAATATGGATTCTTCAACTCATTTCCTCTCTAAAAATGAATACTTTTATATCCATCATATAATAGTTCAAAAATTACACCGCTTAATAAATTTCATGTTGTAAGGGTTAACAGCCCCTTAACAAGGATTATAGTTTGACGAATCATACTCATAGCAATAGATAAAAGTCTAAAAAAATGTATGATGTAATTGTGTGATTCAGTTTTGTTAGTAAATTTGTTGTGTAGGCCTAACCATTTTTGGCCAATTTTACAATGATGACGTTTAAAAAAAGCCACCCTTATTCTGTGATATTGGCGATTTTGATACGCTTAGCAAGGATCCGTGCAGGCCCGCGGTTGTGGTCGAAAGAGCACCCTTAATCCGCCTTCTCGTTCACGCCGATGATTACAACTTTATACCTGACTGCCTCTCCCCGGATGGCACTTATTCAAAGGTGGATATGCATGATCAGGTATAAAATTGAGAACAGACGTCCTCAAATCAAATACTTTTCTGTAACACACAGACACTCTTGAAATAACCTACATCCCAGGAGGGGGTGGGGTGGTACTTATTTACAAAGATGGGTAACATGCTCTCTGGTTTACAATTTCATACCTGGACCCAAAAGAAGTATTTGTCTATAACACACAGACACTTTAAGCAAGTTTTTTTTAATTATTAACTAAAGAGTTCAAAAAAGAAAGCTCCCCCCCCCCCTTATATTCGAGAATGTTTGTTTGCATAACTCCAGATAAGAAGAGCCATTTTGGGAAATTTAAACAGTTATGAAAAGGTGAAACCCTTGGCTACCTATAGTTTCCCCTTTTGATACCATGTTTACTTCTCCCAGAACAGTCACATTTCATCAAAATTATGTTTTCATAAAAAGTGGCACTTACTTGTATTGGATTTTGGGAAATTCCATCTTAGCTAAGCGTTTTTCTTTTCAGTCAGGGTGTGTGGGGGTGTTACACAAACACAATTGAATAGGATTTTGAAAATTGCCACTGTTTCTGAGAATATTGTTATTGGAAAGTGTGACAATTTGGGAAAATTAAACTTGATATTGAAAAAGAGAAACTTTCTGTGGGAAGCCAAGC
Source organism: Ophiura sarsii (assembly GCA_035610835.1). Lineage (NCBI taxonomy): Eukaryota > Metazoa > Echinodermata > Ophiuroidea > Amphilepidida > Ophiuridae > Ophiura > Ophiura sarsii. The sequence goes on along the minus strand of CM069441.1, from coordinate 79,116,092 downwards.
ACTTTTCTTTTCACAAGTTGTTAAATTTCATTTTGGGGAAATGTGACTGTTTTGGGAAAAGTAAACATATCGAAAAAGAAAAACTTTCTATTGGTAGCCAAGCGTTTTCTCTTTTCATAATTGTTTCAATTTTTCAAAACATTTAATTGTGTGTGAAGTTATGTAAACAAACGTAATCTAATTTTAGGGGGGCTTACTTTTTTTGAACCCTTTATGTCCAAGTCATGTACTCAAACATATACCTTGTTTCCTGATTTCTACTGTTCTTGACATCCTCAGCAAATGTGTATATGTGGATTTTCACTCTAGTATGATATCCATGTTTGAATACAAGCCCCCTCTATATTGTATTAACACAAAACATTTGACGACCCAGAAAGGAACTAAACAATTCCAAGAAAATTATAGGAAAATATATTTATTTTGAATATACATGTACAGAATTTCTATATTTTCTGTTACTTTCTCTACAGTTATATACAAATTTTTCATGTATAAAAGAAATTTATAAAATATCTTACTTTACACAAAACTTGGGTGGGTAATTACCCATTTATTTGGTAACACCAATGTTATATTTTGCTTGTTTCAATATGCTTATTGTAGGAACAAGAAAACATGCCATTGATAGGTATCTAATATCAAGGAATTCAAATATCAAGAAATAAATTGCAACCCTGCAATTTGTTGTATGCATTTCAAGAATAGTTAAAATCCCTAATAACACATTTTGTAATAATCTTGTGTGCATCTGAGACACATACACACCCCGGCACATAGTATACAATACAATTCTAATTGTATCCACAGAAATATTCTACTGACAATTTACTGATAACTATCTTCAAAAAGACAATGTTAAAACCATTTCTTTTATTTACAAACACGTTTTACAAACATTGATCTTTTTCTACATTAAAATAAATATGTATAACAATATTGCACAATGATTTAATAAATTATTGAAAATAAGTTCTACTAAATAAAACAAGACATTGATGGTGCTTATATAGTCAGCATCATTATACTATGGACATAATTCCAACAATACTTTTGTGCAGTGACATCAGAGTGTATTCTATTGACAAATGCAGCTTTTTCATATAAGTAACATGATTTGAGTGTTTGATCATGATATCATGTTAGAGTCACATGCATAAGCTGCACATACATGAATACAAACTAATGTCACTGCACGGAGATAGCAAAAACATAACAGGTAATGCGATCAAGTAAAATGGTAATGAACACTATTTCTTTATTTACAAACACGTTGTACAAACTTTGATCTGATTCTACATCACACTATAAAAGATAATAACAATATTGCACAACGACTTAATCAATTATTTAAAATAAGTTCTACTAAATCAAACATGACATTGATGGTGCTTATATAGTCAGCATCATAATACTATGGACATAATGCCAACAATACTTTTGTGCAGTGACATCGGAGTGTATTCTAGTGACAAATCCAGCTTTTTCATATAAGTAACATGATCTGAGAGTTTGATCATACTATCATGTTAGAGTCTTATGCATAAGCTGCACATACATGAATACAAACTAATGTCACTGCATGGAGATAGCAAAAATATAACATGTGATACGATCAAGTAAAATGACTCTGAAGTAGAAAAAATTCAACTTTTAATTTTCTACTTGATTGTTACGGTTATTTGTAGATCTACATATTATGCAGAAAACCAAATTACAAATGAACACTTACTTTAAAAGATAAGAGCTATTGAAGAGTTTTGAAAACAGTAGAAAACAAAAGGATTTCTATCCTTTGTTTGGTTACATCTCAGAATCAATAATTCAGACTTCCAACTCATTTTGCTTGATCACATCATATATATTCTTCTATGGTTTGTATATTTGCCTTTCCCTGTGCATTGATCTTAATACACATTGAAGTGAAATGTGCCTTTAGTATGATACACACTACTATCACTGCACAGAGTAAGACAGAAAAGATTGTTATCGTCCAATTGCATATATTAGAATATTACCTGTGTATTGTTCTTACTAATTATTCCAGTGAGTGATATGTTCTGTCATGTGAACTAATACATGGTTCTAAATTGTTGGATCAATTGAGTGACTCGTTTAATCTTATTAGGCCAAATTAAATTAATTGTTTGTCTCAAAGCTCCCGCGCGCGTTAGTTTATTGATGCGCATTAGAAAAACAAAAATCTGACAAATCCTTTTTTTTCTTCTTTCCCCCCCCCCCCCCCCAAAAAAAAAAAAAATTCAAAATTTCACCGATTTTTCAGATTTTTATTGATCACATCATCTTAAATACAAAAGTTCACTTTTACAAGGATTTCAATATTTTATATTTTAAAAAAAAAACCCGCATTCCGCATTAGTTTTACAACAGGAGAGGAGCTTTGAGACAAACAATTAATTTAATTTGGCCTTAGTACATGTGGTACCATGTAGTAATATCAGTGTTTACTTGTTTGGCAGTAAGTACAGGTGCAATCAGCAGATCTACTTTGATGGAAGAAGGAATCGAACCAAAGACACCAATCAAGAAAACATATATGTGTGAATTTTGGCTACCAGAGTTTTGTGAACACCCAGAGTTGCAGTGTATAGGAATCAATCATACATGATAGGTTAGTAAATGGGAGCAAATTTACTCATCAGTTGTACCCATTTTCATCCAAAATTCTGGATTTAGTGACATTTAAAATGTGAGTTTTGCATATATATGCAACATAAATAGATTGACAGTGTGGATGGCCATGTAATGCAGATCACCAGTTTTGAATGACAAACATATTTAGACCATTTCGCATAGCGATCATCAGATGTCATCAAACTTGTTCCTGACGGTTCCCATTGTAAAACTATCGGTTGTGACGATCATAGGTCAATAAATGTGTATGTGTTGTTTCGAGCGAAATTATACAAATCAATGCAGGCATGCTGATGTTGATGTGTGAATGATGTCACATACCCGCAGGGGGAGTGCTATTGTGAGCATATCAACAAAAACATACGCATGTATATTCATACACGACACTATACAAATCAAAATTTACAATTTGAGCATAATTTGAATAAACGAATAAACATGTGTTAACAAGTTGGCTAACACCCGCAGTGAAACTCGGCAAACCCATGATGCCTGAACAACAAATTAAAAACAAAGTGTTTGGTGAGCGCATTGAACGGCACATACACGGTGTGCATTAGACACTTTCAATGCACTCTGCATACTTTAGTTTCTTGCTTTCTGATTGGTTCGAAATTACTAAGAGTGTATGAATTCAAGACAATGGGTTGACTTTCGACTTGGACTTAAATCACTATTTTGATGACTTTCTAACAACAGGAAAAGTTACTATGCATCTGAATCAAACTGAATGACAGCTGTGTCTAGAAGTTAACAGAAGGAGATTTGTGAGCAGAACAACAGGAAAACAGATATGACCAGGTTTGTGGGGGAGCACTCCTATTCAAAGGTGGATATCATATCCATCAAAATAAATAAAAAGGGGTTGCATTCACTGGAGTGAGAGTGAAGTGTATGTATGCATAGTGTCAAAACCTGCAAAAATCCAACAAATGTGGTGTGTTTTCAGCATAAAACTGTATAAAGTATTTGTGTTGTGGAAAAAAACTGGGAAGAACAATCTGTTGTATAACTGTAATTGTAGGTCCATAAGTTAAACGCATGTGCATCATGTCTAAAAAGAGCATGTGACCTGAGAATGATATCTGCATTTGTTTACAAGTTGTCCTTTGAGTTTCAGCTTCTATTTACATAATGTTTGCACATAATTAATGTGTGACAACTGATTATTTTGGTGCCATTTCAAACAAGCAGCATAGTCAATGTCACTTCCTCTCTGGACAGTGACAATAACATTCGTGTATGGATCTTCTGTCTTTCTTCTGTCGTGGGTGAGCATATTTATTCACTGCAATTGGTGAATGATGCAGTAAAATAGACAATTTTTATACTGTAGTTCAGTCAGTTACAAATTGGCGAGAAATATGAGTTTTTTATGTCTCCGCGCGCAAAATTATCCAAGGGAATGTGCACGATTTTGGCATATATGCATGCATTGTGCGCGATTTTGGCATATATGCATGCATCACACACATGCATCACACACGCTCTTTTGTATTGCGGCTGTTAGGAGGCTCATATCACCAATTTGGAACTGAATGAACTATAGCAGAGTTTGATTCTAACTTACATGTACATTCATATGTCAACAATATAGAAAGAAAAAGTTCCATGCCCGTTTAGTTTGTCTCTATTTCAATTAACCAGCAATAGAATATCAAGACCAGTCTTGGAATTTGGAAAGCCAAGGTTGGGAGGGAAGTTACATATTGTACTTACAAAGAAGGACCTGCGAGCTATTCAGATTCTGTTGCAGGAATCAGGGCTGGAACTTCAGGGGTTTTTTTCAACCAGCCAATCGGGCAGGTACCTGCCCAACAGAAATTCCACAAGTCAGTGTAACTCACTTACACAGTGAGTTTGAGAATGTTTACTGGCAGCAGAATTGTGCATTTAGGAAAAGAAGCAGTTTGTATACTGATGTCTACGTAAACCGAGAGGGGACAAGGTACCAGCATTGTGTAGGAGAATTGGCAAACTCTCTACAATATTGTTATGAGTCACAATGTTAAGATGTTAAAAGAAAGATTTGGTAATTCCAGTTGAGAATTAATTTCAATGTATAGAGGGTAATTGTAAAATAATATGCCGATATGCTGTGTGAATAAGTCTATGGGTATAGATTTTTAATATAGCATATATCCTACCTTAGATGCAGTGTAAGATGGTTACTAAGTTATGAATGGAAGCATCTAATGATCAGCCATGATTTGCATTAATTGTCAAAGTCAAAGTTTTTGACAGTGTCCACGATGCACTTGATCCCCGCTGGTTCTATGTGCCAGGTGTCAGGTGGATCAAGTATTGTCTGTATATACGTTTTCGGCTCCATGGTAGTGGTACAACCATCCTCCTTAAGTTCTTCAAAGCATTTCTTAAGAAAGGGACTTTCACATGATTGTAACTTCATTATTGGGTTGAATATATTACCTGTTGTAAGGCTGGTGCATCAACAAAGCTTCTGAAGAATTCTGTCAAAGCTGATTCAGAAAAATGGTGATGTGTGTGTATGGATTCAGAAAAATGGTGGTGTGGGTGTATGGGTTCAGAAAAACAGTATTTTGGGTGTAGGTTGCAGTCCTTTAAATTTATCACACTCAGATTGGGCATTGATTTCAGCTGATTTGCAAGTAAAGGCAGATTGGAACCTATATTATTCCCTTCAAGTGACAGCTCTTGCAATGACAAAAGACTGCACAGGCATGTGCACAGTTCCTTGACATGTTCCCGATTACAAAGGTAGTAGGATGGTAAGTTGGTGTTTGTGACAATGTGAGTTTCAATAGCCTAGTTGATGTCCTGAGTGTATCAAACAACGTCAGACAACATTCTCGATCCATGTAATTGTTGGTTAGGTGCAATTCCTGGAGAGTCTTGATACATGGTATGTGCAGGATACTATCCTTGTCTAATGGAATGTGTTTTAATTCTAGGACCTCTAGAAATGGTGATGTGATTGATTTTAGGACTTGGGTTATATTACATGCCGGTGTAAGTATTGTATTGGTAAACTGAAATCTCTGTAGATTTTTTAATTTTGATACAAATTCTCTACATGATTTACCGAATAGATGATTATCAAGGGTGACATCTCTTATTTTCATTGCATTGACAGTCTGTAGTAACCCATTATAAAAGTATTCATCTGAAGAATAACATGGCATTTGAAACTTGCAATGACTGAGATTGTTTAAACTACCAATATGTTTGCCTACTTGATGCAGCGTTTGATTACTCCAGTTTGTCGTTATTGAGAATAATCTAACTGTTAGGTTTAAGTGGTTGACATTAGGCAACCATTTCACTACATTTTCAATCAGTTCGACAGCATTTACATTTAACTCCAAATCCATTCTCAAATATTTCACATGTGTTTGTAACAAATTATACTTTACCATGCCATGGAAAAAATAGATAGTTTCTGACTGTACATATCGATCAAAGTGTATCAAAGGAGAGTTTGCAATGTCACATCCATCACAATTGTTGAATAGAGGAGTCATTGCATGGAATACTTCTTGCATATCTTCCCTATCATTTCCAAACTCATACAGAGCGTCAATAGGAAGCCTGATAGCTGCACTTTTGAAGTTGATTATTTGTGAGACATCTGCTCTCCAATGTAAAGGTATTTCACTTCTGATATCTGATTCCATTGACATATCTAATTCTTTTCTCCTATTGCAAATCGATTCAACAATATGTTTCAGAAAAAAATGACTGTTGTGGTTGTGTCACTCAATCCACAACAAAAACAAATCATCTGGTGTATGTTCTCTGGATGGATGAAATCAATTTTGTTTAGCCAAGATAAGCATGACTCATAATTTCCACTTTTGACTAAATTAACCAAAAACAGAGCAGCTGACATTTCTTGGAAAGTCTTGTGTAAAAATTCTACAGTTTGCTCGCTTCTCAATCCATAAAGCCTCTTTGTTGTTGTAACTAAACCTAGCTGACAAGCATCATTAAGGATGTCCGAATCAAATTGTTTGGCTTCAAATACTAGATTATCTTCAAGTAATCCTTGCAATGCTATTTTGCCTATCTTTGCAATGAGCTTCATGACTCTTTCTTCATTATAATTCAATCTATATGTTGCCAAACACAATACTATCTCCTTATAGATACTACTAATTGTAGTAGGAAGTGTATTGTTTTCTTTCCACAACATACACAGCATAGCTAAAATGGCTGGAATTTTTGATATTTCTTTCAAATGTGTATTTCTATCCAGGTGATGTAGTAAATTCCAACGTTGATCAAATGATTCTGTCATAAAAAACTTGTTTGAATATTCTTGTAACTTGTAAACATCATCTAATCCATTCAATTGCACATGAGCATCACAACCATAGCTATCTTTGAAGGTACTAACATGATTGGGACGAGTGGTAATTACCACGCAGCTTTCATGTAGCCAATGGTTACATAACAAATCATTGATATCTGATTTAGACTCTCTATAAGTTTGTTTGACCTCATCATATCCATCCAATAATACTAGTATAGATTTTGAATGTTTTTCAAGATATGATTCTAAGTCTTTTTTCACTACTTTACACAAGAGTTGTGCCTGTATGGCATCAACAAGATTCATCCCTGGTTCAAATTCATTCATTTTCAGAACAAACACTAATTTAAATGAACTCTCAGTGACAGTCTTTGCCCATTGGTACGCTAACCTTTTCATCACTGTGGACTTCCCCATTCCTGGCTTTCCATCCACCAAAACCCGTTTACATTGTGTACCTTTGCTATCTTTCAAGTCTACTAGTTTTGCATATGTTTCTACTTTTATTCCTTTCATATCCTTGCCCTTTCTTGTCATACCCAACTCTACAAACCCTTCCTCAATATCTTGATATTTGTCCGGCATGTCTGGTAGTAATCGCATTGTGTTCTGTGGCATGGACAGATAAGTTTTAACCAGCTGCTCTCTGCAATACTCTTCATCAAACGACTCTGAAAGCAAAGAGAGTAAAATATATCATTAATAATGTTATTGATCTAATATCACAAAATGGTGAAATTAATATAAACTCAAAATCTGAATAATCATATTGCCCGATGTTGATACAGATGTGACTGTACAATTATGTTGGGCCAGGTAACAGTGGCGTTGCAAAGGTTTCTTTTTGGGGGGCGGGGCAATATTTAATTGATTAAATAATTTGCTTGTGGTTATTATATAGGAAAACAAATGGATAATGTTGTTTCTTTCAAACAAGTTTCAACTCAACACACATTTTTTGCACTTTGACGAAAAGGTGATATCACCATGTATTACGCAACAGAGTGTATTTTCAATTTATTTAACAATTTTTTGTGTTAGGTGTATACCCTAGTGATGCATGTAGGATGGCTACATCTGCATTATAATATTGATACTAACATAAAGGCACCTGGTCATGAAGGGACTTTTTGTGTTAGGTGTATACCCTAGTGATGCATGTAGGATGGCTACATCTGCATTATAGTATTGATATTAACATAAAAGTACCTGGTCAGGAAGGAACTTTTTGTGTTAGGTGTATACCCTAGTGATGCATGTAGGATGGCTACATCTGCATTATAGTATTGATATTAACATAAAAGCACCTGGTCAGGAAGGAACTTTTGTGTTAGGTGTATACCTTAGTGATGCATGTAGGATGGCTACATCTGCATTATAGTATTGATATTAACATAAAAGCACCTGGTCAGGAAGGAACTTTTTGTGTTAGGTGTATACCTTAGTGATGCATGTAGGATGGCTACATCTGCATTATAGTATTGATATTAACATAAAAGCACCTGGTCAGGAAGGAACTTTTGTGTTAGGTGTATACCTTAGTGATGCATGTAGGATGGCTACATCTGCATTATAGTATTGATATTAACATAAAAGCACCTGGTCAGGAAGGAACTTTTTGTGTTAGGTGTATACCTTAGTGATGCATGTAGGATGGCTACATCTGCATTATAGTATTGATATTAACATAAAAGCACCTGGTCAGGAAGGAACTTTTTGTGTTAGGTGTATACCTTAGTGATGCATGTAGGATGGCTACGTCTGCATTATAGTATTGATATTAACATAAAAGCACCTGGTCAGGAAGGAACTTTTTGTGTTAGGTGTATACCTTAGTGATGCATGTAGGATGGCTACATCTGCATTATAGTATTGATATTAACATAAAAGTACCTGGTCAGGAAGGGACTTTTTGTGTTAGGTGTATACCTCAGTGATACATAGGATGGCTACATCTGCATTATAGTATTGACTAGAATTTGCGGTTCGTGGGTTGGGCGGTTCTCGGGTTGGGGGTTTATGGGATGTGTATACTCTTAAAATTCAGTTATCACAGGTGCCATTAATATTCCAAATCCCCATATAATACAGGAACCTCATGTGCCCTTAAATCCAGGTAGGCTACCCCATGTGCGTATCCATGCAATTCAGTACATGTGTTATTAGGCCTAGGGTTAGGGTTTTATATTGGGGTCTTAGTTCAGAGGTCTTTTAGTTTCAGAGTCATGATCATCTGTGCCCAGTCTTGAGAACTGTGTGTCGACATTGATTATTCCTCCGTAGGTATGCCTAAACGTATCATATATGTATTTAAATCACGCATGTTACGTTTGCGCACACCGATATCCATGTAACATTCCCATTTATATAACAGACATCCCATGATTGGCCTAGGGCCTATCCGAATTGCTATTGTTAAACTACAAAACTGTACACACTTGCATGCTCAAGGTCTGGGTTTGATTCCTGGCGCATGCAGACTGAAGCCCACCCCCCCCCCCCCCCTATTTGACTCTTTTCAATCTAATCATGCATGCATAGTTTAACTCATAAAAACCGGGACAAAAACCCGCCTGTGAGTTCCTCACACCGTCCCTTTATATTTATACATGTCCCTGTAACATTCCCATTTATATAAAAGACATCCCATAATAGGCATGATGAGGGCCCGGCCCGTTGTGGCCTGCGCGCATAGATGGGTCCGCGATGGGATGTTGAGGCACTGACATCACACCACCGCCATCACTTTAACAATAACATGTTTAAGGGCGCACACAACTAATTCAGTCTAGAAATCCACTTCTGGCAAAAAGTTGAGTACAGCAATAGTTCCTATCAAGAACAAAAAGTGTGCGAAATCGATACATTAGCTGGTGCTGTCCTCTCGAATGTTGCATGTATGTTTTGTGTGGATTATGTACGTGAAGTTTGTAAAAGAAACGGGATGATTTGAGCTTTATTATAATTTTATCCGCCGATTTACCGCCACCGTGCATCCCAGCCTGAGGACTGAAAATTAGGTGATGAAATTAATACCTCCCAATTCACCGGCATTTACTGAAAAATGTGACGGATAACTTTCTTTTATATTCAGATATGTTATAATAAGCATTGATGGCATAAGATTGCAAATTTTCAGAAACATTGACCGTGGAATTTTTGAAATAGAGAGGTTTTAATAGGCCGACATTTGTTGTGTGTAAAGCCTATGGGAGCTAATTAGTTGCGTGCTCCCTTAACACATAACGTGTTCCTAGATGAAGGCCTACAGTTTACGCTCCCAGTTCCTTTATTAACCTTACCCGCCATCTGATCCTTTTTTATCTCCTGATCATATGCATAGGCCTATAGTTTAACTCATACAAAAACACGCCCGGGAGTTAAAGATAATTGGAGTCCTTTTTCTCTCTTTGTTAGCCACCGGACGGCTTCCTTTTACCCGCCCGGCCATGAAAATACCCAGTTTGCGCCACGAACGCGTACAGACCTTACGGTCTGCGCCATTACGTGTGCACCATGTTTTGTTTTGTTTTGTTTATACGCGAGCGCGTAGCAACAGTTTGTTGTCTACGTGGGGCGAAGATAACTGCGCATAGCGATTACATGGGCAGACGGGCAGGGATCTGCACCCGGAGGCATTGAACGGACAGACAGAGTCGCCAAAAATAGTATTATGATATTAACATAAAATCACCTGGTCAGGAAGGGACTTTTTGTGTTAGGTGTATACCTCAGTGATCCATGTAGGATGGCTACATCTGCATTATAGTATTGATATTAACATAAAAGCACCTTGTCAGGAAGGGACTTTTTGTGTTAGGTGTATACCTCAGTGATGCATATAGGATGGCTACATCTGCATTATAGTATTGATATTAACATACAAGCACCTTGTCAGGAAGGACTTTTTGTGGTGTATACCTCAGTGATGCATGTAGGATGGCTACGTCTGCATTATAGTATTGATATTAACATAAAAGCACCTGGTCAGGAAGGGACTTTTGTGTTAGGTGTATACCTCAGTGATGCATGTAGGATGGCTACATCTGCATTATAGTATTGATATTAACATAAAAGCACCTGGTCAGGAAGGGACTTTTTGTGTTAATTGTATACCTCATCAGTGGTGCATGTAGGATGCCTAGTAAAAAAAAAGTTCCATGTTTCCCGTCCCCGCAACAACAACAACAACAACAACAACAAAAATCTAAATTTTTAATTTTTAATTTTCAGAGCTTTATTTAATTGGTCACCTAAACAGCATCGATTGACCTCTACCTGATTCCTCGAGTGACTTATATCATGCCCAAGTATAATATTATCTTGGTTTGTTGAAATAATTTAGAAATCCTTTCATTAATTCAAGACACATACAGTTTTGAATTATTTTTAACATTTGAAAAATACCTAAATTCAGTAAATAATCATTAAATAGGGGAAGAGAAGTGTTGACTGTAACATAATAAATCTCTGATTTGAAATAGTTTGTATATATTTATTTCATTTTTTGTTTATTTTTGAAATTGAGTTACACAAATTATAACTGCTGTTATGCATGTTATCATTGTTATGTTACATTCAAAATGTTATCCATCATTCATAAATGAAACATCTTTCTTTACCAGATCACAGTCATGCATAGGCTACAAACAACAATATAATTTTATTTGACCCAAATTGAAGAGAAAAAAATAAATATGCAAACATTTAGTTACAAATCTTTACAGTGTTACCGTATATCATTTTACAGGCAACACGTCTATTGCACAAAAAATAAACAAAATGTACTGAATTTAGATGTGTTTTTTGTTTTTGTTTTTTGTATCTCTGGCAAGTACAGGGTGAGTCAAAAAGACTGCAATAGTGGAAAGAAGCCATTTTGTTTTCAAAACCGAAATTAATTTTCCAACTTTTTGAACGTTGCAAGAATGATGTATTTAATCCTAACTTTGTGTGAAAGAATGAAGTCGATTACATTTTCCGTTTGCCTTTGGTGAACCTTTTGACCAGTGCACCCATTTCACACGTTTGTCCACGAGATACCCAAAATATGCATCAAATCGCAAAATGTGTCTCTCATTCAAATTTGGAAACTTGAGTTCATTTGTGATGTTATTGGAATTTGATGCATCCTTTCTTGTTTACATGTGAGTTATCATAATCAATTATAATCATACCCATGCTATGAAAGCGTATTTAATGTTCTAAATTTTAATAAAAAACTGACATTTTCCATTTTTTGTTGGCGGGATATTCAAATATGAAAATGCAATGTGTGCCATTTCAAATGAACATCACTGTGCTCGTGGACAAACAGGTAAATTTGATTGTGCAGCAAAGAGGGTCACCAAAGACAAACGAAAAATGCAATCGACTTCATTTTTTCACACAAAGTTAGGATTAAATACATCATTCTTGCAACGTTTAAAAAGTTTTAAAATTCATTTTGGTTTTGAAATCAAAATGGCTTCTTTCCACTATTGCAGTCTTTTTGACTCACCCTGTATAGTGGAAAATCTGTTTAGGAGTGTCCCCGACACGGTCAGTTGGTCACTTTCGACTTGTCGGCCATCTTGGAAAAAAATAGCAAAAAATTGGAAAATAGTAAATAGTAAGACCCTCCCTCCTCCTTTTTTAAAATGTCCGGACGGGAAACATGTTATTTATTTTACATGTCTTATACATCGAAAGGTCGCATTTACACCCCTGTTAAGTGCATCCACACGGGCGTGCTAATACGAACTGCAGCTCGTGTTAACATGTTGAGCTCGTTACTCCTGAGAAATCTCAGGATTAAATCAGTTCGGAGTAAGGTCGGATTAGTTAACACAGGTGCCGTCCACACGGTTACTACTCGCAAGTTTAACATGGACAATCGGTAATCCGATCTTACTCTATATGAATTTACGCCTGTCTGAACACAGCTTATGTTAGACTTCTCTCCAAATCATTATATTCTTTACCACGTGGCATTGCTAAACAGTCAGCTATGTTTGGATATAGATACTTTGCTTTGGTCAATAACTTGATACTTACTCTCTTTTGTTGTCGACAGCTTGGGTTTCTTTGTTGGTCTGGTATTATATAATGTGCTAGTTCCAGGAGCCAGGTCTTGCTCTACAAAGAAACATAAAGTTAAATATGAATGGTTTTCATATCTCCACCTCAAATCAGTTTGCAGCAGTGCCATGTCCAAGGGGGAGGGGCCACTTTGACTATCAGTTGGGGGAATTTCATCCATTTGGGGAATTGCATGTATTTCTACCCTTTCATGCCATCTAAAACATGTTCTTTCATTCTTTAGGGACAATTATCATCAATGGTATGCATTCCCTATCTTTTAAGTAAAACAAACCAAACCGACAATTGATAACCAATTTTGAGCCACAAAAGGTGATTTTTATACCGCAAATCCACCCTCTGGCAACTTGTGGCTGTCTTTTTCCATGTTTAACACTTTTATGTGTCATGAAAGCTTCCATCCATGCCTAATTCTTGCATTTCCCACCAATTGCTGCATTTGGAAGTTATTATTAAAAGTGTGGCATGTTTATGATCTGTTGCACAAATATTTTACAGAATGGAAGGAACACAATAACATACACATACCATGCTTACGAAGCCCATCATCCTCTAGTTCTCTCATCTTATTGTACAGGTCCATTCTCTTTTCACAATTCAAAAGTCCCATGAATCCACTGTAGGCGCCTGTTGTTCTCTTAATGATCCCCAGCAATTTGTCAACCTTCTCAGCGTTGATTTGAATGTTTTTAATAGCTTCCTTCTCCTCGTCTGTGACAACATCCTTAGCAACAAGCTCTCGCAGGAACGCGTTATCAATTGCCAAAAACTTGGAAAGATTAGGAGCGGCTTTGTCTAAGATACTCGCTATCTTTGTACGTGCTTCCAGTAGTGCTGCCATATCTGATGCATAAATGATGTAAACAAATTCAATCATGGTAAAATAAACTACTTACATTATATACAAGTAAATTGTCCCTGAAATAATGGATGGTTGACTATGTAGGAACTTTTCAGGTAAAAAAAATATCTAAAATATCTAAACATTTGCATTCTGTCAACAAATTGAACATTTTTAGCCCTATTTCAAATTCTAGGTACGTCACTGTATAAAATGGGTCTTATTATTAAAAACATCAATTGACCATATTTAGATATTGAATCAAGAAAATACTAAATCGGATATTTCAATGATCTTTGATCTTTTGTTATATAAAACAAATGATAGGAATAGTATGAAGTTGACTATGTTTTTCTTAAAGCCAGACAAACAAATTCTTGATGAATCAAAAAACAACTTTACTATACAATCTTTTTTTTTTTAAAGTCTTTGCCCACCTGAAAATCATTTTTCAGAAGATACTCGTGGAGCTAGAATACCTCATATACTTTACAACCTTGTTACCTCAACATTAGATTGATAGCTGGAAGGTCCTCCATGGCTAATAGTAATAATGTTATGTGTGATATTTTTACGGGGTGGAACAAGGGGGACATGGATGACATTACTTACCATGCCTATGAAACCCTGCACTATCTTCAAGTGTTTTCATCGCAGTGTACAGGTCCATTCTCTTATCACAATTCAGAAGTCCCATGAAACCATTGTAGGCGCCTGTTGTTCTCTTAATGATCCCCAGCAATGTGTCAACCTTATTGCTGTTGATCTGAATGTTTTTAATAGTTTCCTTCTCCTCGTCTGTGACAACGTCCTTAGCAACAAGCTCTCGCAGGAACGCGTTATCAATTGCCAAAAACTTTGAAAGATCAGGAGTTGCTTTGTCTAAGATACTCGCTATCTTTGTACGTGCTTCCATTTGTGCTGCCATATCTGCATGCAATAAATTTCAATCAAGTTAAGATTGTCATATGTCATGTGGTATGACACATTCAATGCAATTAAATCAAATATTCAAGTAAGGGAGTTTTCATAAATACTTTAATGGGGTTTCGAAAAGTTTGAACAATCACAGTTAAAAATATTCTTGATCCCCACTTTTTAAGGTTAATTTTTATCCCCCCCCCCCTCCTTAATGCCTAAATATCTGGGTAATAGTAGGGCGGGAGTGGGAGCTCAAACATTGTTTGACTTTTTTATCCACCTTTTTGGAACAATTTGTTTTACTGACCCCCTCCCCTCCATATCTTTCACCCCAAGGTATTTATGAACACTCCCTAAATGTTCTCTAAAGTAATGGATTGTGAATATTACCTGCTGTCAATAAATAGCAACATTTCAGCCCTCTTACTTACTTCCAAATCTTTAAAACTCTGATATCTGATATTCAATACTTTAGTATTTGGAAACCCTTTACTTTTCAAGTGTAATTTTGTTGTTGAAAATGTACCATAAGATATCAATCATTATTGTTTAGTAGGTGTAAATACTGCAATTTCATTGGTTAACATGTCGAGGGTTTAGTGCAACAAAGGGCTATCTGCATTTCAAATATGAGAATAAGGTACCGTAAAACGGGGTGAATCGGGACATGGGGGTGAATCAGGACAAAACACAAAAAAGATTTTGGATAATTAATTTTTCAAATCTAATTGATTCTTTTAACTTTTTCTCCCCCAAAAGTGGAAAAGTGGCATGGACTGTCGGTGTTAGAATAATGGCTTTGCACATGTGATACTGGAAATCTGGAGCCCAGGATCCCAAAATGAACATTTCTTCCAATGGTTCGAAAAAAAAGATGCGGTCAAAACTGTCTCTCTCCTAGTGGAACCATTAGAGGAAATAAGCTGGGAATGCACAGGGACCTGGCAAAATATGTCCTACAAGTGTGGTTAAAGTGAAAATTTGATTAGTCTAAAGAAATTATTAATTTTGTAGATTTTGGTGTTTTTCAGATTTGAGATTTTGAAAACGGGGTGAATAGAGACACAATGCCGTGTCGATACAAGCCAGAACTTAGATCAAAACCTTACAAGAAATGTGCCCAAAACTTGTTTGAAGTCCCCATCCACCCCATTTGTGGGGATAAAGGGGACACAAATTAATTAAAACCTTAATTTTGTAGATTTTTGTGATTTTCAGAATTGAGATTTGGGTAAATTGGGACAATATTTGCCACGTCAATACAAGCCAGAACTTGGATCAAAACCTTACACGAAATGTGACCAAAACTTGTTTAAAGTCCCCATCTACCCATTTGTGCGGATAAAGGGGACAAAAATTAATTCAAACCTTCATCAAATACTATTTCCCTGCTGTCCCGATTCACCCCAAACTCGGGGGAATCGGGACAGTCACTTTTTTAAAAAAAAGGGGTGAAGCACTTTTAATACACTAAATTTAACACAACCAGCATGTAGATCTTATGTGTGAATATAAAATGTACCAATGACTGTGGCAAATGAGGCTACAGAAAAAGAAAAAACAATCAAAACCATGCTCAAACTGTCCCGATAAAATATAACGCTTCAGAAACATTAGCATAAAATTGAACCAAGGCTTGTAAAAATGTTATGCACTATAGCCTTGAACTCCATTCTACAGCAAGACTAAGTACACTAATAATTTCTTTACCTTTATTCACTCTCCATGGCAAAATAATGAAGCAATCACAAACAAACATTGATGCAGAAATGTGTCATCTTCCCGCGTCTGGTGGTGAATAAAACGGAAAAACCCAAGTTTATTTCCAGCGTCAATAACACAGCCACATGGTTATGAATCAGCCTATTATAACCTGTATGCTGATTCCCTTGTCTGTTCAATACAACCAATATACCACACTATCAGTGAAGCTCATTGAAGCATAAAAGCTACAGGGTACCATTGTGCCACTGAGGCCGAACCTTTGAACTTCACATTCCAATCTCTAATGTGCCCTATGTGACCCAATCAAACAACAGAATATAGGAGGGTCATTCAAAAGGTTCTACCTCGATTTCCACTTGTATTTTACTATTGCACAAATTAGCATAAATTTCCCCATGAATGTAAATCTCATGCTGTACCTTCTTTTTACTGAATTGAAAATCAAAGGCCCATTATTAAGTGCTTAGGAAAAAATTTAAAAGTTCAAAATAACTCAAAGGTGATAATCATTTTATTGCAGATGTAACTGCTGTAGATGCTAAAAGATCTAAAATAGTCAATTTGATGAACAAAGCACTTAAATTGTATGACTAGTATAGGACCAAATCAGAACAACCATCAAGTTTAAAGGTATATTATGTGATCTTTTCCAGGGGACGCCCTCAATCCTCGAGAAAAAAATGGAAGCAGATTTTCTTGCAGATTTACATTTCTGATCATAAATCATGAATATATTCCAAGTTGCTGAGTGATTAATTCCTAATTACCTCCAAATCATGGTTTTATAGTGAATTTAGAGTTAAAAATAAACTGTCAGTTAACCTGACAGTTTATGTTCACTCTAAAACCATGATTTTGAAGTAATTAAGAATCATATCACCCTGTAACTTGGAATGTATGTGCGATTTATGATCAGAAATGTAAACCTGCAAGAAAATGTGCTTCCAAATTTGTTTCGAGGATTGATGGAGTCCACTGGAAAAGATCAAATAATAATATACCTTTAACACAAAGGGAGAATAGCAACCTATCTGGACAACTGTTATGAATTTTTTAAGGAAGAAAAATTAATGAAGTGGCAATGATTGAGTTTTAATCCATGTGTATAACTGTTGCATAATAATGAAGCCAGAACAGATTAACATATTGTGCCAAATCAATCCATTTTCAATTCTTAAATACCATTATGTGATATCACTAATGGAAGGCAGACACCTACATCAAATCATGACTACAAATTGGTTTGCCCCTCAATCATCTATATTGTGATCATCTTACTCTGTGCAGTTACTTCATAGTATGTCCGGGTGCAGTATTTATGTGGGTAGGCTACATTTATTATATTTGTGGCATTAAAAATGTATAAGATATGAGATCTCAGGCATGCATTAATTGCATAGTACAAACTTGTCTGATGCGCTTTATTCCATCAAATACTTGACGCATGGTTAGATCTAAAATGACTATTATTCAAAAACATCTAATCTTAGACACCTGAGAAGATACAAAGAAGAACATATATAATTTGGGGCTATGTTTGTTCATTTCTGTCACACCAAAACTCTAT
This sequence comes from Ophiura sarsii, assembly GCA_035610835.1. Taxonomy (NCBI): domain Eukaryota; kingdom Metazoa; phylum Echinodermata; class Ophiuroidea; order Amphilepidida; family Ophiuridae; genus Ophiura; species Ophiura sarsii. The sequence goes on along the minus strand of CM069441.1, from coordinate 79,098,008 downwards.
GGTTTTAATTCCCAATCAGGAAAAAAAGTAAATTTACTATAAATGTGATGCTGAGATTCGCAGCTACAATCCTGAACATTTTCATCGGGCTGACATTTTATTATCAAATATATGAGATAGGAGGTAGAACTTAATAAATGACCCTTGTATGAATGGCTTTTTCAAAAGGCAGTTGACATGATTTAGGCCCAATTATTTCACACAGATGTGTATATATTCTACATACTAGGGTCAATCAATAAGTTTTACCTCCTCCCTCATAACATTGCTAATATAAATGTCAGCCTCATGACATTTGCCATGATTATAGCTCTAAATCATAGCTACACATTTATAGTAAATGAAACTGATATCAGTTTTACTTTTGATATGATGCGGTCAAAGCCAGAGAGAGATTTTGGACAACAGAAACGGAAAATTCCCTTACAAATTAATACATGTTTTTGTTGTTTTAAAAAAAAAAATTTAGTGCCTTTAATATATGGGTCCTCGTGTGGTGGGGGGGGGGGGGGGGGGGGGGGTGTCGAGGGTTATGGTTTTCTGATCTGGTTATGTGGTTAAACAGAGGGCATATTTTTTCCAAAGAAATCAGTCACCTTTATATTTTTTATAGTCTGTTAAAGAGATGTCTGACATTTAGAATGGATTTAATTGACCGATGGGTATGTTTAGCTTCTTACAAAAGGCCAAATGAATAGCAATTCGGTGATCTTTTTCATCCGTTTCCGTCACACTAAATCAGTGGCGTAGCTAGGATTTTTTTTCAGGGGGGCAAGATTTCTAAAATTTTCGTAAAAGGTTGCCCCCCAAAAAAATCTAGTCACTTACCTCGTGAATTTCACGTAAGTGGGGGGGGTCAAAAAAATTCACACAGTCCAAAAAAAATTGCACAGTAAAAAAAAATCGCACAGAAAATAGACTACATGTACAATTTTGCCTTCTATTTGGCTAATAACCTCGGCCTTTTTTCTCATCTTTTTTTTTTAGCGGGGTGGGGGGCGGGGGCCCAAATTGTGGTTTTTCATCAGGGGGCATCCCCCAATGCCCCCCCCCTGAGCTACGCCACTGCACTAAATGTAACTTTGGTTTTCACTGCATCTTCAGAACAGTACAACCAGTACTCAGAAAAATGTTACAATGAATTTGTAGCTGAGGTTCCAAGCTACAATTATGTGGTATTTCATTAGACTGGCTTACATAACAGTAAATTTATGGGGTAGGAGAGGTAGAACTTATTGAATGTCCCTCGTAGATATGCACCATAAATACAATTGTATTCCAAATAAATTATTTGAGTGGTTCTAAAGATGAAAAAGCAAAACTGTACTTGTCAGGTTGGTGTTATATCACATTGGATAATTTACTACTTTTTACTAGTGTCTAAACAAGAAGCATTTAATTTGGTATCATCAATATTTGCCAACATTTTCACAAATATTTTGACCAAAATCACACACACAACAAAATACACATAAACATCAACATTTTTATTCTTTGGGAGGACAAAATCAGGTTGAGTTTGAGCTGATTGGGAGGGGGGGGGACAAGTATCATGACAGAATCTAACTTAATTTGGCACATGTTGAATGCTAGTTGTTTTATGAAAGGCATAATTCTGTTATACCCTACACACCAACATCGGTAGTATGCGTCGTTCTCTTTAAAAACATGCACTAGGAATACCTCTGTGAAGGGTATAACAGAATTACTCCATCAAGCGAAATGAGTCACATGTCGGCAGTTTTCAGTTTTGATATTTGTCCATCATTTAAAAGCAGATGGAAAATGCTACAGTATGGTCCAAACCCCACTGGAATTGAACTTCTAGTTTTTAAGTTACAAACAATTTACCAACTGAGAAAACAAAGTAAAACATAAGAATTTGTTACTTCTTTTTACCTATAACACAAATTCAATATTCCCGACATCCGACTCATTCCGCTTGATCGCGTCACAAATCTTCTTTGGGGGATCACTAATATTGATGCACAAAACAATTGTTAACATGAATCACACTATTATTTTATGTTGATAATTATTGCATTTTATCTGGTCTTATTTAAATGTATTTTCAGACTGAACCATCCTGCCACTGACCATGATAATGGGAACCACTTTTTCCACAATGTATTCTGCATCAATAACAGAAATGCACCAGACTTTCCTGCACAGTACAGGTGAATACTTAGGTAGGTTCTTTATGATGACAGTAAAAAGTAAAAGATATCTATCAAATCAAGAGAACACTACAACTAAGTTTGTTTAAGAGTGGTCGAGGAAAGATAAAGTCAATAGATCTGATGATATTTGTATCCATTTAATTTGCTCTGTGTTGACACCAGGGGAGTGGAGGGCAGTCAAATGTCATATTGTGACCATTTATAACTTTTCTAGACACCCTCTCAACACATATTTTCAAAATTCATTAAGATATTCAAAATTAATCACAAAATAGGATTTGCATGGTTTCTCCCCAATTTGATGCGTTTAAAGCCCTGGGCACAAACATGTACAAAAATGAGTAAACCAAATGATCTTCCTTTAAAAAGTATGATGATGATTACTTGTAAGGTATTGATATTGTAATATAAACCTGTATTTTATTGAGAACTTCTCACTACATCCCCCGGAAGGGGAGGCACTTATACAAAGATGGATATCATGCTCGGGTATATATTTTCATACCCAGACCCAAAACTAGTATTTGTCTATAACACGCAGACACTCTAAGCAAGTTTTGTCCATGTCATATTTAAAAAAGAGTATACCTTGTTTCCTGATTTACTTCTGTTTTTTTACTCTAAAGTTTGTTTAAATGTTTATGTATGGTGTGTTTTTCATTCTGGTATGATATCCATGTTTGAATACAAGCCCCCCCCCCCTTTATATTTTATTCACACAAAACATTTGACTGCCAAGAACGGTACAAAACAAACCAAGAGAGTTAAAGGAAAATATATTTATTTTGAATATACATGTACAGAATTTCTATATTTTCTGTTACAGTTTATGAGTTATATAAATATTTTTCATGTACAAAAGAAATGTATAAAATATCTTAGTTTACATAAAACATGGGTGGGTAAAAAAACCTGTCCGATTTATTTGGTAACACCAATGTTATATTTCAATATGCTGGTTGTAGAAAACATGATTTTGATAAATATCAAATATCAAGAAATAATTGACATCAATCCTGCAATTTGTCCTATGCATTTCAATAATATAGTTAAAATCCCTAATAACATATTTTGTAATAATCTTGTGTGTATCTGATAACAAGACACAACATTATAGTGTATAGCTCGTAGTATATAATTCAATTCTAAATGAAAGCTCTTGTACATACAGTTTAGGCGACAAAAATACACACCCAGTTTTACGGGCCCGACCGACCCACTTTTTGCGTTTTTCAAGAATCTTTCAAAAAAATGTTATTTGATTTTTTCCTTCAAATCATGTAAAATCAGCCGTGTTTTTCACCAATTTAAAAAAAATGTAGCCGAAAATCTGTTGAAACATTTTTTTCACAAACAAAATTCCTGATTTTTGCAGATTTTGGTAACATTTTAGATTTAAAAAAAAAATGAAAGATAAAAAAAACCAACCGACCGACCCTACTTGACAGGTCCGTCCACCCGTAAAACAGGGTGTTTTCTCTTTCATCGCCTAGCAGAAATATTATACTGGCAATTTACTGGACCCGATAAACATCTTCAAAGTGGTAATGAACACTATTTCTTTATTTACAAACACGTTGTACAAACTTTGATCTGATTCTACATCACACTATAAAAGATAATAACAATATTGCACAACGACTTAATAAATTATTACTAAATAAAACATGACATTGATGGTGCTTATATAGTCAGCATACACTATGGACATAATTCCAACAATACTTTTGTGCAGTGACATCAGAGTGTATTCTAGTGACAAATGCGGCTTTTTCATATAAGTAACATGATTTGAGTGTTTGATCATGATATCTTGTTAGAGACACGTGCATAAGCTGCACATACACGAATACAAACTAATGTCACTGCATGGAGATAGCAAAAACATATGTGATGCGATCAAGTAAAAGTCTTTTATTGTTTATTTGTAGAGCTACATATGCAGAAAACCAAATTACAAATGAACACTTAAAATATATGAGCTATTGAAGAGTTTTGCAAACAATAAAAAACAAAAGAATTATTATCCTTTGTTTGGTTACATCTCAAAATCAATAAACCTCAAAATTAATAATCCCAACTTCCAACTCATTTCGCTTGATGACATCACATATTCTTCTCCTATGGTTTATATAATTTTGCCTTTCCCTGTGCATTGAAGTAATATGTGCTCTTTAGTATGTCACACACTACTTTCACTGCACAGAGTGAGACAGAAAAGATGGTTGTTGGATCAATTGAATAACTCATTTAACCTAATCTTATTGGTACATGTGGTACAATGTGGTAATATCACTGTTTTTACTTGTTTGGCAGTCAGTACAGGTGCAATCAGCAGATCTACTTTGATGGAAGAAGGAATCGAACCAATGACACCAATCAAGAAAACATAGATGTGTGAATTTTGGCTACCAGAGTTTTGTGAACACCCAGAGTTGCAGTGTATAGGAATCAATCATACCTGGCAGGTTAGTAAATGGGAGCAAATTTACTCATCAGTTGTACCCATTTCCATCCAAAATTCTGGATTAAGTGACATTTTAAAATGTGAGCTTTGCATACAGGCGCGGTGGAGCGTATTTGAAAATGGGGGGGGCACGAAAATTACGATCATACAAGCCTTGCGGCGTGCGGTCCGGGCCCGCTGAAGGGCCCGGGGAAATTTTGGGTTTTGATATGCGCTCAGGGGCCATTTCATGGCGTATTTTGATATAATTAACACATTCGTGACATTGTTAAGGACAACGAAATTGTACTTTATATATACAGCAATAATTAAAATTTAAAAAAATACGCAACCCAATGACGAGATTTCCAAAAAGTGACCAGGTATACAATTTTGCAAATTGACCGGTATATATGAACAATATCGTAAAATGAAAGGAAACAAAAAATTTGAATTTTATCAATAGTATTAATGAAAACATATGATTACCGGGCTGCGGAAAGTTTTGAATTTCCGCTGCATCGAGGCCATTTCTTGTCTATTTTGTAACAAATATGGCAATTTAATTGCGAAGCGCGCACATTTTGTTGTTGTTGGTTTATTGCAAAATGGCCTGCAGTTAAAGAGAATTTCATGTATTTTTGAAATTAAAAGTCAATCTTTTCAATTATTTTGGGGTAAAAAATGTTGTGGAGCTCGATTAAAGGAGTTCAGCCAAAAACTTCTAGGGGGCACAGTGCACATGGTGTCCCACCACTTTCACGGATGGGGGGGGGGGGGGCCTTGTTTGCATATATATGCAACATAAATAGATTGACAGTGTATTGCATGTAATGCAGATCACCATGTAATGCAGATCACCATAAATGCAGATCACAGTTTTGGAATGACAAACATATTTAGACTATTTCACATAGCGATCATCAGATGTCATCAAACTTGTACCTGACGGTTCCCATTGTAACACTATCTGTTGTGACAATTATAGGTCAATAAATGCGTATGTGTTTCGAGAGAAATTAGACAAATCAATGCAGGCGTGCTGATGTTGATGTGTGAATAATGTCACATACCCGCAGGGGAGTGCTATTGTGAGCATATCAACAAAAACATACGCATGTATATTGACCTAATTCATACACGACACTATACAAATCAAAATTCACAATTTGAGCGTAATTTGAATAAACGAATAAACATGTGTTCACAAGTTGGCTAACACCCGCAGTGAAACTCGGCAAACCCATGATGCCTGAACAACAAATTAAAAACAAAGTGTTTGGTGAGCGCATTGAACGGCACACACACGGAGTGCATTAGACACTTTCAATGCACTCTGCGTACTTTAGTTTCTTGCTTTCTGATTGGTTCGACACTACTAAGAGTGTATGAATTCAAGACAATGGGTTGACTTCGACTTGGACTTAAATCACTATTTTGATGACTTTCTAACAACAGGAAAAGTTACTATGCATCTGAATCAAACTGAATGACAGCTGTGTATAGAAGTTAACAGAAGGAGATTTGTCAGCAGAACAACAAGAAAACAGGTATGACCAAATTTGTAATTCCTGGGGGAGCACTCCTATTCAAAGGTGGATATCATATCCATCAAAATAAATAAAAAGGGGTTGCATTCACTGGAGTGAGAGTGAAGTGTATGTATGCATATAGTGTCAAAACCTGCAAAAATCCAACAAATGTGGTGTGTTTTCAGCATAAAACTGTATAAAATATCTGTTTTGTGGAAGAAAACTGGGAAGAACAATCTGTTGTATAACTGTAATTGTGGGTCCACAAAGGAAACGCATGTGCATCATGTCTAAAAAGAGCATGTGACTTGAGAATGATATCTGCATTTGTTTACAAGTTGTCCTTTGGGTTTTAGCTTCTATTTACATAATGTTTGCACATAATGAATGTGTGACAACTGATTATTTTGGTGCCATTTCAAACAAGCAGCACAGTCAATGTCACTTCCTCTCTGGACAGTGACAATAACATTCGTGTATCGATCTTCTGTCTTTCTTCTGTCGTGGGTGAGCATATTTATTCACTGCAATCGGTGAATGATGCAGTAAAATAGACAATTTTTATACTGTAGTTCAGTCAGTTACAAATTGGCGAAAAATATGAGTTTTTTATGTCTCCGCGCGCAAAAGTTATCCAAGGGAATGTGCGCGATTTTGGCATATATGCATGCATTGTGCGCGATTTTGGCATATATGCATGCATCACACACATGCATCACACACGCTCTTTTGTATTGCTGCTGTTATTAGGAGGCTCATATCACTAATTTGGAACTGAATGAACTATAGTAGAGTTTGATTCTAACTTACATGTACATTCATATGTCAACAATATAGAAAGAAAAAGTTCCATGCCCGTTTAGTTTGTCTCTATTTCAAACCAGCAAAAGAATATCAAGACCAGTCTTGGAATTTGGAAAGCCAAGTTTGGGGAGGGAAGTTACATGTTGTACTTCAAAGAAGGGCCTGTGAACTATTCAGATTCTGTTGTAGGAATCAGGGCTGGAACTTCAGACTTTTTTCAACCAGCCAATAGGGCAGGTAACTCACAAAAAATACCTGCTGAACAGAAATTCCACAAGTCAGTGTAACTCACTTACACAGTGAGTGTAATGTTTACTGTCAGTTGGATAGGAATTTGTTATCTCGCCCCGGTATCTCGCCCACCCAACACAAAAGTTACCCGCTATGGGCAGGTGGACGGGTACTATTTCCAGCTCTGGTAGGAATTGCAGCAGAATTGTGCATTTAGGAAAAGTAGTTTGTATACTGATGTCTACGTAAACCAAGAGGGGACAAGATACCAGCATTGTGTAGGAGAATTGGCAAACTCTCTACAATATTGTTATGAGTCACAATGTTAAGATGTTAAAAGAAAGATTTGGTCATTCCAGTTGAGAATTAATTTCAATGTATAGAGGGTAATTGTAAAATGATATGCTGATATGCTGTGTGGATAAGTCTAGGTATGGATTTTTAATGTAGCATATCCTACCTTGGAAGCAGTGTTTGATGGTTACTAAGTTATGGATGGAAGCATCTATTGATCAGCCATGATTTGCATTAATTGTCAAAGTCAAAGTTGTTGACAGTGTCAATGATGCACTTGATCCCCTTTGGCTCTATGCTCCAAGTATCGACACGTCGACGAAACCGTGCTCTATCCACTACGATAGTGGTACAACCATCCTTTTCAAGTTCTTCAAAGCATTTCTTAAGAAAGGGGCTTTTACATGATTGTGACTTCATTCTTGGTGTGAATGTTACTTGTTGTAAGGCTGGTGCATCAACAAAGCTTTTAAAGAATTCTGTCAAAGCTGATTCAGGAAAACGTTTGTATGGTCTCTTGGTGCAATCCTTTAAATTTAGCATACTCAGATTAGGCATTGATTTCAGCTGATTTGCTAGTAAAGGCAGATCAGAACCTATAGTAAACCATTCAAGTGACAGCTCTTGCAATGACAAAAGACTACACAGGCATGTGCACAGTTCCTTGACATGTTCCTTATGAAGGATGAAGGAGGATGGATGGCCCAGGTACATTGTTGGTTGTGACAATGTGAGTTTCAATAGCCGAGTTGATGTCCTCAGTACATCAAACAATGCCAGACAACATTCTTGATCCATGTCATTTGTTGTCAGGTGCAATTCCTGGAGAGTCTTGATACATGGTATGTGTAGGATACTATCCTTGTCTAATGGAATGCGTCTTAAATCTAGGACCTCTAGAAATGGTGATGTGATTGATTTCAGGACTTGGGTTATATTACATGCCAGTGCATGTCTATTGGTTAACTGAAATCTCTGTAGATTTTGTAATTTTGATACAAATGCTGTACATGATTTACCAATTGTATGATTTGGAAGGGTGACATCTGTTATTTTCATTGCATTGACAGTCTGTAGTAACCCATTATAAAAGTAATCATTACATTCTGGAAAATTAAGTCCCATATCAAACGTGCAATGACTGAGATATTTTAAACTACCAATATGCTTGCCTACTTGATGCAGCGTTTGATTACTCATCCATTTTGTATGTAGAAAAAAATTAAATGTTAGGTTTAAGTGGTTGACATTAGGCAAACATTTCACTACATCTTCAATCAGTTTGGCACTAGTTTCATCTATCACCAAATTCATCCTCAAATATTTTGTGTGTGTTTGTAACAAATTATACTTTACCATGCCATGCAAAAAATAGACAATTTCTGACGGTACAGATCGATCAAAGCTTATAATAGTGTGCTCAATGTCCCATCCATCACAATTGTTGAATAGAGGAGTCATTGCATGGATTACTTCTTGCATATCTTCCCTATCATTTCCAAACTCATACAGAGCGTCAATAGGAAGCCTGATAGCATCACTGTTTAAGTTGATTATTTGTGAGACATCTGCTCTCCAATGTAAAGGTATTTCACTTCTGATATCTGATTCCATTGACATATCTAATTCTTTTCTCCTATTGCAAATCGATTCAACAATATGTTTCAGAAAGACAATGACTGTTGTGGTTGTGTTACTCAATCCACAACAAAAACAAATCATCTGGTGTATGTTCTCTGGATGGATGAAATCAATTTTGTTTAGCCAAGATAAGCATGACTCATGATTTCCAGTTTCGACTAAATTAACCAAATACAGAGCAGCTGACATTTCTTGGAAAGTCTTGTGTAGAAATTCCACAGTTTGCTCACTTCTCAACCCATTTAGCCTCTTTGTTGTTGTAACTAAACCTAGCTGACATGCATCATTAAGGATGTCTGAATCAAATTGTTTGGCTTTAAATACTAGTTTATCTTCAAGTAATCCTTGCAATGCTATTTTGCCTATCTTGGCAATGAGCTTCATGACTCTTTTCTCATCTCTTTTCTCATCATAATTCTTCAATCTGTATGTTGCCAAACACAATACTACCTCCCTATAGATACTACTAATTTTAGTAGGAAGGGCCTCATATTTTTTCCACAACAGACACAGCATTGCTAAAATGGCCGGAATTTTTGATATTTCCTTCAAATTTGTATTTCTTTTCAGATGTTTCAGTAACTTCTTACTTTGGTCAAATGATTCGGTCATTAAAAACTTGTTTGAATATTCTTGTAACTTGTCATCATCGTCTAATCCATTCAATTGCACATGAGCATCACAACCATAGCTATCTTTGAAGAATGATTCAGTCAAGAAAAACTTGTTTGAATATTCTTGTAACTTGTCATCATCGTCTAATCCATTCAATTGCACATGAGCATCACAACCATAGCTATCTTTGAAGGTACTAACATGATTGGAACGAGTGGTAATTACAACACAACTTTCATGTAGCCAACGGTTACTTAGCAACTTATTGATATCTCCTAGTTCGGACTCTCTGTAAGTTCTTGTGACCTCATCATATCCATCCAATAATACTAGTATAGATTTTGGATGTCTTTCAAGATATGATTCTAAGTCTTTTTTCACTACTTTATCCAAGAGCTGTGCCTGTATGGCATCTACAAGATTCATTCCTGGTTCAAATTCATTCATTTTCAGAACAAACACCAATTCATATGGACTCTCAGTGAAAATCTTTGCCCATTGATATGCTAACCTTTTTATTACTGTGGACTTCCCCATTCCTGGCTTTCCATCTACTAGAACCCGTTTACATTGTTTACCTTTGCAATCTTTCAAGTCTAATAGTTTTTCATATGTTTCTACTTTTATTTCCCCCATATCTTTGCCCTTTCTTGTCATACCCAACTCTACAAACCCTTCCTCAATATCTTGATATTTGTCCGGCATGTCAGGTAGTAATCGCATTGTGTTCTGTGGCATGGACAGATATGTGTCAACCAGCTGCTTTCTCCAATACTCTACATCAAACGACTCTTCTTCTGAAAGCAAAGAGAGTAAAATATATCATTAATAATGTTATGGATCAATATCGCACAATTATAAAATTAATGCATAATGAGTCTCATTTTATATATATTATATATATTGCAGGAGTGCAACAGTTGTGTTTATAGTTTCTTTGGTGGAGGGGGGGGGGGGGGGGGGGAGCAACCACAGCCATAAATACTCTGCAAAGTAAAATGATCCCACAACCACTGTTTTCCATACTCAAAATCATCTGTGTTTTTTTAAAATTGTGATGTAATTAATGAAATAATTATTCCATATCTAGTGGAAGGAATCTGTTTCATTCATTTGTTGTGGTTATTTTATATATCAAATGATTTATTTGTATATGTAAGTTGTGAAATTCCCATTTTAGACATTTCCTCCACACCCATCTACTATCAAGGAAAAAAAGGTTGGCTCACTTTCTCTGAATCCGGGGGAAAAGCACCCCGGGGGAATAAGTTGCGTCAAGTGTGCCAACTATTATTTTCTTTCCTTGATTGTAGCTACACAACCACACTGGGCAATATCTCCATTAGACAGATATTTAAAGTAAAACAGGGGAGGTAACACATAAGAGGAGGACAGTCTTTAATTAATTCTCTCATGACATCAATATTGTACATGTATATATTATGTGTATCCCTGTACATTAATACTAAAATGTTCCTGACCAGGTGTTTTTATGTTAGATATTTAAAATCAGTAATTGATATTAACATAAAAACACCTGGTCAGGAAGGAACTTTTTGTGTTAGGTGCATACCTCAGTGATGCATATAGGAAGGCTACATCTGCATTATAGTATTGATATTAACATAAAAGCACCAGGTCAGGAATGGACTTTTTGTGTTAGGTGTATACCTCAGTGATGCATGTAGGATGACTACATCTGCATTATAGTATTGATATTAACATAAAAGCACCAGGTCAGGAAGGGACTTTTTGTGTTAGGTGTATACCTCAGTGATGCATGTAGGATGACTACATCTGCATTATTTATAGTATTGATATTAACATAAAAGCACCAGGTCAGGAAGGGACTTTTTGTGTTAGGTGTATACCTCAGTGATGCATATAGGATGGCTACATCTGCATTATAGTATTGATATTAACATAAAAGCACCAGGTCAGGAAGGGACTTTTTGTGTTAGGTGTATACCTCAGTGATGCATGTAGGATGACTACATCTGCATTATTTATAGTATTGATATTAACATAAAAGCACCTGGTCAGGAAGGAACTTTTTTGTGTTAGGTGTATACCTCAGTGATGCATATAGGATGGCTACATCTGCATTATAGTATTGATATTAACATAAAAGCACCAGGTCAGGAAGGGACTTTTTGTGTTAGGTGTATACCTCAGTGATGCATATAGGATGGCTACATCTGCATTATAGTATTGATATTAACATAAAAGCACCAGGTCAGGAAGGGACTTTTTGTGTTAGGTGTATACCTCAGTGATGCATGTAGGATGGCTACATCTGCATTATAGTATTGATATTAACATAAAAGCACCTGGTCAGGAAGGGGCTTTTTGTGTTAGGTGTATACCTCAGTGATGCATGTAGGATGGCTACATGCATCATAGTATTGATATTAACGTAAAGGCACCTGGTCAGGAGTGGACTTTTTGTGTTAGGTGTATACATCAGTGATACATGTAGGATGGCTACATGCATTATAGTATTGATATTAACATAAATCTGTTCAGGAAGGAACTTTTTGTGTTAGGTGTATACCTCATTGATGCATGTAGGATGGCTACATATGCATTATAGTATTGATATTAACATAAATCTGGTAAGGATGAACTTTTTGTGTTAGGTGTATACCTCAGTGATGCATGTAGGATGGCTACCTCTGCATTATAATCCTTACATAGGGCTTTCATCATAAAGTCATTCAAAGCTGGTGAAATGTTCCATTAATATTTACAAAAAATTTCCAATCATTCTACGAGGGTCATTGAATAAGTTCTACCCCTTCCTTCATAAAATTGCTAATATAAATGTCAGTCTCATGATATTTGTCATAATTATAGCTCTGAATCTTAGCTACACATTTATAGTAAATTATAATTGATATCCGTTTTACTTTTTATACGATGCGGTCAAAGCCACAGAGAGATTTTGGACAACGGAAACGGAAAATAACCTTAAAAATAAATACATGTTTTTCTGGGGTTTTCCGTATTATATGATTAGATATAAGAGCATGGCTTTAATACTAAAAATAGAAACCACTGAATGATATCTGATAGAATTATAGTATCATCATGTATGAATAAGATTGTAAGCAATATTAACTCTTATAGGCTTAAAATAATGTAACATCAACTCAAATGTATTGGGGTGCCTTTGGCCTACTGGAATACCGCTAATCAGTCTAATTTTCGTTGCTACAACTCAAGCCACAGTGATGCCTCGTATGTTAATCTTTAACATAATAGTCACTTTATGAGTTTTCATTATGTGCAACCTTCAGAATACTCAATCAGGTAGTCAATGATAGAAAATTATCTCTTTGGGAGACTTGCAATCCCTCTATTTAGTCCGGTATATTGAAAAACACTTAGTTCTTATGAAAGTGAAATATGCCCTTTGCAGGGTTCTCTAGGGGAGGGTAAACTTATGGTTGTCCTGATCTGGTTCTGGTTAATCAGAGGGATTAATCTTTCCAAAAAAATCAGTCACCTTCATTGTTTATTGTCTGTTCAAGAGATATCTAACATTTAGAACGGTTATAATTGACCGTTAGGTATGTTTTGCCTCTTACAATAGGCCAAATGAATAGCACTTCGGCGATATTTTGCCGTTTTTCACCCGTTTCCGTCACACTAAATGTAAGTTTAGTTTTCACTGCATCTCCAGAAAAATACAACCAGTACTCAGATCAATTTACCATGAATTTGTAGCTGAGGTTCCAAGTTACAATTGTGCGATATTTCATAAGACTGGCTTATATAATAATAAAGTTATGAGGTAGGAGGTAGAACTTATTGAATGACCCTCGTATGTTAGACTTCTCTCCAAATCATTATAATCATAGCCACATGGCATTGCTAACAGTCATCTATGTCTGGATTTACTTTGATTTGGTTGATAACTTGATACTTACTCTCTTCTATTGTAGACAGCTTGGACTTCCTTTTTGGTATGGTATCATTCAGTGAGCTAGTTCCAGGAGCCAGGTCTTGCTCTATAAAGAAACATGTTATCATGATGGTTAGAAAGTAACATTTCCACCTCAAAATCAGTTTGCAGCAGTGCCATGTCATCCAAAGGAGGGAGGGGCCCCATTTGGGAATTACGATTTTTGTTTGTCCCGGTAACTTTTTCTCAGTTGGTCCCCACCATGCAGGTCCCAAAAGCTTGGAAGGGCACTCCTTGGAACCGGCAGAGATAGACAGACATTAATGACCAGTGGGGTGTTCAAGTGAGACATATATCATTCAAGTGGATTGCACCCATTCGGGAGAAAGTATTTTGTTTCCTTCTATCTAATTTCAAGGCGTCAGTAGGGAACTTGAAACCTAATTTGTATAAGAATAGCAAATGTTCTCGCATGCATAAATGTCCAGGGATATAATTTTAGAAACCCATTTAAAACCAAGTGTGTATACATTAATGTTTGACAGATTCGGGTACATTTCAAAACAATATTGTTGTTGTGTACTTTAAGCACCACATACATTACTATAAAATACTACTCTACTAGCTAGGGGCTGATGGTGCGTGCTTCCCAGCTGGCGTGCCCAGGCTGGTATAATCATATGCACAGGAAAATCTTAAGATTGTGCAAGCTGCCTCCTTAGCACAGTTGGTGCCGGACTGCCCTGAAAGCGACCCGGGCAGTGCCCCAATTTGACCCATTTCCCCCCTGATAATCCGCTCGATAATCCGATGCCTCTATAGCATGAAGGTTCTATAGTACGACCATGTAAATTCACCATTCTATAATCCGAAACAGATCAAAAGTTCTTTAATCAGAAAACAGGTTTTTTTATTACGAAGGTTCCCTATTCCGAAACTAAAAAAGGTTTTAAAGTCTGACGTTTCTATAGTCCAAAAATGGAATAGGTTCTATAATCCGATATATTTTTTCGTTGGTGAAAAAGGTTCTCTAGTCCGAAAATAAAAAAGGTTCTATAGTACGAATATTAGAAAGGTTCTTTAATCCAAATATACTGAAAGGTTCTATAGTCCGAAAACTGATAAAGATCACTCTAATCCGAAAGTTAAAAAAGGTTCTCTGGTGTGAATTTAAAAAAAAGTTCTATAGTTTGAATTTTCAAAAGGGTTCTCTAGTCCGAAAGGGTTTACATACATACATACATACATACATTATTGGTATTTATATAGCGCTGCTACATCGAGATCGTAGCGCTTTATGACAAAACAAAAATAAGCATCCTCAACAAAACAAAACTAATTACTGTACAAATGGGTTTTAAGAGCTTTTTTAAAAATGGCTACAGATGGAGACTCTCTGATGTGAATTGGGAGGTCACTGTTTCACTGTTCTTTAATCCAAATCAGAACAAATATTATATAATCCAAAATTTGAAATAGCGTACTTTGCAGTGCGCCCTCTAGAGATAACGGGAAGGCTCAGTTTGGAAACATTTCCTCTTTTATAAAGAAGCTATGTTACGGTAGTCGTGTGACCGAGTGGTTTTCCACTCTCACTTTATGGTAGCTTCTCATATTGTCCTCTGTTAAAACGTAATAAATACTTGATCTTCATACTAAATAAGGAGTTGAGACACATATAAGTACTTTTTAGCTGCTAGCTACAACGTGTTGTCCATCAAGCATACATTTGTGAATATATTCCATGGAACAAATGTTTCACACGTCTGGCTCAATCTCAGATCTACGACGACTGGCCACGATCGAGCTTTCCCGCGCTACGGCCTAACGGTAGGCGCAACGTCTCTGATTTCACGCCATCGGAGATCTGATTGGCTGATTGAAGCCTTATGACGTATAGAGTCAAATTACCACACTTACGAAACAATGTACAACAAGAATGTCCCTTAAAATGGTAGTACACATACACGTACGCACGGTGATACCCTGATAGGCTATCCCCGTGACAAGCTATACAAAATAAGAATTGAAAAGTGTTAGTATTAAGTGAATTAAAATTCAAAATAATTTGTCGGATTAGAGGACCTGTTTACAAATTCGGATTAAAGAACCTTATTCAACATTCGTTTGGACTTAAGAACCTTTTTAAGTATTCCGATTACCGAACCTTGATCATAGTATTCGGATTAAAGAACCATTTTTCATGTTCGGATTATAGAACCTTTTTCATTCTCGGACCATAGAACCCTCGTTATATAGAACTTTTTTTCATTTTCGGACTATAGAACCTTCGTACTATAGAACCTTATTTTGTTTGGACTATAGGCGTTGTATTATAGAACCATCAGAGTATACGCCGTCGGACTATCGATATGTCACCATAAAATATGTATTTATTTTTAAGGTAAATTTTCCGTTTCCGTTGCACAAAATCTCTCTCTGGCTTTGATCGCATAATCACAAAGTGAAACAGATATCAATTAGTTCATTGTGTGGCGTATGTACTGGATCATGAAAAAGTAGCAGCCACTCCCTTATCAGGCTACATACCAAATGACATTGTACCCACCAATTGATTGTGTGGTGCATGTACTGGATCATGAAAAGTAGCAGCACCCCCTTGTCAGGCTACATACCAAATGACATTGTACCCCCCTATTGATTGTGTGGTGCATGTACTGGATCATGAAAATTACCAGCACCCCTTTGTCAGGCTATACCAAATGACATTGTACCCACCTATTTGTTGTGTGGTGCATGTACTGGATCATAAAAAGTAGCAGCACCCCCTTGTCAGGCTATATACCAAATGACATTGTACCCCCCTATTGGTTGTGTGGTGAATGTACTGGATCATGAAAAAGTAGCAGCACCCCTTGTCAGGCTACATACCAAATGACATTGTACCCACCTATTGGTTGTGTGGTGCATGTGTTGGATCATGAAAAGTAGCAGCACCCCCTTGTCAGGCTACATACCAAATGACATTGTACCCCCCTATTGGTTGTGTGGTGAATGTACTGGATCATGAAAAAGTAGCAGCACCCCCTTGTCAGGCTGCATACCAAATGACATTGTACCCACCTATTGGTTGTGTGGTGCATGTACTGGATCATGAAAAGTAGCAGCACCCCCTTGTCAGTCTACATACCAAATGACATTGTACCCACCTATTGGTTGTGTGGTGCATGTACTGGATCATGAAAAGTAGCAGCACCCCCTTGTCAGGCTGCATACCAAATGACATTGTACCCACCTATTGGTTGTGTGGTGCATGTACTGGATCATGAAAAGTAGCAGCACCCCTTGTCAGGCTATATACCAAATGACATTGTACCCACCTATTGGTTGTGTGGTGCATGTACTGGATCATAAAAAGTAGCAGCACCCCCTTGTCAGGCTACATACCAAATGATATTGTACCCACCTATTGGTTGTGTGGTGCATGTACTGGATCATAAAAAGTAGCAGCACCCCTTGTCAGGCTACATACCAAATGACATTGTACCCACCTATTGGTTGTGTGGTGCATGTACTGGATCATGAAAAGTAGCAGCACCCCCTTGTCAGGCTACATACCAAATGACATTGTACCCACCTATTGGTTGTGTGGTGCATGTACTGGATCATGAAAAGTAGCAGCACCCCTGTGTCAGGCTATATACCAAATGACATTGTACCCACCTATTGGTTGTGTGCTGCATGTACTGTGTCATGAAAAGTAGCAGTACCCCCTTGTCAGGCTACATACCAAATGACATTGTACCCACCTATTGGTTGTGTGGTGCATGTACTGGATCATGAAAAGTAGCAGCACCCCTGTGTCAGGCTATATACCAAATGACATTGTACCCACCTATTGGTTGTGTGGTGCATGTACCGGATCATAAAAAGTAGCAGCACCCCCTTGTCAGGCTACATACCAAATGACATTGTACCCACCTATTGGTTGTGTGGTGCATGTACTGGATCATGAAAAAGTAGCAGCACCCCCTTGTCAGGCTACATACCAAATGACATTGTACCCACCTATTGGTTGTGTGGTGTATGTACTGGATCATAAAAAGTAGCAGCACCTCTTGTCAGGCTATACCATACTAAATGACATTGTACCCACATATTGGTTGTGTGGTGCATGTACTGGATCATGAAAAAGTAGCAGCACCCCTTGTCAGGCTACATACCAAATGATATTGTACCCACCTATTGGTTGTGTGGTGCATGTACTGGATCATGAAAAGTAGCAGCACCCCCTTGTCAGGCTACATACCAAATGACATTGTACCCACCTATTGGTTGTGTGGTGCATGTACTGGATCATGAAAAAGTAGCAGCACCCCCTTGTCAGGCTACATACCAAATGACATTGTACCCACCTATTGGTTGTGTGATGCATGTACTGGATCATGAAAAGTAGCAGCACCCCCTTGTCAGGCTATATACCAAATGACATTGTACCCACCTATTGGTTGTGTGGTGCATGTACTGGATCATGAAAAAGTAGCAGCCCCTCCCCCCCCCCCCCCCCCCCCCCCCCCCAGCAGCACCCATTGTCAGGCTACATACCAAATGACATATTGTACCCACCTGTTGGTTGTGTGCTGCATGTACTGGATCATGAAAAGTAGCAGCACCCCCTTGTCAGGCTACATACCAAATGACATTGTACCCACATATTGGTTGTGTGGTGCATGTACTGGATCATGAAAAGTAGCAGCACCCCTGTGTCAGTCTACATACCAAATGACATTGTACCCACATATTGGTTGTGTGGTGCATGTACTGGATCATGAAAAAGTAGCAGCACCCCCTTGTCAGGCTATATACCAAATGACATTGTACCCACCTATTGGTTGTATGGTGCATGTACTGGATCATGAAAAGTAGCAGCACCCCCTTGTCAGGCTACATACCAAATGACATTGTACCCACCTATTGGTTGTGTGGTGCATGTACTGGATCATAAAAAGTAGCAGTACCCCTTGTCAGGCTACATACCATATGACATTGTACCCATCTATTGGTTGTGTGGTGCATGTACTGGATCATGAAAAGTAGCAACACCCCCTTGTCAGGGTACATACCAAATGACATTGTACCCACCTGTTGGTTGTGTGCTGCATGTACTGGATCATAAAAAGTAGCAGCACCCCCTTGTCAGGCTACATACCAAATGACATTGTACCCACATATTGGTTGTGTGGTGCATGTACTGGATCATAAAAAGTAGCACCCACCCCCTTGTCAGGCTACATACCAAATGACATTTACCCACCTATTGGTTGTGTGGTGTATGTACTGGATCATGAAAAGTAGCAGTACCCCCTTGTCAGGCTACATACCAAATGACATTGTACACACCTATTGGTTGTGTAGTGTGTGTACTGGATCATGAAAAGTAGCAGCACCCCCTTGTCAGGCTACATACCAAATGACATTGTACCCACCTATTGGTTGTGTGGTGCATGTACTGGATCATAAAAAGTAGCAGCACCCCCTTGTCAGGCTATATACCAAATGACATTGTACACATATATTGGTTGTGTGGTGCATGTACTGGATCATGAAAAAGTAGCAGCACCCCCTTGTCAGGCTATATACCAAATGATATTGTACCCACCTATTGGTTGTGTGGTGTATGTACTGGATCATGAAAAAGTAGCAGCACTCTCTTGTCAGGCTACATACCAAATGACATTATACCAGTGGCGTACCGACCAGGGGGGGGGGGGGCAGGGGGGCAAGTTGCCCCCCCCCCCCCCCCCCCCCTGGCTCCAAATACTGGGACGCTAAATTGTCACTACCGGGACGCTAAATTCGCATACGAAAAAATATATAGGGCCTAGGTCGAAAACACTGATACGATTGGGCATTATTTGTTGACTGTTGTGCTTTTTTGACTGCGAATGTTTGTGACCGTGCAAAATTTTGTGAGCGTACGCAATTTTGTGAGCGTGCAAAATGTTGTGACCGTGCAAAATTTTGTGACCATGTGAAATTTTGTGACCGTGCGAATTTTTTTAATCCTACCCCACCCCCCCCCCCCCACCCCCCACTTACGTGAAATTCACGAGGTAACTGACTGGGAAAAAATTTGGGGCAACCTTTTACGAAAATTTACGCCACTGTCGGGACGACATATACTTGCCCCCCCCCCCTGGCTTACATGCCGCGGTACGCGCCTGGTCTGAACACAGCTACTACAGGCCAAACATGCACCCATGAGCAGGCGCGGTGGAGCGTATTTGAAAATGGGGGGGCACGAAAATTACGATCATGCAAGCGAAACGAGCTAAGGGCCCTGGGAAATTTGGGTTTTGATATGCGCTCAGGGGCCATTTCATGGCGTATTTTGATATAATTAACACATTTATGACATTGTAAAAGGCCCACGAAGTTGTACTTTATACAGCAATAATAAAAAATAAAAAATAAAATCCGCAACCCAAGGACAAGATTTCAAAAAGTTACCAGATATACAATTTTGCAAATTTACCTGTATATAGGCCTATCGTAAAATGAAACGAAACAAAAAATTGAATTTTATCAATAGTATTAATGAAAATGAACATTTTATGATTACAGAGCCCTAGAAAGTTTTGAATTTCCGCTGCATCGAGGCCATTTTTTGTCTATTTTGTAAGAAAAATGGCAATTTAATTGCTGATTTTTTTCAATAATTAACATTTGTATTGATTATGATCCTGGAACGCGGAGCTTCTTACAGCGTGGGTTCCGTGGAGCTAAATTTAGAATGTTAGATGCATTATGAGGCCATTAATTTGCGGTCCATTTTGAAACGGAAAATGGCATCACTAACATTTTGAAAGATTAAAGAACATTTGTACTTTAGGAGCGATGCGCAACTCAATTTTAATTTCAACACCGAATGTATTATTTGCGAAAATTAGTTAGGCTACCGTTAACAGTTAAATCTTCTCAATAACTTAGATGCGCTTTGAAGTCATGTCCACAAGACTATCACTACATCATCAACCATGCTAACTAATTCTTGTTGAAAATGCGACTCTCATACTTTTGGACGGAAAAAACTACTATGGACTGAGACGGATTCGTCTCAGCTACAACATAAGAAGGACATTGCTACTCTCAATCAGTGGCAGCACCACCAGCATAAAAAAATGGGGGCAAAGGGTGTTTCGTGAAATTGTTTTTGGCAAGGAAAAACCTTTGTTGAAAAATGCGCGCAATGCGCGTGCATTTCTTTTGCATGCATTTTAAGATTATTTCATGTATTTTTGACACTAAAAGTCCGTTATTTTGGGGTAAACAATGTTGTGGAGCTCGATTATAGGAGTTCGGCCACAAACTTCTAGGGTGCACAGTACACATGGTGTCCCACCACTTTCACGTGCCCCCCTGGCGCCCCCCCCCCCCCCCCCCCCGGTTCCGCCGCTCTTGCCCATGAGAGTTATAGCTAATCCGGGTCACAAACGTGTGAAAAAGAGTTAAAAGTGATCAAACGAGTAAATACTGTTAGTGATACAAAAGAAAAAGTCACAAAACAAAATGTGGTAAAACAAGAAAAAAATGACAAAATGTTAAAACAAGAAGAGAAATCTAACAAAGATAATCCACAACAGTGGTATGATTGTAGGTCAGGAATGACTAATGTAGAATTCAGTCAACAGTGTAAACAAAGAAAACTGTTCACTGGGATTGGTTGCATGGAAGGTGAAGTAAAAATAAACCTAAAGAAAGATGCAATTCCAAAAGTACACCCACCAAGAAAATACCCCATATCTCAGCGTGTAAAACTCAAGGCTGAATTGAAACGAATGGAGGATCTTGATGTAATAGTGAAGCAAACTGAACCAACTGAATGGGTAAACAGTTTAGTTACTCCTATAAAGAGTAATGGGTCCCTTAGGGTTTGCATAGACCCAAAAGATTTAAATAATGCCTTACAGAGAGAGCATTATCCCATGAATAACATTGAAAATGTTGTAACATATTTGAAAGGAGCACAATATTTCACTGTATTGGATGCAAATTCAGGATATTGGCAGTTAAAACTAGACCATGAAAGCTCAAAGCTGTGCACTTTCAATACTTGTTATGGGAGATACAGGTTTTTGAGATTACCTTTTGGACTAAATGTAGCTCCAGAAATTTTCCAAAGAAGAATGGAAACACTGTTTGAGGGTGTTGAAGGTGTCCAGGTAGTAATGGATGATATTTTGATTTTCGGATCAAATGAGGCAGAACATGATGAAAGAGTGATTAAGGTTTTGGATATACTTAAACAAGCAAAAGTCACTCTGAATCCAGACAAATGCAAATTCAAATTGCAAGAAGTCAGATATCTTGGGCATATTCTGACAAATGGAGGCCTGAAATGTGATCCTGAGAAAATTAGAGCAATTATAGACATGCCTGCTCCAACCAACTTGGAGGGGTTACGCAGATTTTTTGGTATGTTACAGTATGTGGCCAAATTCTTGCCAAAATTGTCAGATATTGCAGAACCATTGAGACCCTTACTCTCAAAAGAAGTAGTGTGGGAATGGACAGCTGAGCACTAACAACAGTTTTGAGAAACTAAAAAATGTATTGTGTCAGGCGCCAATTTTAGCCTACTATGATGTAAAGAAAGAACTAGTCTTGTCTGTAGATGCTAGTTCCACAGGTCTAGGTGCAGCGTTGTTGCAAGAAGGGAGACCTATTGCATATGGGTCAAGGGCATTAACAGAAGCAGAATGCAACTATATAGTCAAATTGAAAAAGAATTACTGGCTATTGCGTGGGGATGTCAGAAGTTTCATGATTATGTAGCGTTCAGAAAGGTGAAAGTTGAATCAGATCACAAACCTTTGGAAGGTATAATGAAAAAGCCATTGTACAAAGCTCCATTGCGATTGCAAAAGATGCTCATGAGTATGCAACAATATGACCTAGAAGTGAAATACAAAAAGGGCAAGGAACTATACATTGCTGATACACTGAGTAGGGCATACTTACCTGAAACTGATATGATGAAGGTACCGGGTCCCTTAGAAGTTGATTTGGTCAAAGAGAAAGCACCAATTAGTGCTGAGAAATTTGAGGTGTTCAAAACAGAAACAATGAATGATCCCGAATTGTCAATAGTGTCTCAGATTGTGAAGGAAGGTTGGCCTGATAACATAAAAGAGTGTCCGAATGAAGCTAAGCCATACTTTACCGTTCGTGATGAGTTGACAGTTGTGGATGGTGTTATATTTAAGGATAACAAAATTGTGGTTCCATCAAATTTGAGGAAAGAAATGCTTGCTAAAATTCATGAAAGTCACCAGGGAATAGTGCGAAGTAAACAAAGAGCAAGAGAATGTCTCTATTGGCCTGGTATGATGACCCAGATTTACAATTTGGTATCTCAGTGTAGTACATGTAAACTAAATGCAAAATACCAACAGAGGCAATATCAACCATGATATTCCAGACCAACCGTGGGTAAAAGTTGGGAGTGATTTGTTTGAATATCAAGGTGCACAATATTGCCTAGTAGTAGATTACTATTCTAAGTTTCCAGAAATGATGAGACTTGGTAGAGAATCAACATCACAAGCTGTGATTAGAGCTTTGAAATCCATATTCAGTAGACATGGAATCCCAAGAATGTTGATTACTGATAATGGACCATGCTATTCATCAAGAGAGTTTAAACAGTTTGTCAAAGACTGGGAGTTTGAACATGTGACCTCATCTCCAAAATATCCCAGGTAACGGTATGGCAGAACGATGTGTTGGCACAATTAAAAATCTCTTGAAGAAAGCTGATGATCCATATTTAGCTTTATTAGAGTACAGAACAACTCCTATAGATGATCTTGGTTTGTCACCTGCACAGTTATTGATGGGTAGGAGATTAAATACCAAAATTCCCACTCATGCGGAATTACTGAAACCTCAGACTGTGAATTCTGAAACTGTCAAACAAAAGCTGAATGCAAAACAAGCTATTCAGAAGAAATATTATGACAGAGGCACAAAAAGTCTGAGTCACCTAAAGCCAGGTGATAATGTGAGAGTCTG
Organism: Ophiura sarsii; assembly: GCA_035610835.1. Taxonomy (NCBI): domain Eukaryota; kingdom Metazoa; phylum Echinodermata; class Ophiuroidea; order Amphilepidida; family Ophiuridae; genus Ophiura; species Ophiura sarsii. Next base: position 79,074,323 of record CM069441.1, on the reverse strand, counting down.
GAATCCAGTGGAAAAGAAATGGAAACCAGCAATTGTGGAAAGTTTGACAAACAAGCCCAGGTCATACATAGTAGTCACTTATGAAGGTTCTAAATTGAGAAGGAATAGACAAGATATTTTGAAATCTGATGAACTGAGCTTTAATCCAGATCAGGTTAATGACCAAATTCAGAGTGAAGACTATTCTGAACAAAACCAAACTGACTATTCTGAACAAAATACAACTCAACCAGGTACAAATGAACCAGTCAGAGAACAAAATCAGTCTGAACCAAGAAGAAGTGCAAGAGAAAAGAAACTTCCTGGTAGATTTAAAGACTATCACATGTAGACATTTCAGAAAGTTTATTTTCAAAGACTGATAGTGATTCAGAAACCAAGTAACATGTGTGATTGTGAACTTTCATGTAAAAGAAGTTCATTTAAAATGATTTGATTTTACAAAATTGAAATGGAAGGATAGTTTGGTAGTATTTTAAAAAGAACTAAAGGAATGAGTGTTTTGGATAAATTGAAATTGAATGCATAAGAATTATGTATAGTGTAGAGTGTAAAGTTTTGTTTTAAAAAGAAGAAAAAACTTTATTAGAAAAGGGGAGATGTAATGTATGTTGATTGATGTTTCCCTAGAAGGACCTAATCCTTAATTCATGATTATAAACACTGATGATTGTTAAGTATAGAAACACTACAATAATAAAACACTTCGTAGCTGGGATGCAATGTTGTCTGTTTCCGTTGATAGACCCATTGATGGGTTATCTGTAGGCCTAGTCTCATCTAAAATATCCATATCGAAGTCGAATGTTATCTCTAAGTCGTTCATTGTTAAATTGTAAGTCAGTGCAGACGATAGGCCTAAATTTACGATTTGTAATTCCCGGCTAGGCTCTACAAACCTATTTTAATATTTCATTTTCTTAAGCTACGGTATTTATTTTCTTAACCCACTCTTTAACTACACAAAATCTAATGTTTACTCCATATATTTTTCAAAACTCGCACATTTTGCAGAATGCTTTTATTTCTTACAAGAAACTAACTACGTAATTAATAGTTTTGTGTGAAAATGATCCAGTTTATCATTGTTAAGTCAGCTGTTAATGAAAATGTAAACAAATAAGCGTAATTGACTGTGAGTCGAGCGTGAAAGTAGTTCCGGCAAATCTGCTTGATGCCGTTGCTATGGACTGGCGCGAGTGCTGCAAGTCGGACGCTCTGCTAAAGATAGCCAGGCCTCCCCGTGTTATGTTGTCTCATAGAGATGTCGCCGATTTCTCTGAGAACCAATGAGATTGCTTAAACTTTCTCAGCTGTTTAAGAATTAGACATCTTGAAGTTGTCCCAACCCCCCTCCACCATAAATAATGAACGGTCCCTAAAATTAGCTTAATTTGGTCTAAAATTAGGTATTTCAGACCATTTTTGAGTCAAGCCACTGGTCAAATTAGGGCATGTACTGCACTGTCATGGGTCATTGTAATTTGTCATATTTCATTCGGGGGGAGGGCATCAGGGGCATGGTTTCTGACTGGAGAAAAATCACCTAAAATTAGCTTTTTGGTCTAAAAGGCGTATTTCATACCGAGATTTAGAGCTATTTTTTACTTTAAAAGTCAAGCCACTGGTCAAATTAGGGCATGTACTGCACTGTCATGGGTAACATTGTATTTTGTCATATTTTATTTTTTTTATTTTTTTTTGGGGGGGGGGCATCAGGGGGGGGGGTGGGCATGGCTTCTGACTGGGCCTACGCCACTGATATAGGCCTTTGAACGATGTTTTATGGGCGGCCATTGGGGTTAAAGTATTGAATATAGCCTAAAATCGGGATAAAGAGTAAAGAGATATTAATAAATTATAATTTTGTAATGAATACTAATTTGTAATATGAATATTCACTAGCAATATGAATAATTAATTAATTAATTAGCAATAATTAGCAATATAAATATTAATTAGCAATATGAATGATCCAGATTGAATTGAAATGGTCCTGGCTGAACCGAAATGATCCAATAGGATCCCAAATTAATCATGAATATTCATATTTCTAATTTATAATCATTACAAAAAAAGTATCATAAATTATTCATCTCTTACAAATTACAAGACTATATTCAATAAATCTAATTTATAATGAAATGGTCCTGGTTAGAGAAATGTAAGGCTTTTCAAGAAGACGACGCGGATCCCGACAGGTTCTTTTTTTGTGTGTTGCTGGTGTGTTCTTACGATACCAGCAAGCTTGGAATAATAAGTAGAATGAGCAGCAAGTGACCAGGAGTCTTGCAACAATGATTTCTTACTATTTTTTCTACATTTTTAAATTTTAAATACTGTTGTTTTACAGAAATATATTTCGATGTGTTTTCCTCGGTCTCAGTGTGTTTCCTGGTCCACGGCGCGGCGACGACGCGGATCCCGGCGGTTTTTGTGTGTGTTGTCGGTGTGTTCTTAGAATAAGTAGAATGAGCAGCAAGTGACCAGGAGTCTTGCAACAATATTTTTTACTCATTTTTTTACTATTTCTAATAAATACTGGTATTCTACAAATATGTTTCGGTGTGTTTTCCTCGGTTTCAGTGTGTTTTCCTGGTCCATGTTCAGGTATAGTAATAGATCTTTTCAACATGTCGCCTTCTGCCGTCATTTTTAACCCCCTATTATGCATATCATTTTACAGTTCTATTTCTGCCAATAAAACGGGAATACCAGCCAAGTTGATCTTTACTAGCAGTAATTACCCCATACTCGATTTCAAACGATTGGTGTATATTTTGCCGTTTCTGCATGATGTAGTACGTGCTTTGTTATCAATTTCCAGCTCATTTTCATTGCTTTTGCGCACGCACACATTACATGTGGGTTGTTCGGCACACAAACTATCATTTAAAAATACATTTTGACAACATTACATTTGATACCTATACACATACTTCAGTACTACAATACAAACGTGTACAAATGAAATTAGTGTACTAAGGTCCCAATCTGCACCAAGTCTATGGTGTAATACAATAAATTGTATTCTATTGTATAGTTACATTACGTTCTGTATCGCTTGCTTACGGTTATCGTGGTGATTAGAATCACCCCACGTCCCCTATTTGTTCAAAACGTGGGCCCGGTAGGCTTACAAGTATGCATGTCCCATATGGCAAACCTGAGGAAAAACAAATCACCTGTTGCCATTGATGTACATAATTATAGCCTACAAATTGACATGACGACAAATTATACTCCATATTATATTAAGTTATAGAATAAAAGATGTAAATCATTGGCATAACATCCAGGAGTGGGAAAGTCTTCCCCGTGCACGCCTGACCGTCGTACTGAGTTAAATAAACAATTAGTGTCCCATCTCCACCCCAAAAAAATGCAGTATACTTCTCAAAATTAAGCGCCCAGGTTCACTCATCGAACCCAAAATATTAACCGCCCAGGTTTACTCCTCTAGCGGGTCCCGCGCGCGGGTGCCCGCTAGTGATAATGAAAATGAAGATATACATGAACTCATCAATCAAATATGGCTGCCACAACCTCTCTTATTACTGCCATCTTTACTAGAGCTACTAGATGCCCGGCTAGATGTGTAGTGTTAGAGTAATCGCCACATAATTCCAACGGTTTGAGGAAATGTTATGATCAGCTCCTTTTGAAATCCCCACTATTATTACTTTACATCACACATTTATTCAATTATAATCCCGGTTGTTCTCTGACATATTTGAGATGGTCCCTTCTTTTTTGTATTAAGGGGATGCTGAAGTGGTAAATGGATTAAATTAGGTCATTTTGACAATTTTTGGATTTTTCTCAGTTCTACTTTCTTTGGAATTTCAGCTTTAACTTGCTTTTTATTTGAAAGAAATCGCACATTCGGTTCTGAAGTTAGGGTTTGTAGAATGTACTGGACAACGCAAAATTGACACAACTCGTATATTTTCCTATATTAATACATGCGCACAATTTCTTGATGTATTTTATTGTTTTTAAGCGACAAATTAAAAAGAATTTGTAGTTAAATTGATTATTAACCCTGTTATATAACAGAATGTAGTTTCTTTGATTAAATGATTGATTATTGTAAATAATTTAACCAAATGTTGCGATAAAATTTACATATTTGACCGCTAATTTGCATATTTAGTGTTTCTAGACTTAAAATGCTGTTTTAAGCAAGATGTCGTTTCGCGTCATTTTAAACCTTGAGCGCAACTTTTTTCAGTGATGCTAAGTCTGGTTACAGTAAGATTTGGTAGGTATGTCGCTGACATGTGTGTCTTGAATTGCTCAGAGCAAATTTTGAAGAAAAAAAATGTAACCATGGAAATGAGTCAATTTTGCATTTCCCCCAAAAAATGCTGATTTTACGAGATTTAATTCACCGTATCACGCCAATATGAACTTCAAACCAAAATTCACTCTGAGTAATTCTAGATAAACCTATTATCAACTTATTTACCAAATATGGTTACAATCAGACTAACCGTTACTGAAAAAAGCTGTGCACAAACTACCCCATAAAAAAAACAAAATGGCCGCCGTTGCCATAGCAACCGTACAAAAAATGACCTTTTTTCATAAAAATTAAAAAGTTTCATCAAGGTACATTAACCCACCAAATATGAATACCATATGAGCAGTACTTTAGAAAATCACTTCCAGCACTTCGGCATCCCCTTAAACATAGATTATTGTGTGTTCTTACTCCGTACCAAGTGTTGTCTGTTTCTATGCTTACATGGCCGAGATATACGCAAACGTATCAATCGACCCATATTTCAACCTATTGCATATTCAGCCAAATATTGACAGATTTCAGACAGTGTCCAGAGTGTACTTACTTTAAGCTAAGGCTGTGACGTCATAGTTCATACTTAAAGGGACACTAAGAGATGTGATGGAGGCAGCGCCCTCAATTATGATAAAAATAGAGATTAGTTTATTTTTATAATTGTATAACATGTATGAACTTACACCTATAAGGATTAAGAAAAATCAACTCTCTTTGTACAAGATAACGTCGATTCAAAAAATGCTGATCCCACGGGATCAGCATTTTACGTCCAACAGTATCCCCCTGCAGTACGCGTGATACATAACGCGAACCAAATTTGCATAGAGGGCGTTTTTCAATAAATAGCGATGATATTGTTTTAATCTAGTTTTGCTGTGTTTTTTGTTAGTAGAAACAACAATAATGGCGATTTTTAATGTTCATCTTGAATTCTGAAGTAAATTTTTAAACATTTAAACTTTTCAACACCACTTAATGTCCCTTTAAGAGTCAGTTTGTGTAATTTTTTAGTATTGATTCTATTCTTCAAAAAATATATTTTTCTCATAGCTTGTGTATTGGTAGGTCCTTGGGCACTAACAACCAGGGTGACTTTAAAAAAATAAAAAATCGACCTGTTGCCATGGTAACCCACCAAAAACCATTTTGGACCATATTTGCCCTGAAATTTACTCAAAATTGTCTTATGTCAAGAACTCACCATACCAAAACGGAATAATACGGGAACCTTACAATACAATCACCTCAAAGGACAACTCTTCCCCTACTGACTGTATTGTTTAAAGGTAAATATCTTACTCCTAAAGGTAAATGCTAAGTATTTAAAGGTTGCCTATTTTCAGTTTTGAAATAAAGGCGATTTTTTACCAAATGTATTGCCTTAAAAAAAATTCTGCCAGGGGTGCCAGAAATTTGTCTTTGCTGGTGTAAGTAAATGTATTGCCCTTTCAAATCTGTTAAAAGTAGCTTGGGCAAATGTTATTCCTAAGTACAGTGTTGCCAGGAACTACAGCCTTTTTGAAATCAGAGCATTTTGACTAAATGTGTAATGTTGTAGTTTAACACTTTAGCAATTCGGATAGGCTAATCATGGGATGTCTGTTATATAAATGGGAATGTTACATGGATATTGGTGTCTGCAAACATGCGTGGTTTAAATACATGCCTATGGAGGAATAATTAATGTCAATAGGCAGAAAAATAACTTCGGGATATTGCACGCACAGTTCTCATGACTGGGCACAGATGATCATGACGATAGACCCCTCCACCCGCCGACTCTAAAACTAAAAACCCTCTGAAATAAGACCAAACTATAAAACCCTAACCCTACATGTAGGCCTAAGCACATTAAAGAGCTTTCTTGCAAAGGGGCTATGTGCATTTTTGTCGAAAATGAGTTTGATATAGAAATGTATAGGGCACAATCATATGTTTCAAGGAAAATACTACGTCAGATAATGAAACAAATCTGTACTGGTACAAGTTCAGTACTCCCGTTGCAGAGATCAACTTATTTTCTAGCAAGGTCACATCATGGATATAATTGCAATTCGTACTCTTAAGTATAGTGTTAAATAAGGCCACACAGAACGGTCAAGTACCCTTGGTTTCATTTGCTGAGAAATTTCACCCTCACTATACATGCTATATATAACACACAACCCTGTCAACCAATCATAACAGCTAATTATAACTATTTCCAATTATCCCTACGCAGCCTTTTGACAATTTTGCAAGCATATACGAAATCATGTAATGAACAATTTACTCACATGTGGGGGTCAACAGGTCATGTGATATTTTAGTTTCTTAATTGCATATTGGTGATAGATTTATCATACTCCAATCCTGGCCTGGTTGTCAACTACTACATGTAGCCTGCTATGGGTGATAGGGTGTATACCAAATGCAATATAATGTATCACTTTCATCAGTGCAGTTTGTTTTCTCAGTGACAGTTAAGAATGCTTAACTGTCACTGTTTTTCTAGAAGTTCATAAAATGTATGTATGTATTTATTCATATTAAGAATTAACTTAATACATTGAATAATAAACATATTAATTAATCAATCATTACGTTTATTAATAAATACAATTGTTAATTAACTTTGATAAATAAATAAACAAATACATTTCTTTAATGAAATTAATTAATATTAATTCATAAATTCATCAATGAATAATCAATTATTGATCATTGATTATTGATACTTAATTAATCATTAATGAATCATAATTAATTATCCATTACTTAATTAGTTGTTTTTGCCCCCGGTTGACTTTGATGCGATAGGTCTTAGTCTATTCTTAATTAGATACAAAATATTCCTATTTGGGACCTTTAACTTAAATGTTCAGGGGAGTTTGTACAGTAATAACTATGGCCATAGATCTTTTTTTCTCAAGGATCTATGCTATGACTGAAAGTGCATGTTTTGTTATGACACAATTTTCTTTATGATGATACTCTTCATTTATTTTTGCTTGCATTCAAACTTAACCCCCTCTAGCCGAGGATTGTGTTTTTAACACTCTTCTTGTTTCAAAGAGACCTACATCTTATTGTATTCAGCCATTGTTGCAAAAGGGCTTGTTTCCCGAATTAAGATGTAGGTCTTTTTCAAAAAAAAGGACTTTGTTTCCTTGAAACATGATTATGACCTATACATTTCTATATCAAACTCGTTTTTTTTTAAATTATTAAAATAAATGATTTGTTTTGTGTGATATATTTTCTCTATGTACAAACAGATGGAGTTTTGTTTCAAAAGGGCTTACATCCAAATTTTCAAAAATTTTAAACATGATTTAAAATCAAACAAAAAACTAGTACATTTTAAATTTATTCCAAATTAAGTTAGTATGTGGTGTACCTCTTTCATAATCCATTCAGTTTTTCAATTGCTCAACTTAAATAATTAGAAACAGTTTTTGACTTTTTCTCAAAAAGAGCCAAAGTGGATGTAGGCCCTTTTGCAAAATACCTCTTCAATACTGAATTACATGGATAATATATGTGAATGGGGTGGCCTACCTGGATTCAAGGGCACATGGGGTTCCTGTATCATGGGGTATCTGGAATACTAAGGGCACCTGTGATAACTGGATTTTAAGAATACACATCCCATGAACCCCCAACCCGAAAACCACCCAACCCACGAACCGCGAAATCTAGTATAATATACGTATTTACATAGTGTGTAAGTGTGTTCGCCAACCTGGTTGGTGGGTCTCTAGTTCGGGTGTGATGAGCATGTTGAATTAGATTATGTGACGTTTTTATAGCAGGTTCATGCAACTCTTTTACCTGGATCAGCTGGCAGTCTGCAATGACATTAGTCAGATTGCAGCGGCCGTTGAGGTATTTGTGATAGAGACTCCCCTCTCACCGAAAGGATGTGAGAGGGAGCTGCATTCCCCGCCCTTGAGAAAATTGTTCTCAGGGCATGTGGGATAATTTAGAACAGTTTCTCGAGTCCACCCCTGTAAAAGGAGACGCATAGGGGGCAGAAAATTGTTCAGTGTGTCGTAGATCCTAGGGTGCACAGTTCACTCCTTACGATCCGATGCACGGGCGCAGTAGGGCGGATAGCTCAATAGAGAGTGTGCTCTGCTAGTTTTTATGTGGTTTTCTGACCCCAGGATCTAGATACTGAAATGGCATTAGTTGGATTGCAGCGGCCGGTGAGTATTTGCTAAGAGACAATCCTCTCACACCCTTTCGGTGAGAGGGGAATTTAATATGAATTTGTAGTTGAGATTCAAAGCTACAAGTGTGGAACGGCTGGCTTATATAAAAGCAAAGTTATGAGGTAGGAGGTAGAACTTATTGAATGACCCTCGTACATTTAGCAAATAGGGTATAGACATTTTGAGGCATTGGAGGAACAATAATCTCAACAAAGAAGACAAGGCATATGAGCTCCAAGAAGTCAATGACTAACTATAGTTATTAGTAGTGAAAAATATTAACATCTAGCTCTTGGAAGTATCAATGGTTCTCCTTTCGCCTATTACCAATATTGCACATCAGCCATGGGTAGGGGGTAGCAGTAAAATCAGATTTTGTTTGTTAAGCATAGAAACCCCATAGAAACTTGGGTTTTAAAATTGTTTGTTTAGTTTCTATTAGTTTTAGTTTAGTAGTGTAATTCAGAAAATGTCTCATAGAAATTCATTGTATGTTGGCACTTGATGATCAATGGCAGTTTATTACTTGCATGCAACCACTTTTCCTACAATGGGGGAGCTCATGTTAGGAATTGATACCCAATCTGAAGAAATATACAGCTGTGAAGCTAAATAAACGGTATACATGAATTGTATTTGTGGGATTTGTTTGACATACCTCGTCTGTTTAGCTTGTGGCCACCTAAATTAAACAAAACAATGGTTAAATATGATGTCATACAACTCAACCTAGGCTATAAGGAAACTTGGCCAGGACAACTCGGCCTACGAGACAACTCGGCTATAAGACAACTTGGCCAGGACAACTCGGCCTCCAAGACACGTCGGTCAGAATACAACTTGATCTACGAGACAGCTCGGCCTAATTAGACAACACTGAAATGAGAGCTTGTCCACATTTGGGACACATTACATAAAAAGGTATATCTTGCCATTTTATGGGGAAATTAGATTTAAAATATATGCTGCTATAAACTTTGTCTCAAATAAGCTTGGCTGACATCATTTTTATTTTGAATGTATGCCTGGCTTGCCAATGGCACATTCAAATATTGTTCAACCAAAGTAAGTTAACACTATTCTAAAAATATTGTTTAATCAGGTTGGACAGAAGACATGCGCAATTAATAGTATGTATGCGCAGATGATACGCAAAAGGATAGTTTGGTGATCAGTGGTGCGGTATGTCATAAATCATAAGCGCTGAGATTTTTAAGTCTGTTTGGATAAAAATAAATTATTACTTTTTTTCTTCAAAATAGTCTGATTTAATCAATAATAATTATAATATTGAATGCCTTATTTTCGTGTGATACAAGAATATATTTGCACTTGATATTAAAAAAAAGTTATGGTTAATGTGATTGCCTCTGGCAATATATCTGTCTACATGTAGCTTGTTAGCTTGTGCAATATATTCTTCAATGACACTGAAAGCCATTCAATATTATATAACTGAGGTGTAATATTTTTGTATTTTTGTATCAACATACACAAGTAAGTATTTGTAAATTAAAAATTATATGAATTACCGTCTGTCTGCTGTGGGTGTCGTCGACGATACCAGCCTAAAATATAATTAAAGTGCAGAAATATCAGAATTAATAACCAGGCTGTTGGAAAAACTGTTATAGAATACTGTAAAACACTATAATTTTGCGGATACTTAATTTTGTGAATTTAAAATTACTGTTATTTTAGCGGGCATTTAATTTTATGAATCTGGAAATTTTACTGTTACTTTCAATGCAAAATTCGAAATTGCCTGTTTCGCGGGTATTTCATTTTGCGAATCCACATCCATTGGGAAATTCACGAAATTAAATCCCTTGCAAAATTAAGTAGTTTTACAGTAAACTGAAATTGCACCTTTGTTTGTGATTAAAAATGGAAGATTTCAGACAGTAAACCGTTCAAACTTGTGACCTATTCTTTTTCATTGATTAATACCTTGGAAGTCTAGCACCAATTTATTATTACATGAGATGAATTTGCATACTGACAGAGATTGTAGTTGGCATTATTATACGGAATTTGTATAATGGTGCAAATCTTTGCAAGCATGGATTCTCATTGGATTTCTGCCCCTGCTTTGTAAGCCAGATCTAGCACTCCTCTTAACCCTAACCACGGTGGAGCGATCTTGATGTAGATCGGTGGAGGGGGATAAATTGAGGGATTTTAAACAAACAAACCTCCACGGTTCGACATGGATTTGATCTGGGGCCCTTCCACACGCCACATGCGCGCTCCTACCGACTGAGCTTACACGTGAGAGCTTGCCTAGCAGCAATTTGGTGCCCACATATCAGCTCGGTCGATGATGTCATTCAAATCAATGTGAAAGCATGCGCTTGGGGAGATGTGCATAGTATTTCGTAGTATTTAGGACTGTTAGGGTTAATAGAACATGGAAGTGGTTGATTAACCTAACCTCCTAGTCCTACCCACATTTTGCAAGGAAATGTGTTTCAACAACAAAAAGCGCGGACAAAAAAAGAGTGGCCACGCCCCCAGGGCTTGAACCCACAACCTCTCGGTTGAGAGACAAACGCCCTACCAGTGGGCCACGGGGGTCAACCATACTTGGCCGAGTATACTCGGCCAACTATGTAGCCTGGGGCCATTATTTCATCAAAAAAGTGCCACGCCAGCTTATACACAGACAGACTGCACCATGGCCATTGTGGCACTGAAGGTGGTTAGGGTTAATGAAACCATACATAGAAACATTTGAAAAAAGAAGAAAAAAAGAGAAAACAATTCCGTTAACCCTAACCTCCTATCCACATTTTCCAAAGATTTGTTTTTCAACCACAAAAAGCGCGGACAAAAAGAGTGGCCACGCACGCCCCCTGGGGCTTGAACTCAAAACCTCTCGGTTGAGAGACGAACGCCCTACCAGTGCGCCACAGGGGTCAACCATACTTGTAGCCTGGGGCCATTATTTCATCGAAAAAGTGCCACGCCAGCTTACACAGACGTGGCACTGGGGTAATTCTAATCCTGGCGCAGAGATTTTGGTGTCGAATGGGGAAGGAAAAAATGGAGGAATTATGAACAAACAAACCACCGCTGGCCGACCCGGATTCAATCCACAGACCTTACACATGCGCGCTCCTACAAACTGAGTTAACACGCAAGAGCTTGTCCGGGCAGCAATTTGGTGCCCACAAATCAGCTCCATTGATAATGTTAATCAAATCAATGTGAAAGCATGCGCTTGGGGAGAGGATTATGCATAGTTATTTGTAGTATTTAGGATTGTTGGGGCTTAACTCAAAAGTACTGGCAATTCTCTGGGCAATTCTCTTGTGTAAATTTCCCCATTGGACAGTTATGGAAACAAACAAAATAAGTTGGTTGGTACTGCACTGCTTTGACTTATGTTTCATACATGATTTGGCTATCCAAGTCATCATTGTTAAGCTGGCTGTATTTTGAATGATTAACCAGTGACAGTTTAAAAACGAGACAATAATTGTTTTAATTGTATAGTCTTACCTATAATAAAACCGATAACAGCTATTATCAAGGGAGTAACTATCCCACCTACTAATCCAATAATCTCTAACCTAGTCCATTCTTTAGCCAATCCAGATGATGATGTTGGTTTGATTGATGACGTGTCACTCGTTGATGCACTTGTATTGACTTGATATCCTATGAATGGAATTATAATAAAACAAACATCCCATTTGCTTTTGAGCTGTGGTTTGGTTGAAATTATTTAATAAATATACAATTATGGTTGGGGGATCATGCGGCAGAAATTTGTAAAATGATATTGTAAAATCTGGTCGTGTAAAAGGATGAGTAGGGTGACTGTTGGTGGAAACCTAGGTTTCGAGCAACCAGTACCAATTTGTAAATACTGTAAATATGAGAGCACACAGCGCATGTATTCACCAATTGAGACACAACACCACACAACCCTGGTTTAGTTGCTGAAAGGCGTTGACGAGTACCAGCATAGATGTAGATGTACCCATCTAACCCACTCTGTCTGTGTTTACTTGGTTTATGCCCTCTGTGTTGACTGACAGAGATTTAACAACAATTTAAGATGCATATTGGAGGGGCAAGAAGTTTAAGTGAACCAACAATTAGACATTACTTATTAAAGAAATGCACACATTGTGCATGAAAATATTACAATGGCGATTTACAGTTGCCATAGGTCGCCTCGAGCCAGCGAGTACTAGCTGTGACTAGCGACTGGCTAATATGTAATCTGGTTTCTGATAGCCTGTCTATCATTAAACCCTATTAGTTTTATTACTTCCTGAAGCAGGGGAAACTTTGTGTGTATGTGGGGTTGGTGTCCCCTGACTATGCATGGTTACCAGAAAGTATGGGCCAATCAGCTGTCGCGCTGCGCAAATTTGGTCTTTGTTTGTTTGCTGAGGCAATTGCTGAGGCAATGGCCCAGCATCCTCTTCTCATCCAATATCTTTTTGGCTCTCTTCACGAGAGGTTGTATCAAAAATTATTTAATTAGGCATCTGGACTTGATAATTAAGTTTCCAGTATCAAACAAATGTATCAATTTTGGTAATTAATGCAATGTTACAAGAGTTGAAAAAAAACCTCTTGTGAATGAGCCATCGAGCCATTATATAACATACCTGTGTGTTTTGTTATCTATGCTATAAGGAAGTTATCAGCATAAGGTCCAGCAAAAATTGTTTGGTTGTCTTCGACCGCCCGCCCAATTATTTTTTGTTTGATATTTGTTTTGTTTTGAAATTCAAAAAAAGAAAAAGAAAAAAGTGTTTATTTTTTTATTTTTTTATTTTTTTCAAAGTCAGAAAACATGACCTTGGATGACCCATATTTGACCCGAAATAACCCACATAATACCCCATGACCCATGATAGCACAGCACTGGTAACTTAAACCATGAGATTCTATTACTATTGTATTTTCATTAATTCTGATCAAAATTATTATTTTTGAGAACCGTTTTCAAATACCCCATGACCCATAGCACAGCACTGGTAACTTATACCATGAGATCCTATTGCTGTAGTATTTTCATTAATTCTGATCAAAATTGAGAACCTTTTTCTGTGTATTTTTTAAAATTTCTAACGCAACAACATCGTAAGTAAATTCAATGTTCATTTTGTTTGTTAACTAAATATGGCATTAGAGAGTGTTGCCTATCGCATGATATAATATTAGAAATATTTATAAATACTGCATATTTATATTTTTAAACATTTATTTTAAAATTACTGGTTCAGTTCTTATGCATGTGACTTGGTAATAAAAGATGATCGATATAATGATACAATATGTTTTGAATGCATCTCAATATTTATAACCCTAACCCTACCCTATACCACAAAATACCACAACTGAGAAAGTTTGTTCCACCCGGCGTTGAAGTTTTTCGCTGAAAAAATGGACCCAGCCCATATACTTGGCGCCATATACTGCACCAATTAGCCTTGACACCTGTGGTGTAGTGGGGTGCTGGAGGCCCCTGGTTCAAATCACGGGGGCATCGTGGAACATTTTGGGTCACTTTTTGGCGTTGCACCAAAAAATTCTGAAAAAGTGGGTGGTAGAGTTAGGGTAATGCACCAGTTTACCATTTTTCATTACCAGATCACATGAATATTTTGTATTATTATATTGTTGTATATTGTAACAAGCAATACATATCTTGCCATATTAAAGGTATATTATGTGATCTTTTCCAGTAGACGCCCTCAATCCTCGAAACAAAAATGTAAGCAGATTTTATTGCAAATTTACATTTCTGATCATAAATCATGAATATATTCCAAGTTACAGAGCGATACGATTCCTAATTACCTCAAAATCATGGTTTTAGAGTGAATTTAGAGTAAAAATAACTTCAACAGTTTATTATCACTCTAAAACCATGATTTTGAAGTACTTAAGAATCGTATCGCCCTGTAACTTGGAATGTATACATAACATGTACAATTCATGATCAGAAAATCTGCTTTCAATTTTGTTTTCGAGGATTGAGAGCGTTCCCTGGAAAAGATTACATAATAAACCTTGAAGTGATAATTTCTTGAATTTAGGTATTTTTTCAAATGTTAAATGAAGTGTATGAAGTCTCTATTGTTTGACCAGGGACTTCAAAATGATTAATTGCTTGACTTTCCCTGAAAAAAAACACCCCAAAACAAAAAAAAATCTGTGCCCCCCCCCCGCACCTTATCTCCCAGCTGTGGGGAGGCCTGACAACCAAACAAACATTTGTTTTGCCATATCATTATTTGTTTATTGATACTAACCTAATACCTGCTGATGAGGAATCTCTGCTAATACTTTCAGAATGTACACAAATAAGATGATAACATTTGGAATCCATCCAGTCCGAGACATCATGAATCTGTAAAGAAAATTTACATGTATCAGTGGGGCCAAATGGACTAAAATTATAGGTCCGCTAGCCTCAGAAATCAAACCAGGGTTGCAAGTATGGAGATCCCAGTTTATAACAATGAGTTGCGCCATGATTTGTTTTTGAATGCATGCCAGTTACGGTTTTTATTAGTCCCATCTAATCAAAAGCTATTTTGTCCTCAAGAGGTTCCCCTGTTTCAGATCTTTGCTTTTGCTTTTGCTTTTGCTTTTGCTTTTGTGTAATATTTCGAACAGAGGGGGGTATGGCCACTAAACTAAATTGCCCTACCTTGGTCCTTTGCGGGAAGTAAATCCTAAGTGATTTTCAGCTGTGGCCTTGGTTTCCCTATCTAAATTTGTGATTGGCCATATTAATATTCATGTACGGTGCTCGTCCAATCGAGTGGCACGTCTTATCGAGCAGCGGCATGAATTCGCGCCATTTTTGGGTCTATGTTTTTTTAATATCTGGTCGGAGTAGTTATGGTCGCATGGTGAAAAATCCCACCCAACCCACCCAGTTATCCATGCTGGAGGAGTTGTTTGGGTCGTGTTCAGTCAGGCTTTATGAGTCCTGATTGCTAGCTTGGGTCTGAGCCAGACTCGGCCGATGACTGGCGGGTTTTCTTTTTTTGTTTGTTTTTCGTTGTATGATAAAGGGTGGGGCAGGTTTTTTTAGGGGGATAAAGGGTCTGGACTATATTTGTTGTGCTCGTTTCAATGGTTTTGCCCATGAATTTGTGGAAGGCTAGCGTGCTTGATCGTTTGGGGACTCGACCCCTTCCAAATCGTGGTCCAGATCCTCGTCCTACTAATACGTAGGATTGGCTTTGTCTACTAAAGCATAGGGTATTGTTAACTAAAGCATGGTGTATTGTTTACTAATGGTATAATATGTTGTTACTACACCTATGATAGAGGGAAAAATACTTCTTACATTTATTTGTGTGATCAGGCAGTGATGCTTTGACTACTCCAGCTCATCCCACATAATAAACAGTATTGAGGAAATCTTACAAATTGGCTGTGTGTTGTGTTTCTTGTTTACAGTACACAGTTTAACCTTCTGAGGACAATGGTCTATGAGATCAGGTTGCTGAAGTACTGTAAAAGTGGAAATGTTTGCGCTACATTTATTGTCACACCTTTCGCACTAAAATCCGCAATCGTGAAAATAAAAATGTGCAAAAAAGAAGCTCAAAATCACAAAAATAAAAACAAGCAAAATTGTTCAAAATTTGCAAAGCACAAATAATTACACACATGAAAATTTCCACTTGTACAGTAACTTTAATAAAAGAAAAAAACCCAACAAAAACCAACTAAGATATGTGATTGCCCAAATGTTAAAAATGTAACGCCCAGAGGAACTTTTACAAAATGCTGAATGAGTTGCCCTTGCCTTCATAAATTATTGTCTAAAAAAATAGCTTCAATTGAGCTTGGGAGCAATCCAACTTGTTCGTCTGAGCATGGATTTAAAAAAAAATAGTTTTCCTTACATCATCAGATATTTTGTCAGTGAGTTATCAGGCAAGCTGCTTGACAAAACTTGGGTGTTACCTGAGTAAGCGGACGCAAAGCAAATTAACTTAGTTTTGTCATAAGTATTCCGATGTAGGAACTTTGTCCCCATTTTGAGAAAAATGAATTGAAAGCAAACGATTTTTGCATAAAATCTGACAATACTAGCATTTGAACCCAGGACCTAAAGCGAATGTCATAACCACTAGACCAGCTAGGCTGCCGGTACTGATGTAGCGATTTTAATCCTAGAGATATTATTCTACAGCATGACTAGCAATTGTCATATAGTACATTAGAAACCTTATATTTCTCAGCGAATGTACATACCTTTCTTTTTCTTCATTAATCTCTATACCTTTGGAAGCTATAATCTCTATACTTCGGAAGCTATCAATCTCTATACTTTAGAAGATATATGAAGCGATATGAAGCTTTTGTGATTGCTATGTGGATGATAGGTGAAAGGAAAGCGTCTGCTTGCACATCCGCCAATCAATGTGCGTCAATACATGTACATTGAGTAGAAAAAAACAAAAATGTCCACCCCGTGTGTATAAGGCTCTGTGTATGGTATAATGATCATCAGTCGCAATACATGGAAACAATCAAATGAACTTTGATTGTCACAAACACTCCCTACCAGTCCATAGTCTTATTGGTTTGTTTGATATTGCCTGCTGATGGCACATTGAACAAATAATAGTGATTGTGGGAATTCCCCTTTTTTGTTGTCTTGCCTGATTTATCAGGATAAGACTATGTACTTACTTTTTCCGTCAGTCCTGCATCCAACGTCCGATGTAGAGCATATAGATCTGACTTGTGAACACTTTCTTTTATCATTATGAAACTTTTTGTAAATATAGATGATAGGCTGCTGATCACCTTATTTCGATTTGGGCACAAAATATGCGAAGTACCTCATTTGCATAAGTGTTCCTACTAAAAACACACGAGTGGGTCATTTATGGATCAAACTTGATCTGTTTTAACATACTTAATGTCTTATTTTGATCAGTTTCAAGAATATTTAAAAAAACACCTTACAGACAGTGCAGAAGTAATGTCTCGTGTGCATTCAACCTTTTAGCCTCAGCCCTCAACATGTTTTAATATGTTTAATGGCAGGATACTGGGAAACGAAATCGCTTAGATTTGAATTTCAGATGCTTTACCATGCGAGGTCTTGTGGCCCAATGGACAAGGCAGTTGACAAGCAATCAACAGATCCTGGGTTCGATTCCCGGGCGAGATCGTTTTCCCATTATTGTCTCTTTTCTACCCACGATGGTGAACCTGGTTAAAATATTTAGAATTTGTTTAATACCCGTCGTATATGCCTATTATTTCTATGTTTTAATATCTTTATCAATCTGTTTAAAAGACATATCTCATGAACGTCTCTGTCTGTGGTTCTCAAATGGCTTGGGCCGAATCAGGCCCTACATCGGCCCTACAATCATTGAATACATAACAAACAAACAGAGCAATTTGGCCCCTGAGAATGTCTTTTTCAATATTTGTGGCCCTCAAGCAAAGATAATTGAGATGCCCCGATCTATTTCAACGTAAGTCAGAATATTGCTGATAGTGATAAGCATGTTTTATTTTAGTATAATTTTGTGCACAATAATCATTCTACTTTGAATATATTGTATTATATCACTAGGAAGAGGAGGCAATCCACCGGTAAGAAGAAGGTCAGCTTCCCAGAGTTCATCCAGTCAAGATTAGATGTCCCAGCCGATCTATTCGCTGGGGATAAGACCCTCCCTTCATTATGGGCTGCCTTGGTGTGTCTATGCATCTGTGAGGTAAATATAAGGAACATTTATTACCTGTCAAAAATATGGCACAAGGTTGACTGCCTGTGATAGTTTATTGTTTGTCTGTCCCAATCCATCGTTAGGCAGTATGCGACCAATTGTAAGATGTCTGCCACCCATTGTTCCAAACTATAGTTTGTTCAGTTTTACAGTGTGTGACAATAAAAATCAGACAATTTAAAAAATACCATGAGACCTATTCCTAATATTATTACTGTTTTGAGTTTTATATATCTGCTCAGGAAATTTCTTCAGCTACAAAATAAACTTTATTTCAATCAAATTGGTGGTATATATGGCAAAGATGTGACCAATTGTATAAACTAGTTGTAAAATCACTTGGGCCACTTAGCATCTTTCTTCAAAATGATAAAAAAAAAAGGCAAACTGTAATGAATGGATCATACTATGAATATATGAGCCGATGAAATATTTAATGGCAAATTGTATGAAGATTGGTTAATGAAGCACAGAATAATCATGAAATTATTTTAAAAGAAACTTATATAAGTACAAAAAAAAAAGTAACGGAACCAACCCATCAAAGCAAATAAAACAACAACAACTTAGTTGCTTTACCAAGAAACATTATCCCATCTGAGCCTTTTACTCTTGTCATGGCGACATAAATGAATTTGTATAATTTATTTTGTTACAGTCTAGATGGGTACAGTATTGAGGCTCTCATTTATCAGTATGTAAAAGGTATACATTATCATACTGTGCGGTTGTTAATGGATACAAGCCAAAAGGGTGAGGTTTGGGGTTGAGGGTAGGGGAAGGGGAAGATCACATTGTGTGGCTCTGATCTAAGACATGACCCTTAATTATACACAAAGTGGCTTGTGGTCTGAGAGTCTCAGGTACTCATAGGCCATCCTCAACAGTATTTGTTGGTAAGGGGAGAGCTTTAGACTACTTTCTTGCCAAATTTGACATTTCTAATTGGGGGGGGGGGGGTTCTTAAGAACTGAAGTAACCCGGAAAGAGGATAGTGAAAAGGGTCTTAACCCAAACCTTCCTCATCACTACAAATCACTACACTACTAGGTGCTGGTATAGCACGCTCTCTCCCAGTCTCGTGGCGTGATCAGACAGGCTTTGCGGGTTCAATCCCCGACGGCGTCGAGGCTGGATTCCCTCCACCCTCAAATTTGATAGTTTTATTAGCGTTAAGGGTTAAGGGTCACTCCTACTGATTTCTGCTGGTGTATTTTCCATTGCTAATACAATCCAATTCAACCTTTTTCATTCTCCAGACCCATTGATCATGATTTATCTTCTACCAAGCTTAGCAAACTAATAAGTGCCATCTGGAGCAAAGCATCAACAAAACAGGATGACTCAGAAATAGGTAAATATATATTTAGTCCAGTTATCTCATAACATAATGACTGGTTTATTTTCCTGTGATAGGCGAAGCAAAGCTTGCCTAATATTGCTTCGCCTAGTATACAAATGGCAGTCAAGATCTCATGAATAGTCTCTTTTAAAAAGGGCTTTTATTGCATTGGAGGCAAAGATAAAGTTATATCACATGGCTTTGTAGACATGAAGATAATGCTTTTGGCTAAGTTGTAGCTATATGTAATAGGCCACCTTGAAGGGGAGGTGTAGCTGCATGTCGGTCCTGTCCATCGGTATCGACCGATGGACAGGACCGCCTGTCCATCGGTATCGACTGATGGACAGGACCGATGGACAGGTTAACATCGAGAATGTTAACATCAATGGTGATAGAAAGCTTAACATCACTCAATATTGCAGCTGCTAAAATGTTACAATAATGTCAGCCCAGACCTGTCTGATGCTGTTTACTTTCCCTTTCAGATACACTGCTGTACTTGTTATTCCAAGCTGTAGTATGTCTACTCCTCATCAGTCCAAGCGAAACAAAGGAGACTTACTGGAAGCAGATTTCATTGTGCAACTTCTTCTGTAAGTAGTTCGTAATGTTTGAAATTGATGATTTTCTTTGTACAACTCCACACTGATGTTCAAAAGCACATACGCACTAGGGATAAATCACTTTGATTGTGGCAAACTTTATAAGCATTTATTATTGCCTTCAAGAACTTATGTTATTTTGTATTTTTTGTAAGCGCTTTGAGCCTCTGGGGAATAGCGCACCACAAATACTTAACATACCTTGGATAACATACCTTGGATGCCACACCCTCTTGAAGATGAGTGTGGCTGGGTTAGGGGCACCTAATTAAAAGCCCATATTAGTAACCCAGAGACTTATTGATTTATATCTTGGACCCTAGTAGTGTTGTGGTAGGCTGTTCCAGTCGTTTATAACTCTCTGGCTGTAGAAGTGTTTGCGCGTGTCCAGTTTGGTGTGTGTCTTGGTAAATTTATAGTTATGTCCTCTGGTCGTTGGTCTAGTTGAATTGTCTGCAAGTTTGAAGAGACTGTCCACTGGTATTTGATCGATACCTTTGACGATACGGAAAGCCTGAATGAGGTCTCCTCGTCTGCGTCTGTCTTCAAGTGTCATCAAGTTGCATAATTTGATTCTCCTGTCATATGGAAGGTGTTTCATACTTGGTATCAGCTTGATGGCTCTGTGTTGAATCTTTTCAATCAGGTCGATGTCTTTTCTCATGTGGGGGCTCCATACTTGTTGTATGTACATATGTATAATTAAACATATGAGTTATTATGTAGTGCAATATTGAGGTGATTGAACAATTTATAACCTTTTTAAAATCTATTTCAGTTCCCATCATTGTGCATGAAGATCGGTTAATAATTAAGAATGCTACCTTGAAAAGGATAGATAAAAGTGCAGTTTACATTTTCACACTTGGATTTTAACACACAGGACAGTGTGACAGGTATAATGTGTATGGGATGCTTTTATCAATTGAAGCATCGCCCCAATCCTCATCTTACTATCGACCTGTGAGTTGTTGCTACCATGCAGTTAATCAATAATCTGCCTGTTTCTAGGCTGCGTGTAGACGAACAACATGTTAAAATGAAAAACGAACTTTATTATGGTTTTGGGCACATCTGCTTTAATATTCATTCAATAATCTTCACATGTAATATTTCAAATTGAAGAGAAGATATTTCCTTACATTTTTATAATTTAATATTTTTACGTAAGGAGCTATAGTTTTAGAGTTGAGATTATATTTATTTCCGGGTCAGTCACTTTTTTGAGGATTGTATAGGCTACACAGGCAGTGGCAACACGTATAATCATGGTGAAATATAATGATGTAAAGAACAGCTTTACATAAATATTTACTAAATTTAAATAAGGAGAGGTTAAACAAACAATAACATCACAAATAAAACTTATGCATTATTCTGTCATTTCCAGATCATACGCCTACAGAATGAACAAGACCACATTCTGGGATATATTCACGCACCACCTAGAAATGGTCGCCGCAAAGACCGAACACGACATACAGACAACCACTGGAGTAAACAGCCCACAACAAACAAAAGCCTTCCCCGCGGCAACCGGACAGCCGCAGCCACCGGACAACGTAACAGAGTTATATGGTCAATGTCGGGAGGAGGATGCAAAGAGTTTGGATAGACCCGATGATTGGAACTATAGGGTGCTGATGTGGAGAGCGATGGGGTCTTTTGCCGACAGAGCCGAGGGGAGGTCTCGTCAGCTAGTGCCATTAATGTTTCGATTTATAGAGTAAGAATATTTTCAATATTTATAATGATATTGATGAATTTTATTTAAGAATCTAACTAGTAAGAGTTCCATTTAGTGCAGGGGGCTCAACAATTTACAAAAGTGAAATATAGTAATTTTTTCAGTGGATATTTTCATTCTAGGTTACAGAATTCAACACTCATAGTTGATAAGTGAAGAAACAAAATAGCTCACTTTGAATTATACATGTAAACACTATACTGTAAAATACCAGAAATGTTCTCGCTATATGAACATTTTGTGCTTTTGTGCTTTTCTTGCTTGAATCAGCTACTGCAAACAAACAAAAAAGTATTTCTTCAGTGTATAGATCTTTGTGATGAAATCGCGATAAAAACACACAAAATATCAAATATCGGCAAGTGTGAAAAAATTTAAAACACAAAAATTATCACTTTTACAGTATTTGAAATAGTTCACAATGTGTGAAGGATACCATCGCACAGTATATGTGTGGTGGCATGATGGGAAAACCCTTCACATGGTCATTTTCTAGCAACTTTGTTTTTTTCTTTGGCAGAGAGCTTCATACTCTACTGAGTATAGCACTGTTTAAATTTTTCAGAAATTCCATCTAAAACTACAGTTATAGTATTTTAAAGTCGGCAAGTTTAAACGCAACACTCAAAATCAAAACTGACAATTCAAAGGTGTACACAAAATCTTTTAAATGCTCTAATAATAATAGAACTACATTGTTATATCACACAGAATAGCTTGTCATATGAAAAGGACTTTTGATATGAACCTAGTTTTTTGCGATATTATTAACAATTGTAAGTTCTTCACTTTCTAAATCTTGATATGGCATTGTCGGAATTCACAAGTGGTTACCATGGTAACAATGTCATTTTACGTAAACATAGCATTTTACACTTAAAATTTGATAAACAAGGTTCAGAAAAGTACTAACATAAACTTCACATCTGGAATTTTGCATAAAAAACTCCTGGAGACTAAAGTTCAAGGTATAATCTCTATCTTGGAACCAAAGTTGGAAAATTGACTTGGAACTCATTTGTTAGGAATATTTTGGTATGACCCAGATATCTCAATATTAACACTAGCGACTTCCGACGGGTTTTCCCATACCACCACACATATGTACTTATTACTTTTTAATTTCTCAAGTCAGTTTCAGAAGGTTTTCGAAATTTAGAAGGCATCAACATTTAATAGAAATAATCCAGTAATTAGACAGATGATTTATTAACATACATGTATTTGTTTTCTTTTCTTTTAGAAATGAATTCTACCCAGCAGACGTCAATAATGCGCCCACACAAGATATCAGGAAGCATGACAACCCATTGGACCTATCAGAGCCTGATGATGATGATGATGATGTCACACAGGGGGAGGGGCCTGACAAGGGTGACAGGAAGAGGAGGATTGGAAGGGTGAACAGGTAAAGTAGGCATTTTGTGACAACAATTGTGCTGCTGGATATTCTCTCTCCCCCCCCCCCCCCCCCACACTTTTTTTCCTCGTTCAAGCTTAATAATGCCAATTGGGTCACTTTTTTGTCGGATCAACTTTTGTTGCCCCATTTTTTTCTTTTCTTTTTCTTTTTTGATTGGTAACACCCATCTAAAACTGTCGATGCTGAAAGCCTTTTGGCCCATAGTGGATCTTTTTTGTTAGCTTTTTGTTGATTGCACTAATCAAAAACTGTTGTCCTATGTTTTGCCTATTGGTCCGTAGTTTTGCGGATTCAACTTTTGTTTTTACTTTTTTCCTTTTTGTCGTTGGTTGCACCTATAAAAAGTTTTGTCCACGACTCCACGTTTAATGCCTATTGGTCCATAGAGTTGTAGGATTACTTTTTGTTGTCTCTTTTTTTCTGGTTGCTCTCAACGAAAAAACTGTTGTCCATGCTTAATACCTATTGGTCTGCGGTGGTTCCGAGTGCTACAGTTAATTGTTGTCAAAATTCACACCAAGTTTTGCTCCTTGACCTTGGTGTATACTGACATAAAACAGGGGTATCCTGCCTGAGGTCCGTATGCATAGAACAAGTCAGACCACTAAACCTGGTTAAACCTGGTTTAATAGAAGGATAGTCCTATACTTGGTGTCAGCTCAAGTTGGGAGTTGTTGTCAGGGCGTAATCTTGTGATGGGTGCAGCACTTTTAGTGCCATAGCCGACATTCTTACTTGATTGCGCGGATGCATATGCAGTCACATTGGAGATACTCATATGCTATCATGATGCATTCATTAGAATGCGCGCTGACGTCACCCCCAAGTTTGAGCTGACAAGTAGTATACCTTGCATGTTTCATTTTTGTTACACCATTATTGTTCGTATGCAGGTGTCTGGTTGCAAAGTTTGAGCTGTTCAGTAAATTCTGTGATCCAAAGTCCATGTACCTGGAACCTAAATTGAGGGAGCTGTACTTCAGAGTAAGTTGAATAAAAACAAGTAGTTCTGTAATTACTCTACAGACCTACTTTGATCCGTACCAAATAGAAGAAAAAAAATAGATATAAAAAAGAGATTGCTATATTGTGCGGGCATTTATTGGAAAGCCTGATTCCCCCGGGGGGGGGGGGGGGGGGGTACTCACGTATGTCAGGTATACGGGGATGTGCCGCTCCAGTGGGTCGTTTTTTCATGAGACAGCCTTAGCCATGGGTAGGCTTTTCAGTGAAAAATCCTTAGACATGGGTCCTGTTTTCGCGATTTTCGCGAAAATTTGCCAAAAAATCCTTAGACATGGGTCCTGTTTTCGCGATTTTCGCGAAAATTTGCCAAAATTAGGTCTATTTTCGCGAAAAATCACCCTTAGAAATGGGTATGGATTTTGAAAATCACCCTTAGAAATGGGTATGGGTTTTGAATCTCCAGCGGCACACCCCCGACCAAACCAAATTTGAGTACCCCCCCCGGGCTGATTCCAGCACATGCAGCTACTTCTGATATGACACATATAAAACAGCAATCCTCAGCCAACAGCACATCATAGTAATACGTCAACTCCCAAGTTATGAAACTAAGTATGACATAATTGAGGCAGATGGCTATGTCCCATTGGTGAATATCGCTTGGTTAGAACAAACACTTTTTATTCATTTTAGATGAATTATGTTTCCATAAAACCTTTCTATTTGTTCTCAATAATTTCTATAGCATACACTTTTTATTCAGTGCAGTTCTTTTTTGAAAAAGGATTTTTGTAGTAAGGGTTTCTGTGAAGTCTTACACAAAACGTAAACAAGTCTGTCAGGGGATGAAAGTATCTTAGGTTCATCCTTCATGTAGGCTTTCAGAAACTAGTCTAGGATGAAAACTTCATTGAGGGATTGTAGGATTTATTCTGTGGAATCCCTCAATGAAGTATTTACCCTAGACTAAATCTGGCTCTTAGTATATTGTTTCCTAGTAATATACTTCCTTATATTATGTGGCAGTTATTTGTAATATGAAAGTGTGGGGGAGGGGGTAACCATGAAAGTAAGGCTTCCATTGAAATATATTCATATCTTTTGTCCAGTTGTTGTCTGTTAAGAATGGTCTCATTCAGAAATGCGCTCTAGCCTGCATCATGACGTACAAAGACAGCTACCTCACTATAAAGAGAATCTGGATGCCCTTATGGATGAGAAGTTATTCCGTGAAGCGTTGGTACAGTTTAGTATCGATGAGACCAGTGGGATTGTACATGTGGACCATAGGAAAGGATTGCTGCCAGTGCTATTTAGGTATGTATGTGTGTTTGCATGATTGTTAGCTTTACAGGCATATCATGCGATATTTTTCATGGAATGCCCTCGATCTGTGATTTTTTCCCCCTAGAAATGCATTTTTTGTCAACCATGAAACTAAAATATCTTGTAAGTTACGGAGCAATATGTTTCCTAATTACTTCAAATCAGATTTGAAATTTAGGGGCGTTTTTTCGTAAAGAATTCCATGGTTTGACACTGTGTTAAGGGGGGACTCAAGGAAGTCACTTTTTGAATTTTGTGAGTGCTATAATTATTGAACTATTAATCAAATGCATATAAAAGTATACATTTTTGGAAAGGAAATGGATCAGAAAATCCAAATTTTGCGTCAATTTTGTTAGTGTCTTTACATCATATTCTAGCAATTTGGGAATATTTTTACTCAAATTTTTGTTGTTGTTATCCTTGTTTAACTTTTTTTATATTTTTTTATTTTCTCAAAAAAATCAACAATTTTGGTCAAAATTGACGCAAAATTTGGATTCTCTGATCCATTTCCTTTCCAAAAATGTGTACTTTTATATGCATTTGATTACTAGTTCAATAATTACAGCACTCACAAAAATCAAAAAATCAAGTCAAAAACTTCCTCGAGTCCCCCGGCCCTTAACGACGTTTACAGTGTTTCCAGTTACGACCACAACTGTACACAAGTGAATACGCCCCTATGGAATGCTTTATGATGAAAAATCGAAACAAATATGTTGAGAAATTCCTTAAATTGGAAGCAGATTTTCATTATGATTAAATAAAAGTTCTGTGATGGTTTTTTTACAGAAAATACAGTTATAGTTGATTTATGAGTCCAGGAAAGTCTTTCCTGATATTAAAACTTTATTATAAGAACGAGAAAAATATGTGTAAAAATTTGAAAAAGATCATATCATATTGCTTTAATTCAAAATCCTGAATAGCTATTGGTGTATTGCTAATTGGTCTAAATTCACTATGTCTAGTTACGATGTGATCTACAGCTCTTTTATCTGGACTCGGTTAGTTTGGGTCAAGGTTTGTAGTTTTGGGATTCATGTTTTGGTTTTGGTTTGGTTTTGGTTTAGATTTCAGATGGGTTTTGGTGCAATTGTGAAGGTGAATCATGCTTGTTGCAAGAGAAGTAAGAGATATATGGGAATTTGAATACAAAGCCTTTAGATGCATTTCGAACACTTCTATACTAATTGTCCTCGTTAACTCAGTTGGTTTGAATCCCAGGCTTAATCCATCTTGTTGCGATCATAATTTTCTAGAATCCTGTACGGCAAAATGTTAAGCAAGACTGGACCCGGAACGCAAGGCAAGGGGGGAGGCTCTGTGCGACGTAGTATCATCCTTCGCTTCTTAGCAGGTTCGCAATTCGAGGAAGAGATGGATGTGTTTATGGAACTTGTCATGCAGCCATGTCAACATCTGTTACAAGGTATGTTATTGTGATGTCATGTAACAACTCAGAATTGAGACACCGGGTCCCAGGGTTGGGGTGCTCAATTTTTTGGATGGGTATGGGCAGCGCCAATTTTCGTACGTGGTGAACAAGTGAACTGATCACCACTGACATCAGGGTCAAAGTGAGCAGCTGAGGTATATAAATACATCCCAGTGAGTGGCTAAGTTGTGAACTAAGGGCCACACGTATGACTTTCAGTGTCAATGCACACTCTAGCTGGGTTCAGCGTGGCTCAACAAATTAATGGACAACACAATTACTTGGATCTTATCGAATTTGACATTGTGCTAGAGCATTGTCCCTCCAGATGCACTCTCCAATTCCATACGACACAATATACCGAGTGTCGTATGGCTAGTTATGAGTGCTACAGCAAAACAATGTGTATGATTGGTTGGTCTGTTTCCATGGTAACTCCATATGTTACCAGATTATGACCACCTACCAACATTATTATTTGATATGTTGTAAAGAGTTGATAATGTGTTTTGATTAAGATTGCACTGTTTTGGCAAGAATAGAGAATTCTGATTGGACAACGTAGTTGTAACTGACCCTCATGTGCAAGAATAAAGGATTACAATTGGTTGAGAAAGAACCCATGTCGAGAATGTGTTTTGATTTGTAATTGTTCTATGGTGTATCATTTACAGATAACTGTGTAGAGATGATGGGAGACTTTCTGAGCAATCTGGACCCTGGTGCTGTCGTACCTCTCAAGAAACAGCACAGGTATGTCTTTAGGTATCACATACCATATTCGTGAAACATTTATGTTGAGGGTATTAAAAGAAGGTGTCCAGCAAGCACAACATTGTGTATTATATGTTAGAATAATAATAATTTAGTCCAAATTGTGTAGTTTTGAAGAAGAAGAAAAAACATACAAGTTAAAAGTTTAACGGGTTCGCCGTCGGACGAGTTTTAATCTGTCAAGCTTTCGTCAGGATTAGCTCTGACTTCTTCAGGACCAAATTACCATAATATTAAACAAAACATAGAGATTGCCACTTCTCTTGTTATCATCATTTGGGCTGCCCCTTGCCCGATGATTTGAGAGTAGGTGCCCTTTCCTACTCGTGAAAGAATAGGTGGCTCTGAAAAGAGCCGTTCAGATGGATTGCCGCTTCCACTGAACACGTAGGTTGCCCTTGCGTGTATAGCATACCATGTAGTTGTGGTGAACAATATATTGGTCAAACCAAAAGGCCTTTAAAGGTCAGATTGTCTGAACACAAAAGAGCTACATTACAAGGCAAGAAAGATAACTCGGCACTAGCTGAACATGCGTGTGAAGAAGGTCATGAACCTGGAACCAATCCAAAAGCATTGCACAGGTTTCCAATCTTAGTATGCGGCTTGTTCGTGAAGCTCTTGAGATCAGAATCAATGAATCATCTACAATCAATAGAAATGACGGCAAAGATATCAGCCGCATGTGGCGCTCTCTATTTCCTACATTATCAATCAATCCCGCCAATCGATAACAGTCTTGTAATTGTTTCAGCCAGGTCCGCAATGAACCATTATATACCCTGCTCAAGTTCGTTACAGCGTCAAACGATCTTTACAGATCAGTGACCGCACTACTGTGCATTAGACTTTTGTAGTCTGTAGTAGACAAGGGGCAGTCTCTACGTTATTTCCATTGGTCAAGGGGCAGTCCTTTGGAGGTTCTATTAGAACCAAATGTATATATAGTAGGCCAGTGGCAACCTACGTGTTCAGTGGAAGCGGCAATCCATCTGAACGGCTCTTTTCAGAGCCACCAATTCTTTCACAAGTAGGAAAGGGCAACCTACGTGTTCAGTGGAAGCGGCAATCCATCTGAACGGCTCTTTTCAGAGCCACCTATTCTTTCACGAGTAGGAAAGGGCACCTACTCTCAAATCATCGGGCAAGGGGCAGCCCAAATGATGATAACAAGAGAAGTGGCAATCTCTATGTTTTGTTTAATATTATAATAATTTGGTCCTGAAGAAGTCAGAGCTAATCCTGACGAAAGCTTGACAGATTAAAACTCGTCCGACGGCGAACCCGTTAAACTTTTAACTTGTATTATGAATACCCGTCGTAAAAGCCTATCTCACAATAAGAAAAAACATCATCAATTTGTGTGGCGCCTAAACCAAGGTCAAAGGTCATTTCAGGTCATGTTATAATATTGTCCCTCTAGATGCACTCTCCAATTCCATATGACACAATTTACTGAGTGTCCTATGGCTAGATATGAGTGCTACAGTAAAACAATTTGTATGATTGGTTGGTCTGTTACCATGGTAACCTATCACTGTATGCTACCAGATTATGACCACCTACCAACATTATTATTTTGTAAACGGTTTCTGTTAAGACTGCACTGCTTTGACAAGAATAGAGGATTCTGATTGGACAACATAGTTATAACAATAATAATAATGATAATAATAGTGAAAATTTGTAAAGCTCGCGATTCCGCAAGAAAACGCTCATGGCGTATGAAGAGCAGCAAAACCAGCAGGAAACAAGGAAAGGATCATCACGCCACATTGCGGTAATTTCATGCGGCATTATATATTGCATGACGCAATGGGGCGCGGCATGACAATCGTTTAATAAGGTAATTTTGGAATTCCATGAGTAACCGCACACTTTTGGGACATATTATTTTCCCAGTCCCTCTATATTTGGTCCGCCATTTGTAAAAATGGCAGCTATCTAAAGGGATGCGGGAACCCAGTCTAATATTACCCCAGCTGGACCATGGCACATCACTGATCACGACTAAGAACTAAGAGGTGGTATCATTTAGTGGTCTATAGATGTGGTTTGGGTGATACCCCGTACTGTGTTGTCAAACGATTTTTTTTCAATGGTAGGTTTTGATTCATACCTACCACAATTTCATACCATTTCTCAAAATAAAGAAGTACATTACAATTCTGAAAAAATAAAGAAATACATAAGTTCCGATTTTTTTTCAATGGTAGGTTTTGTTTCATACCTACCACAATTTCATACCATTTCTCAAAATAAAGAAATACATTACAATTCTGAAAAAGTAAAGAAATACATAAGCTCCGATTTTTTTTCAATGGTAGGTTTTGATTCATACCTACCACAATTTCATACCATTTCTCAAAATAAAGAAATACATTACAATTCTGAAAAAATAAAGAAATACATAAGCTCCGATTTTTTTTCAATGGTAGGTTTTGATTCATACCTATCACAATTTCATACCATTTCTCAAAATAAAGAAATACATTACAATTCTGAAAAAATAAAGAAATACATAAGCTCCGCTATTTTTTAAATGGTAGGTTTTGTTTCATCTCACCACAATTTCATACCATTTCTCAAAATAAAGAAATACATTACAATTCTGAAAAAATAAAGAAATACATAAGCTCCGATTTTTTTTTAATGGTAGGTTTTGTTTCATCTCACCACAATTTCATACCATTTCTCAAAATAAGGAAATACATTACAATTCTGAAAAAATAAAGAAATACATAAGCTCCGATTTTTTTTCTATGGTAGGTTTTGTTTCATACCTACCACAATTTCATACCATTTCTCAAAATAAAGAAATACATTACAATTCTGAAAAAATAAAGAAATACATAAGCTCCGATTTTTTTTCTATGGTAGGTTTTGTTTCATACCTACCACAATTTCATACCATTTCTCAAAATAAAGAAATACATTACCATTGTGAAAAAATAAAGAAATACATAAGCTCCGATTTTTTTCAAAAGGTAGGTTTTGATTCATACCTACCACGATTTTCATACCATTTCTCAAAATAAAGAAATACATTACAATCCTGAAAAAATAAAGAAATACATAAGCTATGATTTTTTTTTTCAATGGTAGGTTTTGTTTCATACCTACCACAATTTCATACCATTTTTCAAAATAAAGAAATACATTACAATTCTGAAAAAATAAAGAAATACATAAGCTCCGCTATTTTTTAAATGGTAGGTTTTATTTCATACCTACCACAATTTCATACCATTTCTGAAAATAAAGAAATACATTACCATTATGAAAAAATAAAGAAATACTGGCAACCACATTAGACATAGAGGGCGGACTAAAAAGGTATGAGGTAGGAAACTCAAAACCTACCTTTTTAAACGTCTCCTATATCTTGCCATAGTTGTAAAATTTGACAATAGTCCTTTTTTGTGTACCACTTTTCCTTTTTCAGAGGCATAGGTAGGTTCCGTCGGTACATTTGCGATTGGTACCATGCGATATTTTTTGCCGGTTTTGGGAAGACCACATCGCTACCCCCCCCCCCCCCCACTTACACTTAGTAGAATTTCACGAGCTGATGGCAAAAAAAATTGGCGACCTTTTACAATTTTGTGGGGGTACCAATTAAAAAAATCTTGGTCAGCCCCCCCCCACCCCCCGTAAATTGTAATCCTAGATCCGCCACTGGCATGGTACAACAATTGTCTGATGTTCCAACCAACTACACATGGTTAGATCTAAAGTGACTATTATTCAAAAACATCTAATCTTACACACCTGAGAAACCCCAGAAAATATGTAATTTGGTGCCATTTTTGATCATATAATCTGTCACACCAAATCTCTATGGTTTTAACTCCCAATCAGGAGAAAAAGTAAATCTAATTTACTATGTTGTTGATGAGATTCAGAGCTACAATCCTGAACATTTTCATTGGGCTGACATTTCAATAACAAATCTATGAGGTAGATGGTAGAACTTATTGAATGACCGTAGTATGAATGGCTTTTACAGGCAGTTGACCTGACTTAGGCCCAATTTTTTACACTGGTGATTTATATTCTACATGGATATGCACCATAAATACAATAGTATTCCAAAATAAACTACTCTAGTGGTTCTAAAGGTGGGTGGTGTACCACATTTGAGGATAATTCACAACTTCTGACTTGTGTCTGAATATAGAAGCATTCAATTTGGTTTCTTCAAAATTTAGTACCAACAACAACAAAAACACACCAAAAGTCAACATTTTTCAATTGTTTGGGGGACAATATGAGGTGGGGTTTGAGTTGGGGGGGGGGGGGGGGGGCGGGGGGGGGGGGGGGGGGGGGATCAAGTATCATGGCAAGGATCTAACTTAATTTGGCACATGTTGAATGCTGGTTGTATTATTGAAAAGCCCTTTGGGGAAAATAGTAATCATGGTAATGCAAAACATGCTGGACTGCTCAAAAAATCTTCTTTGGGGATCCCTAACAATTGTTAAGAACCACAGCATTATTTATGTTAATAATTATTGCATTTTATCCGGTCTTATTTATGTATTTTCAGACTGAACCATCCTGTCACTGACCATGATAATGGGAACCACTTTTCCACAATGTATTCTGCATCAGTAACAGGAATGCACCAGACTTTCCTGCACAGTACAGGTGAATACTTAGGAAGGTTTATGATGACAGTAAGAAGTAAAAGATATCTATCAATCCAAGAGAAATACTATAACTAAGCTTGTTTAAGAATGCTCAACGAAATTGAAAGTTAACCGAACTGATACTATTTTTATCCTTTTAATTTGCTCCGTGCTAAAACTGGGGGAGGGGGATGGCGGCAGTAACATTTCTCATATTGTGAGCATATATAACTTTTCTAGACACCCACTCAACACATATTTTCAAAATTCATTAAAATATTTAAAATTCATCACAAAATGAGGATTGTGCATGTTTTTCTCCCCCCAATTTGATGCCCTAAACGAGTAAGCCATATGTCACAAAAGTGTACAACAATGAGTTAACCATATGATTTTCCTTTTAAAAAGAAGGATGATGATTACTTGTAAGGTATTGATATTGTAATATAAACCTATATTTTATTGAGAACTTCTCTCTACATCCCCCGAAAGGGGAGGCACTTATATACAAAGAAGGATATCATGCCCGGGTATACAATTTCATATCCTGACCCAAAACATGTATTTGTCTATAACACGCAAACACTCTAAGCTAGTATTGAAATATAATATAAACCTTTATTATTACTTGCTCACTTCATCCCGAGGAGGGGGTGGCACTTATATACAAAGATGGATATCATGATCAGGTATACATTTTCATACCCGGACCCAAAACAAGTATTTTTCTATAACACATAGACACTCTAAGTAAGGTTTGTGTTATTAACTCATGTCCAAGTCATATTCAATGTCCAAGTCATAATTATTCTCAAACACATACTTTGTTTCCTGATTTCTACCGTTCTTGACATTCTAAGCAAATGTCTATGTGTGGTGGGTTTTCCACTCTGGTATGATATCCATATTCGAATAAAAGCCCCCCCCCCCCCCTCCCTCTATATTTTATTAACACGAAACGTTTGACTGTCAAGAAAGGTACTAAACAAACCAAGATAATTATAGGAAAATATATTTATTTGGAATATACATGAACAGAATTTCTATAATTTCTGTTACAGTCTCTACATTTTATGAGTTATATAAATAATGTTCATGTACAAAAGAAAGGTATACAATATCTTAGTTAACATAAATCCTGGGTGGGTAATGTCCCATTTATTTGGTAACATCAATGTTATATTTCAATATGCTTGTTGTAGAAAACATGACTTTGATATTAAAGTATCAACTATCAAGGAATAATGCAGCAACCCTGCAATTTGTTGTATGCATTTCAAGAATAGTTAAAATCCCTAATAACACATTTTGTAATAATCTTGTGTATATCTCGTAACAAGGCACACAGCAGTATATAATACAATTTTAATTGGAAGCTTTTGTAAACACTAAGCAGAAATACTATACTGGCAATTTAGTGGCCCTGATTAACATCTTCAAAAAGGCAATGAACACTATTTCTTTATTTACAAATACGTTTTACAAACTTTGATCTAATTCTACATCATATATAATGCACATAACAATATTTCACAACGACTTAATAAATTATTGAAAATAAGTTCTACTAAATAAAACATGTCAATAATGATGCTTATGTGCTGTGACATTGGAGTGCATTCTAGTGACAATTGCAGCTTTTTTCATGCAAGTGATAAGATTTGATTGTTTGATCATATATGCTATCATGATAGAGTCACATGTATAAGCTGCCCATACATGAATACAAACTAATGTCACTGCATGGAGATAGCAAAAATATAACATGTGATCCCACATTGATTGTGCTTAGACTTGTGCGCAGTGACATCAGAATGTATTCTAGTGAAAAATGCAGCTTTTTTCATGCAAGTGACAGGATTTGATTGTTTGATCATATATCATATCATGTAAGAGTCACATGCATAAGCTGCCCATACATGAATACAAACTAATGTCACTGCACGGAGATAGCAAAAACATAACATGTAATGCGATCCAGCAAAATTAGTTTGAAGAAGAAAACATTTAACTTTTAGTTTTCTACTTGTATGTTTATTTGCCATGGTACATTTTGCAGTAAACATTATTATAATGGGCACTTACATCCAAAGATATGAGCTATTGAAGGGTTTTATATAAATCATTCTATCCTTTTGTTTGGTTTCATCTCAAAATCAGTTATCCCAACTGCCAACTCATTTTGCCTAATCACATCATAATATTCTTCTATGGGTTGTATATTTGCATTTCCTTGAACTTAGATCTTATACATTCAAGTGATATTTGCCTTTATTGTGATACACACTGATATCACTGCACAGAGTAAGACAGAAAAGATTGTTATCGTCCAATTGCATATATTGGGTAGTTATTACATGGGTATTGTTCTGACTAATTATTCAGGTATGTTCTGTATACTGTAAACTAATGCATTGTTCTAAATTGTTGGATCAATCATAAATTTGTTTAAAAGTAACTCATTTAACGTATAATCATAACATACGGTACGACGTGGTAATATATCACTGTTACTTGTTTGTCAGTCAGTACAGGGGCAATCAGCAAATCTACTTATGCTTTGGAAGGATACGACCCAAAGAGCACAGTCAAGAACGTATAGATGTGTGAATTTTTGCTGCAGGAGTCTTGTGAACACCCAGAGTTGCAGTAGGAAGCAATCATACCTGGCAGGTTAGTAAATGTGGGCCAAATCCATTGGTAATATATACTAATTTTTACCACCAACAGTTCTGGAGATTGAGTGAAATATTAAAATGTGACCTTTGCATCTGCAACATAAAAGTGCTGTCAGTGTCGGTGACCATGTAATTAGTAGGTAATGCAGATCACCAGTTTTGAATGATGAACAAATTTTGACCATTTCAAATAACACCCAGAAAATGTTTGACATGGAAAATGTTTGTACATATGTCCATTCGGAATCAAAGAGTTATCAAACCTGCTTTCGGAAAACTTCGATTGGAAGTAGCCTATAGACCAAATTTGTATTCGCTTGGATGGCCATTACAAAAGTAGTATTTACATGGTGCTGATATTCAAAAATATTCTCAGTGAGGGGTGGTCACTGGTTGTAAAACATTATATAATTACATGTACTATCTACTTAATATTAAAACAATACAGCACTAAAGTTTGATCAGTTCCAAATTGGCGAGAAATTTTCGGTTTTAATCTCTCCGCGTCTAAAAAGTTATCTACACGCACACGGTTTTAGTCGCATGCACGCATCACACATATGATTCATAGTGCGCTTGTTGCCTTCATGCGCGGCCACGTCTTTCTAAATTCATTCGCTGCTGTAAGGAGGCTTCGCCAATTTGGAACTGATCAAACTATAGAATGACTTGTACTTCAGGTTTCAATCATATTTGGTTATACTTCATTCATCTAATTCTGTGCAGTGACATCAGAGCATATTCTGGTTCTTGACACAGCATTTACCCACAAGTGTCATTGATGTGTCTTTGGTTGCATGTGTACTTACAACAGCAAATTACAATCACATGGTGATAATGAAAGGTGATCATTGGATACTCTCTAATGTCATTGCACAGAGTTAGTATGCAGTGACATCAGAGCATATTCTGGTTCTTGACACAGCATTTACCCACAAGTGTCATTGATGTGTCTTTGGTTGCATGTGTACTTACACCAGCAAATTACAATCACATGGTGATAATGAAAGGTGATCATTGGATACTCTCTAATGTCATTGCACAGAGTTAGTATGCAGTGACATCAGAGTGTATTCTGGTTCTTGACGCAGCATTTTACACACAAGTGTCATGATATGTCTTGGATTACATGTGTACTTACACTAGAACATTACAATCACATGGTGATATTGAAAGGTGATCATTGAATACTCTCTAATGTCACTGCACAGAGTTAGTATGCAGTGACATCAGAGTGTATTCCGGTTCTTGACACAGCATTTACACACAAGTGTCATAATATATCTTGGATTACATGTGTACATACAACAGAACATCAATCATATGGTGATAATGAAAGGCGATCATTGAATACTCTCTAATGTCACTGCACAGAGTTAGTATGCAGTGACATCAGAGCATATTCTGGTTCTTGACACAGCATTTACACACAAGTGTCATGATATGTCTTTGATTGCACAGAGTTTATAGTGTGCAGTGTTTTAAAATAGAATACAGACAGCTAGACTTTTAACAAGACAAAAATTGACAACATTTTCAAGACTGATCTATCAGAAGTGTACAGTAGGTCTATATCTTATCTCCTTCTGGGTGCACTACACTAAATAGAATATCCCATACCCTTAAGAATGTTGTAAAACTAGAATGGCAAAGTATGCATGACAAAATCCTAAATTTGAAAGACTAGAAAGTACGGACAATTGTGTTAATCCCTCAGATTCTTTATTAATTATGATAAATGGGACATCAACTCCATGCACAATTACTATAAAATGTAGGTAAAATATGAGAAATCTTTCAAATTTGTGTTTTTACTAGAATTAAGGGTGATTACGTTGATATTTCCAAGCTCGTCGGACATGCAGTCTCTTCAGGGCGTTCATTTGAAAAATCGAGCAGGCTACGCTATCTACCTGCTGTTTGCACTTTTTGGTGAGAAAAAGTAATCATCTTCAAGCAAAATTCACTCTAAAATTTCCCATTTCAAAATGTAGTGGTGTAGAATAGGTTTTATATCACTAATTGTGTACATCTCCCTATTATAGGCCTCTATTTAGTAGTGTGCGCCTTTCTACCCTAGGTCAAGAACTTATTGATTGACCCTCATACCTTATTTCAATATAACTTCTTTAACAACAGGAAAATGACATGCATCAGAATCAAACCCGTGATCTCAACTGAAAGATATCTGTGTCTAGAAGTTAACAGAAGGAGATTTGTGAGCAGAACAACAGGAAAACAGGTATGACCAAATTTGTAATTCCTTGGGGAGCACTCCTATTCAAAGGTGGATATCATGTCCATCACAAAATAAATAAAAAGGGGTTGCATTCACTGGAGCGAGAGTGAAATGTATGTATGCTTAGTGTCAAAACTAGCAAAAATCAAACAAACGTGGTGTGTTTTCAGCATAAAACTTATAAAATATCTGTTATGTGGAAGAAATCTAGGAAGAGCAAACTGTTGAAATACAGTAACTGTGAGTTGACAAGTGAAACACCTGTGTGTTATGTCTAAAAAGAGCATGTGACCTGAGAATGATATCTGACTTTGTTTACAAGTTGTCCTTAGGGTTTTAGCTTTATTAACATGATGACAAGTACAGTATACATGTATAATCTAAAAATATCAGTTTGAAAGGAAGAATGATGTGTTGAAACTCTATTTGATTGTATATGTTGGGTCACAAGTGAAGAGCATGTGACCTGAGAATGATATCTGCCTTTGTGTACAAGTTGTCCTTTGGTTATAGCTTTTATTTACATACTTATTTTGTGACAACTGATTATTTTAGTGCCATTTCAAACAAGCAGCACAGTCAATGTCACTTCCTCTCTGGACAGTGACATTAACATTCATGTATCGATCTTCTCGCCAATTTTGAACTAATTGAACTATAGTAGATTTTACTCGTAGGCCTACACATTAATTTATCACCACTAACAAGAAAGAAAAAGTGCCATGTTCCCATGACCGTTTAGTTTGTCCCTATTTCAAACCAGATATATCAAATGGACTATAGAATATCAAGACCTTTGGAAAGCCAAGTTTTCCAAGTTTTGGGAGGGAAGTTACATATTGTACTTACAAAGAAGGACCTGCGAGCTATTCAGATTCTGTTGCAGGAATCAGGGCTGGAACTTCAGATTTATTTTTGACTAGCCAATCGGGCAGGTAGCTCACAAAAATACCTGCCCAACAGAAATTCCACAAGTCAGTACAGTGAGTTTGAGAATGTTTACTGTCAGTCGGGTAGGTATTTTCACCCCCCCCCCCCCACCCCGACGCAAAAGTTACCCGCTATGGGCAAGTGGACAGGTACTATTTCCATCCCTGATAGGAATTACAGCAGAAGTGTGCATTTGGGAAAAGCAGTTTGTACTGATGTCTACGTAAACTGAGAGGGGACAAGATACCAGCATTGTGTAGGAGAATTGGCAAACTATCTACAGTATTGTTATGATATTGTTATGAGTCAAAATGTTAAGATGTTAAAAGAATTAAGATTTGGTCATTCCAGTTGAGAATTCATTTCAATGTATAGAGGGTAATTGTAAAATAATATGCCCATATTATGCTGTGTGGATAAGTCTGGGTATAGATTTGTAATGTAGCATATCCTACCTTAGATGCAGTGTTTGATGGTTACTAAGTTATGGATGGAAGCATCTAATGATCAGCCATGATTTGCGTTAATTGTCAAAGTTGTTGACAGTGTCAACAATGCACTTGATCCCCTTTGGCTCTATGCGCCAGGTGTCAGGTGGATCAAACCGTGTGCTTTTCAGGATAGTGGTACAACCATCCTTTTTAAGTTCTTTAAAGCATTTCTTGAGAAAGGGGCTTTTACATGATTGCGACTTCATTATTTGTGAGAATATTACCTGTTGAAGGGCTGGTGCATCAACAAAGCTTCTGAAAAATTCTGTCAAAGCTGATTCAGGAAAAGGGTGATATGCGTGTATGGGTTTACGGTGGTGTTGATGTATGGGGCAGTACTTTAAATTTAGCACACTTAGATTGGGCATTGATTTCAGCTGATTTGTTAGTAAAGGCATATTGGAACCTATATTATTCCCTTCAAGTGACAGCTCTTGCAATGACAAAAGACTGTGCAGGCATGTGCACAGTTCCTTGACATGTTCCTTATCATGAAGGTAGGAGGATGGACGGCCCCTGAACTGCCCTGTTGGTTGTGACAAAGTGAGTTTCAATAGCCTAGTTGATGTCCTGAGTGCATCAAACAATGTTAGACAACATTCTCGATCCATGTTATTATGAGTCAGGTGCAATTCCTGGAGAGTCTTGATACATGGTATGTGTGGGATACTATCCTTGTCTACTGGAATGCGTCTTAAATCTAGGACCTCTAGAAATGGTGATGTGATTGATTTCAGGATTTGGGTTACATTACCTGCCAGTATATTACCTGGCAATATAAGTGTGTCTTTGGTTAACTGAAATCTCTGTAGATTTTGTAATTTTGATAAAAATGCTCTGCATGATTTACCGATTGAATGATTATCAAGGGTGACATCTCTTATTTTCGTTGCATTGACAGTCTGTAGTAACCCATTATAAAAGGATTCATGCCATTTTGGAGTAAGTAGTCCCATTTTATTATGAAACTTGTAATGACTGAGATTTTGTAAAATACCAATATGCTTGCCTACTTGATGCAGCGTTTGATTGCTTGATAAGAACATCATACGCCCATCATCTGTTAGGATTAAGTGGTTGACATTAGGCAAACATTTCACTACATCTTCAGTCATTTTGACAGCATTATCATATAACCTTAGTCCCATCCTCAAATATTTCACGTGTGTTTGAAACAAATTGTACTTTGCCATGCCATGGAAAAAATACTCAATTTCTGAGAATGCAGGGCTAAAAAGAAGGTTCTCAATGTCACATCCATCACAATCATTGAATAGAGGAGTTATTGCCTGGAATACCTCTTTCATATCGTCCCTATCATTTCCAAACTCATACAGAGCTTTAATAGGAAGCATGATAGCTGCACTGTTGAAGCTGAATATTTGTGAGACACCTGCTCTCCAATGTAAAGGTATGTGACTTCTGATCTCTGATTCCATTAATATACCTAATTCCTTTCTCCAATTGCATATCGATTTAACAATATGTTTCAGAAAGAACTTGACTGTTGTGGTTGTGTCACTCAATCCACAACAAAAACAAACCATCTGGTGTATGTTCTTTGGATGGATGAAATCAATTTTGTTTAGCCAAGATAAGCATGACTCATAATTTCCACTTTTGACTAAATTAACCAAAAACAGAGCAGCTGACATTTCTTGAAAAGTCTTGTGTAAAAATACCACAGTTTGCTCACTTCTCAACCGCTTTGGTGGAATTATCTTCATTGTTGTAACTACACCTAGCTGACAAGCACGATCAAGGATGCCTGAATCAAATTGTTTGGCTTTAAATATTAGCTCATCTTCGAGTAGTCCTTGCATTGCTATTTCGCCTATCTCGGCAATGAGCTTCATGACTCTTTCCTCATCATAATTCTTTAATCTGTATGTTGCCAAACACAATACTACCTCCCTATAGATACTACTAATTTTAGTAGGAAGGGCCTCGTTTTGTTTCCACAACAGACACAGCATTGCTAAAATGGCCGGAATTTTTGATATTTCCTTCAAATTTCTATTTCTTTTCAGATGTTTCAGTAACTTCTTACTTTGGTCAAATGATTCAGTCATGAAAAACTTGTTTGAATATTCTTGTAACTTGTCATCATCATCTAATCCATGCAATTGCACATGAGCATCACAACCATAGCTATCTTTGAAGGTACTAACATGATTGGAACGAGTGGTAATTACAACATAGCTTTCATGTAGCCAACGGTTACACAACAAATCATTGATATCTCCTGATTTGGACTCTCTAAAAGTTCTTTTGACCTCATCATATCCATCCAATAGTACTACTACAGATTTTGAATGTCTTGTAAAATATGATTCTAAATCTTTTTTTACTACTTTACTCAAGAGTTGTGTATGTATGGCATCTACAAGATTCATCCCTGGTTCAAATTCATTCATTTTCAGAACAAACACCAGTTCAAATGGACTCTCGGTGAAAGTTTTTGCCCATTGATACGCTAACCTTTTTATCACTGTGGACTTCCCCATTCCTGGCTTTCCATCTATCAAAACCCGTTTACATTGTTTACCTTTGCTATCTTTCAAGTTGACTAGTTTTGCATATGTTTCTACTTTTATTCCTTCCATACCCTTGCCCTTTCTTGTCATACCCAACTCTACAAACCCTTCTTCAATATCTTGATATTCCTCTGGCATGTCTGGTAATAATCGCATTGTGTTCTGTGGCATGGCAAGATACGTGTCAACCAGCTGCTTTCTCCAATACTCTACATCAAATGACTCTTCTTCTGAAAGCAAAGAGAGTAAAAATTATAATTTATAGTTTTTGGATCAATGTCACAAACACTGGTTAATGTAATAAATGCAAACTCAAAATGATGTTGGGTGGGCAACAGAGGCATTGCAAGGATGTATATCTGGGAGGGGAGTGGGGAGGGTGGAGGGGAGCAATATTTAGCCATAAATACTTTGCAGAGGGTATTATCACACAACCACTTTATTTCCAGAGACTGAATCATCTGTTTTTGCTTGATTTTTTCATCATTTTATTTATATTTTTAATAGGCCTACAATAATTATTAATTATCCATAATTCCGCAGAATTCAAGCTTCCAGAAAAATATAACAAATAGACCATATATTAATTAGCTCATGAATTTGTAATGAATTGCAAAATATTCAATTTTGTGACTTTTACTCAAATTAGCGTACAATAACAATGTTCTTACTTGATGCAAAACTAATCTGAATAATATTTTGGATGATTTTTAGAGGCATTTTAAGGTTAAATTTCCTGTCAAATTTGGTATATTTTACTTTAGCAACAAAATTAGACATTTTTTGTTACATTTAGTATTTTTACAAGAAAATAATATGATGATAGTCATTAATTCTTATTGGAATGGGATGCAAGTGACACAATTCATCTAAAACGATCACAATATTTGTTATTTGTAATTTAAAATATACCTATTCCTATTTTATTTATTTTTAGGCCAAACTGTGCCATATGGCACTACACTTGTAGATTAGGGTAAGACATAACATTATTTGCTTGTGGTTTTTATATAGCAAATTATTTATGAAACCCTTTTCTCTATCTGATGCATCAATAATCCAAGCTATACCATTGAATTCTCTAATTAAATTTAATTCCCTTCATTGTTTCAACACTAATAGCAGCCTATGGCTTACATTCTAAGGGGTGTGCCTTGGAAGTCATAGCTGGTAAAATGTTCCATTGATACAATCATTTTATGTCTCTAAATCACATAATCTTAGCCACATCGTGTTGGTAGCATTCTTCTATATCTGGATATAGATTTACTTTGCTTTGGTCAATAACTTGATACTTACTCTCTTCTATTGTAGATAAC
This sequence comes from Ophiura sarsii, assembly GCA_035610835.1. Taxonomy (NCBI): domain Eukaryota; kingdom Metazoa; phylum Echinodermata; class Ophiuroidea; order Amphilepidida; family Ophiuridae; genus Ophiura; species Ophiura sarsii. Next base: position 79,031,626 of record CM069441.1, on the reverse strand, counting down.
CTGGACTTCTTTGTTGGTTTGGTATCATTCAGTGTGCTGGTTCCAGGAGCCAGGTATTGCTCTATAAAGAAACATGTCATCATGATGGTTAGAAAGTAACATTTAGATGGTTGGTGTCTTTACCTTCTCCCTCAAAATCAGTTTGCAGCAGTGCCGTATCATCCAAAGGAGGGAGGGCCCCTTTGACTACCATTTAGGGATTTTTATCCATCTGGGGAATTGCGTTTATTTCTACCAATAGCATGCCATATCTAAAACATATTCTTCAGGTCTTTCGTTAGGGACAATAATTATCCTCAATGGTATGCATTCCCTTTGATGTTTCAAGGAAAATAAACCAGACTGCCAGTTGATTTTGAGGGAAAGGATGATTTTCTATATTATTTTATCGACTGCAAATCCAACCTCTGGCAACTTGTGACTGTCTGTTTCTAAGTTAAACACCTTTATGTGTCATGAAAGCTTCCATTCATCATGCCCAAGTCTTGCATTTCCCACCAATTGCTGCATTTGGGAGTTATTATTGAAAGTATGGCATGTTTATGATCTGCTGCACTAATATTTTACAGAATAGAATTATTGGAGGGAATGCAATAGCATACACATACCACGTTTACGAAGCCCATCCTCAAGTTCTTTCATCCTTTTGTATAGGTCCATTCTCTTATCACAATTCAACAGTTCAATGAATCCATTGTAGGCACCTGTTGTTCTCTTAATGATCCCCAGCAGTTTGTCAACCTTCTCGCAATTGATCAGAATGTTTTTAATAGCTTCCTTCTCCTCGTCTGTGATAACGTTCTTAGCAACAAGCTCTCGCAGGAACGCGTTATCAATTGCCAAAAACTTGGAAAGATCAGGAGCTGCTTTGTCTAAGACACTTGCTATCTTTGTACGTGCTTCCAGTAGTGCTGCCATATCTGCATGCATAAATGATTAAACAAATTCAATCATGGTAAAATACCATATATACAAGTAAATTTTACCTGAATTGAGTAATGGATGGTTGACTATGTAGCTAGGAACTTTTCTGGTAAAAAGAAATTTCTAAAATATTTAAACATTTGCATTCTGTCAACAAATTGCACATTTTTAGCCCTATTTGAAATTCTAGGTACGTCACTGTATAAAATGAGTCTTATTATTAAAAACATAAATTGACCATATAGATATTGAATCAAGAAAATACTTAACCTGATATTTCAATGATCTTTGATCTTTTGTTATATAAAACAAATGAGAGGAATAGTATGAAGTTGACTAAGATTTTCTTAAAGCCAGACAAACAAATGCTTGATGAATCAAAAAACAACAACTGTACAATCTTCTTTTTATCCCCCTGGTTTGTAAAACCAGAAGGGGATTTTGTCATCATGTAATGTGCGTCTGTGTGTCTGTATGTGTGTAGGGGTGTGTGTGCCTTTTGGTTAGCCTTTTTTCCAAATGCTGTATCTGTTGAAAGGATAGACGGATTGACTTCAAACCTTCAGTGATAGGTAGGCCATGGTCAAACACTGTAGCTGCTTGTTTGGGGGTCTAATTTGCAAAGGTCATCTAAGGTCAAAGGTCATCTAGATGTCAAATCGTAAAAGTTGCCCGATTGACGTCAAACTTAGAGAAAGGAAACATGAACACCGGGTGAACATGTCTAAAATAAATTAGAGGTCATCCAAGGTCATCTGAGGTCAAAGGTCATCCAGAGGTCAAATCGTAAAAGTTGCCCGATTGACGTCAAACTTGGAGACAAGAAACATGAACACCAGGTGAACATGTCTAAAATAAATTAGAGGTCATCTGAGGTCAAAGGTCATCCAGAGGTCAAATCGTAAAAGTTTCCCAATCGACGTCAAACTTGGAGACAAGAAACATGAACACTGGGTGAACATGTCTAAAATAAATTAGAGGTCATCCAAGGTCATCTGAGGTCAAAGGTCATCCAGAGGTCAAATCGTAAAAGTTGCCTGATTGACGTCAAACTTGGAGACAAGAAACATGAACACCGGGTGAACATGTCTAAAATAAATTAGAGGTCATCTGAGGTCAAAGGTCATCCAGAGGTCAAATCGTAAAAGTTGGCCGATTGATGTCAAACTTGGAGACAAGAAACATGAACACCGGGTGAACATGTCTAAAATAAATTAGAGGTCATCTGAGGTCAAAGGTCATCCAGAGGTCAAATCGTAAAAGTTGCCCGATCGACGTCAAACTTGGAGACAAGAAACATGAACACCAGGGGAACATGTCTAAAATAAATTAGAGGTCATCCGAGGTCAACCAAGGTCAAAGGTCAACAAGGGGTTAATTTGTGCAATGAACACCGTGGGAACATGTAAAAAAATGATTAGAGGTCATCCGAGGTCATCTGAGGTCAAAGGTCATCCAGAGGTCAAATCGTTAAAGTTGACTGATTTACCTCAAACTTGGAGAAAAGAAACATGAACACCGGGGGGAACATGACCCATATATGACCGTTGACCTCATTTAGTTGATCTCCCAGCCAGGGGGATTCGCAAGTCGTGACTTGCAGTATTTTTTTTATAGTCTTTGCCCACTTGAAAATCCTTTTTCAGAAGATACTCGCGGAGCTGGAATACCTCATATACTTCACAACCTTGTTACCTCAACATTAGATTGATAGCTGGAAGGTCCCTCATGGCTTAGTAATAATGTTTTGGTTTTTTTTTTGTATATAAAGCGCAAATGTGAACAAATAGCCCAACAGACATGATTAAAAATCAAACTGGTAACTCTCGAAAGAGAGCTCTGAAAGGCCAATCAATTGGTTCACTGCAGCTCAGAAAATATGCATAGAACAAGAAACACAAATGGGCAGAGGTAAAAAATGCCAATGAAAGTAACATAAAAATAAGATAAAAGCCCAAACAAAGAGAACAACATCAAAATATAAATTAAAGAAAAAAAATATCTGGAGGTTTGATGGGCATCAAGAGAACCTACACAACATAGCCTTCATACTCTGAGCAGCAAAAAATGGTGGGACGATACTTTGTTGGGTCAGCCTTGGAACCTCTCTTGTGAATTGGAGTGACCGAGGCTATCTTCCATTGGTTTGGAAACACACCATGCTTGAAGCAGAGGTCAATAAAAATTCCATTGAAATGGAATGGGGGCGATCCAAAAGAAAGAAGCATGTTTTGTAACCATTTTCTGAAGCATCTGTTGCAAACCAAAATACCAGGGAAATGGTGTATGTATTTTCCATAATTCAAACCAAAAAACAAATCAAAACACCACAGTCTAACCACTTATTAGACAAACCCACAGCAATTGGAAGGTTTCTCCTATTAGTCAAACAAGATAAGCTATTATGTCTCTGTGGGGAGTCTATAAACATCTCTCTGAATGAATCATCAACAGTCTATGCATCAACTAAACAAATATAGCTTTGACTCCATCACAGACTGCAGGACTGTTAAAATAAACTGCATAGGTATGTAATTTACAAACATGGCTGACCCCACTTATGTCTAGAAAGACCTAAATGTGTAATTTTTTGCAATCTGATGCTATAAGGGTGGCTTCGCTTCGCCCCCCCCAAAAAAAACCTGCAAAGCGGGCTGGCGAGCTCAGCACAGCATTCCTTTAGAACCTTGGTCGGAGTGTTATGTGTGATATTTTTACAGGATGGAATAAGGGGACATGGATGACATGTATTACTTACCATGCCTATGAAACCCTGCACTATCTTCAAGTGTTTTCATCGCAGTGTAAAGGTCCGTTGTCTTATCACAATTCAACAGTTCAATGAATCCATTGTAGGCACCTGTTGTTCTCTTAATGATCCCCAGCAATGTGTCAACCTTCTTGCTGTTGATCTGAATGTGTTCAATAGTTTCCCTCTGCTCGTCAGTGATGACGTCCCTAGCAACAAGCTCTCGCAGGAAATCATCATCAATGGCCAACAGCTTGGAAAGATCAGGAGCGGCTTTGTCTAAGATACTCGCTATCTGTGTACGTGCTTCCATTTGTGCTGCCATATCTGCATGCAATAAATATCAATCAAGTTAAGATTGTCATGTCATGTGGTATGACACATTCAATGCAATTAAATCAAATATATACAAGTAAGGGAGTTTTCATAATTACTTTAATGGGGGTTGGAAAAATTTGAACAATCACAGTTTAGAAATTCTTGATTTCCACTTTTTGAACAAATAGCCCAACAGACATGATTAAAAATCAAACTGGTAACTCTCGAAAGAGAGCTCTGAAAGGCCAATCAATTGGTTCACTGCAGCTCAGAAAATATGCATAGAACAAGAAACACAAATGGGCAGAGGTAAAAAATGCCAATGAAAGTAACATAAAAATAAGATAAAAGCCCAAACAAAGAGAACAACATCAAAATATAAATTAAAGACAAAAAATATCTGGAGGTTTGATGGGCATCAAGAGAACCTACACAACATAGCCTTCATACTCTGAGCAGCAAAAAATGGTGGGACGATACTTTGTTGGGTCAGCCTTGGAACCTCTCTTGTGAATTGGAGTGACCGAGGCTATCTTCCATTGGTTTGGAAACACACCATGCTTGAAGCAGAGGTCAATAAAAATTCCATTGAAATGGAATGGGGGCGATCCAAAAGAAAGAAGCATGTTTTGTAACCATTTTCTGAAGCATCTGTTGCAAACCAAAATACCAGGGAAATGGTGTATGTATTTTCCATAATTCAAACCAAAAAACAAATCAAAACACCACAGTCTAACCACTTATTAGACAAACCCACAGCAATTGGAAGGTTTCTCCTATTAGTCAAACAAGATAAGCTATTATGTCTCTCTGTGGGGAGTCTATAAACATCTCTCTGAATGAATCATCAACAGTCTATGCATCAACTAAACAAATATAGCTTTGACTCCATCACAGACTGCAGGACTGTTAAAATAAACTGCATAGGTATGTAATTTACAAACATGGCTGACCCCACTTATGTCTAGAAAGACCTAAATGTGTAATTTTTTGCAATCTGATGCTATAAGGGTGGCTTCGCTTCGCCCCCCCCCCCCCAAAAAAAAAACCCTGCAAAGCGGGCTGGCGAGCTCAGCACAGCATTCCTTTAGAACCTTGGTCGGAGTGTTATGTGTGATATTTTTACAGGATGGAATAAGGGGACATGGATGACATGTATTACTTACCATGCCTATGAAACCCTGCACTATCTTCAAGTGTTTTCATCGCAGTGTAAAGGTCCGTTGTCTTATCACAATTCAACAGTTCAATGAATCCATTGTAGGCACCTGTTGTTCTCTTAATGATCCCCAGCAATGTGTCAACCTTCTTGCTGTTGATCTGAATGTGTTCAATAGTTTCCCTCTGCTCGTCAGTGATGACGTCCCTAGCAACAAGCTCTCGCAGGAAATCATCATCAATGGCCAACAGCTTGGAAAGATCAGGAGCGGCTTTGTCTAAGATACTCGCTATCTGTGTACGCGTGCTTCCATTTGTGCTGCCATATCTGCATGCAATAAATATCAATCAAGTTAAGATTGTCATGTCATGTGGTATGACACATTCAATGCAATTAAATCAAATATATACAAGTAAGGGAGTTTTCATAATTACTTTAATGGGGGTTGGAAAAATTTGAACAATCACAGTTTAGAAATTCTTGATTTCCACTTTTTAGGGTCAATTTGTTATCCCCCCTTAATGTCCGAATACCTGGGCAATAGTAGGGCGGAATTGTGAGCTCAAATACAAACATGTTTTGACTTTTTTATCCACCCCTATTAATTACCATTTTTATCCACCTTTTGGGAACAATTTGTTTTTTATACTGACCACCCCCCCCCCCCCATATAATTATTTCCCTTTACAATATGATCTTTAATTTTGCTCGTCATTTTGCTAAAAGGTGGGTTTCCACCTCTAGTCCCGGTGTTGGTATTGAGTACATTTAATGCGGCGTGGGGTTCTGGGCCCGCCTAAGGGCCCAAAGAAAATCTTGAAGATAGGTGCTCGTTGAGGGCATTTATAAGCCGTTTCAAGGCTCACGAACTTTATATTTTCCTCCAGGATTGTTGTTGACATTTTTGACCGGCATTTTGCTTAAATATAGCTGGGTATCAAAGGTGGTTTCCCCTTAGTCCCATGGTGTGTGGGTACCGAGTAAACATAGTGCATCGGCGTAAGAAAAATTTGAATTTCGATACTCGCTGAGGACGTTTCTAAGCCAATGTCAGGCATCATTAATTAGTCTTATTTTATAAAATATGAGTGTTGAATTTTTTCTTCTTCAATATTGTACCGTGCGGCGGCCCCATCAATCTTGTGCCACGCTTAGCGCGTTGTTTAACTTGTGAAAAAAAACTTAAGTTTTTATAACCTCGTAGCTCAGTTGGTCGAGCATCAGACTTGCACGCGCACAGTCCGGGACTGATTTCCCCCTCAAATTTGATCCGTTATTGTCCCCTGATAGTTTAATTCACAAAAACACGCCCGGGGATTTAGGGTTAATACAAAGTTTTTGTTGAGAGTATCACCATCGCATGAATAAGCAACATTACATATTACTATTAACTCCTGATTGGGGGTTAATGACATCCCCCCCCCCCCCCCCCAAAAAAAAAAAAAAGTAAAGTAAATAAATAAATGTTCACCCCTCATATTGGGACTTTTTGAAAAGCTCAGGGCCTGTAGCCTATGGTCACTTTTATATGATAAATTATGGTAAAATTGAATATCACCGCCCAATTTTGGATGCTTTGTCTGCATGGAGGTGCATAGACTCTCAACTGTTGCAGGATTGTTTGGGCCTTATTGCTACCCCTGGAGTGTTGGCATATAATGTAAGTATGATTCAAGCAGAGTACCTCAATTAAATCAATGTGATAATCGTTCAAAGAAGGCAATAGATTAAGTGAAAGGAATAAAATATAAAGATTTAGACACATAGCAATCAGCAAGACTATATCTATATACTAATTTTCGGAACATGGCTTTATTAGATAGTTCAATATAATTTTACACTCGCGTCCCTCTTCAACTGAAAAAGCGTGGTAATTGCACCTCTAATACACGAGCTAATTAGATAGTTCAATGCCCGTTTTTTCCCGTTTTCAGACATGCGCAGAAAGGATCACATGTGAAAATCCGAAATGTTGAATTTCTTTTACTCAGGTAGCTACTGTTCGGACACAAATTGTGGTTTTCGGAATGACTGATGACATATGGTCTTCACCCAAAATATTTTCTCTAGAGATATAGCTACATTTCTGTATATGCGGCTGTTTGTTATTCTTAAAGAACGCATAGTAACAAGCATTTATACGGGACTATAAGTCCAACAAATAAAAATATTTTACGACATTTTCTAAATGTAAACAAAAACTCTTACGCAGATCTTAAAGTGACACTTTCACATTAATAACATAGATGAACGCGGAGTTTGCTAACGATAAAGAAACTGGCGGTACCATACCAACCGTTGTTGTTGCTGTTGTTTAACATGGTGCACGCGTTTCGGCGCACACGTAATGACGCAGACAAAGTGTGTACGCGTTTGTGGCGCAAACTGTACATTGTAAACGGGGCATGCAGTGAAAGCAGGCAGTCCGTACGGTTGCTCCGCGGTGCATACCGTATAGTACAATAAAATGTAATGAGAGCAAGACACAAACAAAACATCATAATCATAAAGCCAAGACCTTTATTTTAATAAAGAAACTGGGAGCAAGGCGCAAACCGTATCCAGGATAACATGTATTGAAGTGGCTGAAGGAAAATACATTTGATGGAGTCACTCATGCAGTTTTAACCCCATGGCTGGTCATGAAGCTATGGGCTGGTGGATCAGGGTCGACCCCACCCCCACACACACCCCCCACACACACCCCTTTCATTTTCTTTGTGCGACTTATAATACAGCGGTGCGGCTTACTGTAATAGGCCTACGATGAGGTCTGAATCTTAATTTGAGGTGCTGCGGCTTATATTCGTCACATCATACCCTAAGGTCTAAGCCCCCTTCCCCCGCACTTCCCTTACTTGATAATATGGATATAGTAAGGCGGCCTTACTAAGGCCACATGGGTATCTGGATAAACGGAACGTGCGGTATTGCCCCATCATACCCTAAAAAAGCCACCTCCTCCTCCCCGCACTTCCCTTACTTGATAATCTGGATATAAGGGCACATGGGCATCTGGATAAACGGAACGTGTAGTAGGCTTATATTATCATGATTATTATTATAGAGGGGTTCTCAACCTGTGGGTCGTTTGGGGTTTTCCAGGGGTCATAAATATAGCTTTTTGGGGAACCATTTTAATATTTCGCTCTTAAAAGGCTTAGAAACCCCTAAAAGAAACGTTCAAAAATGCTAAATTTCCGGCTCGGTATGCTCGCATCATATTATTAGGCCCTACTAAGCAGTTTCAGAATAAATCAGGGTGGTTTTTTTCATTTGTTTTTTGGTGGTGGTCACGGTACTGACCAAGAATGTCAAAAGGGATCGTGGGCCAAAAAGGTTGAGAACCAGTGACAGAGTGTCTGGATTAGTAAGGGCACCAGTTGTATCTGGATTACGGGGTTCACTATAAAACGCAGATAGTCTCAAATTACCTGGATATACATACTATGCGCAGGTGTGCCACCTGTGATAACTGGATTTTAAGGGTGTAGGTAGTATCTCGGGAGGCCTTATTTAGAACACAACAAACATGACAAAGGGATTACATGCCTATTGGAGGAATAATGTATTTAATTAAATTATTAGGCCAAACAAAACCCGGATGGCACACATAGTGTTTAAGTACAAGCATGGAATGGTACAAGTGATCTTGATGATAGTCTCCCGACCATAAAACTAAACGACCGACTATAAAACTATAGAACCCAACGCTCAGAACGTAGGCCTATTACCTGGATACAGTATGTGCATGGGCAGCCTATTACCTGGATACAGTATGTGCATGGGCAGTGGCGGCACCAGCATCAACATTTTAAAGGAGGAAAACGGGGAGGCGGGGCAATAAAAGAATCGGGGGAGACATTTTAAAGCTAATTTTAAGTTACTTTCAGTTTTGACATTAAAATACAACTTTTGTATTAGTTGGGGTACAAAATGGGTAGGGACATGAGCTGACAGGGGTAACTGGGGGAGGGGATATTAAGGCAATCCAGATACTCTGAATATTTTAAGTATTCCTACACCTGAATAACCATTCAGGTGTCCATTCAGGTGTCCTTATTAATACACGTAGGCCCTAATAGCCGCATACACAGTTATCACGGGTGCCCTTAATATTCGATTCAAGATAAACCACATAGTCCATGGAGGTCCTATATTGGATCACTAATACACTATCTTGATTATTAAAGTACATGGGGTGGTACCTGAATAATCTAGGGCACCATGTGTTATACATGCATGGCATACATGGATTTATTAAGGGCACATGGTATATATGGATTATTAAGGGCACTGTGGTACCAATGTCAGTATTAAGGGCACCTAGGATACATGGAGTATCAACGACATACTCTTGCTGTTTTACAATACCCTCATATCTTTATACGTTTTGATGTGACTAACCACCCGCTATTATAGCTTCGGCACCTATACCTGCGCTTTCCATTATAAACTGGATATAATACGGGCACATTGGTATGGATATATGCCGGCAAATGCGGTACCTGGGTTATTAAGGCCATCTGTGAGGGGTAGGGCTTTAGGCCTATGGGCAACCGGTGTATTAAGAACACGTGGAGTACTTGGATTAGGACCATGGGTATCTGTAAAGAGCACATTGGGCCTAGGCGCATGGTGTATTAAGGGTACCATGTCACTTACATTATATCAAGGGCATATGTACCTGAAAAAGGACATACTCTTGATATTTATATAAACATTTATAACGCTTTGATATTACTCACCTCTGCCATGTCTGCCTATTGTATGACTGAATACTGCCCGCTATCTTCGGCACCCGCGATTAATTCAAGTTACTTGAATGATAAAGTAAGGGCACCTGGGTATCTCGATATAACGGCACACTGCAGTACCGTACCTGGATTATGTGGTATCCGGTGCCATGGCACCTGTGGTAACTGGATTAGGGGTAGGGCTTAGGCCTATGGGGTCCCTGGATATGGGCCATTCCACAGAAATGGGACCACTTCAGCTTTGGAAAATTATGAAAATAAATTGTTTCAAATCTGCTTACTTTGATTGTTTTTGATGACCCAATATGCTAAAGTTACTAGAACAATAATGTTTGCGAACACCACTGCTCACATTTTTACGCACGAAACCATGTAATTCAGGTGTTTTATATGTTTTTTTTCACTCGGTGAACGGCGTTATCTAGTGTCATATTGCATTGTCAGTCATAACATCCCTAACTAAGTCCGAATATGATATTCAAATTATTGTTTTTTTGTCGTTGAGAGGTCTCCCCATAACAATATTTGACAAGCTATGCGACAGAAGAATGAATTTCATTTTTTAGCCTCAACAAATCTCTTGCTATGAATCAACGCTTTTGACAACTATGTGCTTTCAATTTTGTACCTTTTTCCAAAACTTGTTTTGTCAATTTTACTCTAGTAGAAGAATATTCCCTTCTGTAATGTATCAATTGTCAAATTTTCTTTAAGCCCAACATTGAAATTGTATGTCATTATATAAAGATAACTTTATATGCTATTTTTAATGGTATTATTCTTGGATAACGCCGTTCACGTGTATGCCAGTTATGGGATTGAAACAAAGATAAAACAATTGAAACTGACATAAATCATGTAGCTGTTGGAGAAACTTTATTTGTTATATCAATTTTAATACGAAAAAATGATTTAAACCATACATTTGGGCTGAATTTCCCAATATTGACCGTCAAACAGTGGTCAAATATTTAATTTTCACTTTAAATGTTTTATATAGCTTGCATTTTCGTTTAAAAGGGGTATGTACCATTACATTAACTATTGTATTAAATTACATGCACACTGCATCGCATATTGTGAAGTTGTTCTCTTTTTTTGATTGATATGGACATTTTAGGGTAAATTCCGTTATCCCTGTGAACAGCGTTATTTATGGTTATCCTGACATACACACGCGAAATAAGCCTGACGAAAACACATGCTCAATACTTGCTAAATAGAGCGATTTCGCTATGTGTAGCGCGGTAGTAAACACTCATATGTGTGGACTATGAGCCATATATTTGGTTTGGTTCACAAAGTGAAATGTGTTATATAGAACACAAAAGAAGAAGCAAACTCACTGTTTTCAATGTTTCGCTGCTGTATCTAGACTTCTCAAAGATTTTCCAAAGAAGAAAGATTGTGCTCTTGCAATATTTTCTTCAAATGAGGGTGATAACACTTTACAGGATAACGCCGTTCACGATAACGCCGATCCCATTTGTATTCGTTTTCGTCCCTTTCTGACCTTCTGCAAGCCGTGTAGTTGAATTTCTATTTTTTTCTCGATACATTTAGTATAAGAACCAATAGACCTATAACATAATACCTTTCAAAGTTAACAGGATACCTACTTCCCAGAGAAACATCGATAACGGAAATTACAAGCTTAAAACAGTCGTTTTAAATAATGAACTTCAACATTTTTTATAAGCCAAATGATGTGCCAGAGACTTTCGAGGTGCTATAATTTCAATAGCGTGGTCGGTTTGCTACGCGATTGCTCATAAACTATTGCATATTTAGAACATTCAGTTTATAATGATATATCAGGTGTACGGATATCGGAAACTACACACATTTCGTGGAAAGTTCATTTTAATTTAAAAGTGCACATTAAATTTACTGTATGCAGAAATTAATGCCTTTATATATTTTGTTGGTACCTTTGCTTGATTTATTCGTGACAACCCTTACCATACGTTCAGGCTTATTTAGCATGAATTTAAACAGAAATAACTTTCAGGCTAATAACTAAACCAGAATATAAATTCTGGTTAAGATTCAGGCTTATTTAGCATGAATTTAAACAGAAATAATGTTCAGGCTAATAAATTAACCAGAATATAAATTCTGGTTTATAATAAGCATGAATCATACCACGAAGCCAATTTCAGGCTAATGTCTTAGCCAGAATTTGTATTCTGTCTAAGACATAAGCCATATTTTTAATTCTGGTTAAGGCATTAGCCTGAATTTTTATTCTGGCCAACAACCTTAGCCAGAATTAATATTCTGTCTAAGACATAAGCCAGATGTTTATATTCTGGTTAAGTCATATTAGCCAGAATTGTATTCAGGTTAATAATATAATAAACAAAATAAAAATTCTGGCTAAGTACAATGTCACATGACCTGTTTTATAACCTTTAACCTCAAGGCCTTGAACAGTCATGCTATCATATTTAAAAATGGCTGATATCAGTTGGAACATGGTTGGAACTATAGTGTGAATAAAGTGAATACATTTAAGGAAGGAGTTGTGTGTCTGCATTATTTTGAGGGCATGTATGATCCAGTTGATCACATTAGTTGTTGAGTGATTTTTAACAATGCTGCTGTGTGCTTTGGTCAGGTATGTGTGCTTTTATAGTTATGATCAAGCTATAATTTAAAAGTATAAGCTTATAGAAGCATTATTCTTTTATACATTGTAGATTTATTTTGAACCACTGGTTTGTAGGCCTATGATGTCCTGTATGTTGTTGAACATTTCATGACTGTGTTTATTTAATAATAGAGCAACCCTATAGGCCTATCAGATAATGGTTTAATTATTGAATTCAGGATTTTTTAGTGACTTACCTTTTATTTTTTAGCAAGCTGCAAGGTGAATATGTTCTCATTCTTTTGCAATGAAACACTTATTTACATGCAGCTATTATGCACTTATCAATTGCATCCCCGGCCCCAGGGGCCCCAGGGATAACGGGATTAGGGCCGGGACGTCCAAATGGCAATGTGAGGTCCCGGGTACAGTCGTGTACGGTCCCTGCAGGGTGGGCACCATTTTGTGTACGTCCCACTACAATCCCGGCCCCCCTTGGCCGGGAAAAATTGTACAGTCTGCCTCGATCCCTTACCCAGGACAAAGTGTGATGCGCCCCGGCTGCAGTCCTCGGGATGCGATTTCCTTCTGCAACCATTAACGGGATGCATTTGTATGTATGTTCCCTATGTGCTATAGGCTTATTCCGTTAAGCGCATCGCATCCCTGGCTTTGTGTATTCTTAACGTACGTCCCCACTACATGCCCCTGCTAGCCGGGCACCGGATTTTTTTTGTATATTCGTGTACAGTCCCCGCATGGTCCCTGCCATGTCCTGGGTCCCCGGGCTTGCAATTGATAAGTGCATTACAGGGATGCATCACAGAGAGCCATAGAGAAACCACAATGGCAATTGGCAAAAGACCGGAAAATTACTGGCAACTGACGTCTATAAACCATGCTGTTTGCATGTGTAAAGCACATGATATATTTCTGGCTAATATTTCAGGCTAATATTTCAGGCTAAAATTCAGGCTAAAATTCAGGCTAATATTTCAGGATAATATTTCAAGCTAATATTTCAGGCTAATATTTCAAGCTTATATTTCAGGCTGATATTCAGGCTAATATTTCAGGCTGTTAATTCAGGCCTGAATTTAACCTTTCATGCTTATCTAATTTAAATATTTCGGGGTTTTTTCTGGTTAGCGCAATGCTAATTTTATTTCAGGCTAATATTTCAGGCTAATATATCGGGCTAATATTTCAGGTTAATATTTCAGGCTAATATTTCAGGCTAATATTTCTGGCTAATATTTCTGGCTGATATTTCTGGCTAATATTTCAGGCCTAAATTAAACCTTTCAGGCTTATCTAATTTAAATATTTCGGGGTTTTTTCTGGTTAGTGCAATGCTAATTATTTCAGGCCTTTTCTTAACAACTAAATTCAGGCTTAATTCAGGCCTGACACTTCGGTAAGGGAAGACCTTAGAAAAACTTGAATTGAGAGTCAAATCCAACAGTTTAAAATTGCGACATCTGGTCGAGGAAACCGTGTTTTTGTGGTTTTGGGGGCCTTTCAGTGTAAATTTGAACCTGATAATGTCATTTAAAGCATGGCAAACCATGGTGTTCCGAGTAGAACTCATCAAGTTCTAGCATAATATTTAAAAAAAAGTGTGATATATACTTATAGTAAGATTTCCCGGATCAAAGAATGATAAAAAGCCAAGTGGTCCCATTTTTGTGGAATTGCCCATATATTGGGACAACGGATACCTGCATTTCAGGTCACATGGCAGGCCTACATAGGTATCTGAAAAGACAAAGGTAGGCCTACCTACTTTAAGGCACATGTACATGTTTACTGGATTATCAAAAGCACCTGTGATATTCGGATTATTTAGGGCCCGTCTGGATTATGTATACATGTAGGACATGTTCTTGATATTGTATCAAATTTTCTTACGCTTTGTTTACTTACCTCCCCGTGAAATCTTCTAGCGGGTACGCGCAAAGCGCGGATACCCGCTAGTATACACTAATTTCTTTACCTTTATTCACTCTCCATGCCAAAATGATGAAGCAAGTAAATTGTCAAAGACAATCACAAACAATCATTGATACAAAATGTCATCATCTTTCTACAGCCAAGCTATGTTCACTAATTTCTTTACCTTATTCACTCTCCATGCCAAAATAATGAAGCAAATAAATTGTCAAAGACAATCACAAACAATCATTGATACAAAATGTCATCATCTTTCTACAGCCAAGCTATGTTCACTAATTTCTTTACCTTATTCACTCCATGCCAAAATGATGAAGCAAGTAAATTGTCAAAGACAATCACAAACAATCATTGATACAAAATATCATCATCTTTCTACAGCCAAGCTATGTTCACTAATTTCTTTACCTTATTCACTCTCCATGCCAAAATGATGAAGCAAATAAATTGTCAAAGACAATCACAACAAACATTGATGCAGAAACGTGTTGTCTTCCTGCGCCTGGCCTGGTGGTGAATAAAACGGGAAAACCCAAGTTTATTGCCAGCGTCACTAATAACACAGCCACATGGTTATGAATCAGCCTATCAACCTGTATGCTGATTCCCTCAATACAACCAATATACTACACTATATCAGTGAAGCTCATTGAAGCATAAAAGCTATTGTGCTAAAGTACCATTGTACCACTGAGGAGAACCTTTGAACATTCCAATCTCTAACATGCCCTATGTGACCCAAACAAACAACAGAATATAGGAGGGTCATTTAAAAGGTTCTACCTCTCCACACTTATTTTACTATTGCACAAATTAGCATAAATTTCCCCATGAGGGTAAATCTCATGCTGAGGTACCTTCTTTTTACTGAATTGAAAATCAAAGGCCCATTATTAAGTGCATAGGAAAAAGTTTAAAAGTTCAAAATATCTCAAAGGTGATAATCATTTGTTACTGCTGTAGATGCTAAAAGATCTAAAATATTCAATTTGATGAGCAAAACACTTCAATTGTATAACTAGTATAGGACCAAATCAGAACAACCATCAAGTTTACAGTCAGCACGCAGGTATCGCTTTCAATGAGTGACCTTGCCGATTTCTAACCCACACAAAGATCGATTTCAGGATGTCAACCTTGCGCTAAAACCTTACGAGAAGTTTGTTTTCCCTGAATTAATTGAGGTAGGGTTAGCTGGCAGCCATGATGGCGAAGTATGTGGATTGTTCGTAATTTTCTCTATAATATGATGCCAAATCTGACATATTTGGTCCACAAACAGTGATTTTATCGCTAATTTTAGAATTTAACAACTTTCGTGACTTTGCTTCTTGTAACCATTCACTTGACCGGACTAAAATTTGTACGATATTTTAAGAGCAATTTCCGTACTAACGGAATTTTAAGCTTTAATTTCATATTAAAAACATTGTGGCCCGACTTCTTTTTTGATAAGAAAAACCGAGTCTGATTTTCACCGATTTTCGTTCAGAAAACGAAACTTACGATCCCCCGTTAGGCCTCGCCAACTTGAGTTTTAGTTTCTTGTAACCCGCCCGCGCTTCATTTTCATATGCCCGCGTTTGAATTCATTATTGAAATTTTGGAGAAAAAAATACCGTTTTTGCAATGAAAACGTCCGAATTCATGCATTTTGTGTGATGAAATTGTGAAAAATTATTTTGACGAGAAAAAAATATCATATGAAATTGTGCAGAGCAGAAGGATCGATTTCGAACCCCGGACCTCTCGTTCTCCAAGCGAATGCTTTACCATCTGAGCTATCAAGCTAAACTAGTTATATCCGTGAAATTTAAACACTTCATCAACAACCCATGGATGCTACGAAATGAATTTAGCTCGAGACAAGATTCGAGGAGCTATATTATAACCATTCACTTGACCGGACTAAATAATGTTATAATATTTTAAGCATGTTTCTAGTTACAAAAGACTATGAATATTATGATACCATGGATAAAATTGGTGCCTGATTCTTCAGAAGTGACTTTTTTACCGTGGATTTGGCTTTAGTTTCGTCAAGTTTTTCTTGAATTCGGTCTGTGTGATTGGAATAATTTGCACCGAAAATACAACATGTCATGAAGTTCACAGGTAATATTAGATATATTATATGCATCACATGCCTTTTTATTTACAAATTCATGGCAAATGTTTTTGAAATGTGTGATTATAATCATGAAAAGAGCTCATTTACATCGTGCTATCATGAGGTCAACTGTAACTACGAAGCGGCCGTATCGCTACAGGTGAGTACTTCCGGTCGCTGTGAGTGGGTTAGAAAAACAACGGCTTTGAGTGCGGCTGCATACTGACTGTTTAAAGGTATATTATGTGATCTTTTCTAGAATCCTCGAAACAAATTGGAAGCAGATTTTCTTGCAGATTTAAATTTCTGATCATAAATCATGAATATATTCCAAGTTAAGGAGTGATCAATTCCTAATTACCTCAAAGTCATGGTTTTAGAGTGATTTTAGAGTAAAAAATAAAATTGTTAGTTAACCTGACAGTTTATTTTCACTCTAAAACCAGATTTTGAAGTAATTAAGAATAGTATCGCCCTGTAACTTGGATTGTATGTACGATTTATGATCAGAAATGTAAATCTGCAAGAAAATCTGCTTCTATTTTTTTTTTTGAGGATTGAGGGTGCCCCCTGGAAAATATCACATAATATACCTTTAACACTATGAAAGAGTAGGAGAATAGCAACCTATCTGGACAACTGTTATGAATTTTTGAGTAAGAAAAAATAGTTAAGTGACAATGATTGAGTTTTAATCCATATGGATAACTGTTGCATATAACAATGAAGCCAGAACATTGACAACAGATTATCATCAAATCAATTCATTTTCATTTCTTAAGTACCCTTATATGGTCAGAAGTCACAAACTGGTCCAAAAAAAATGTTTCCCTTTTAATAATGTTGATAAATGCACCAATTCTGATTAAACGGAACAAAACTTAAGTTTTACATACTTAATGACCCACAAACTATATATTGTTGGAAAGCTTATGATTCAAGGTTTTTCATTTTTGCAAAAAAGAATCAAATTATACAGGGTGTGTAAAATTTGACAGGGTGGAACATAAAAAAGTTGATCGTTTTTGTTCCTCACAAAATATTTTGATAGTTTGTACAATTAGGGTTTAGCTGAAGATAGTCACCAAAATCAGAATAACCGCAGAAGGTGCTACCAAATTTGCTAAGAATCACTTGCCCAAAATGTACACAGGAAAAGGACAGGGTGTCTAAAATTACGATGAAATAATGCATAAAATGAAGGTTTGTATATAGGTTGGGGCGGACCTACGTCACGCCGGTGAAAACAAATCAAACGCCAGTGAAAACAAAAACAAAAACAACTTGCGCAGATCAATCAATTAAGGCAACCGCACATTGCGCCTACTGCGGATCAAGTGCGTAACGACGCTCAGCGTTGAGTGCGTGCATGGAATGTTTTGTTTCTGAAACACTGGTTGCCAAGCAAATTTGCTAAAAATAACTCAAGGTTCCCGTATGTCCGCCCCTTCCTATAATATTCTATGAAATTTAGTTAGCATGGACTATTTAATTTAAAAGAAAATAGTTATCAAAATGAACTATATGAATATCGTTAAAGTTCCTTTTATTTTGAATACAGGGTGGTCCAAAATAGGTCTAAATAGCAAATTGTTCATAAATCTATGAACAATTCGTGAAGAAACACTTCTGGCTTAGAAAAGGACCGAAGAGTCACACAAATGAAATAGAGAGACTGCGATTTGGCCATTGTTTAATCAATAAAATGAATAAAACTGTGTATTTTTTACATTAAAACACTCCCTGAATTGAACATCATATTCTAGTAGAGAATGTCTAGATAACAATTCAATATCATTATTCATAGTAGCAGGCACATGTTATTAACATATATGAGAAGTTTGAAAACTTGGCATCAATTTCAAAAGTTCTAGTTTTCCGCTATTTTGTGTAGAAACCTATGGGCGCCACATCCACCGGCGCCACATCCACCGGCGCCACATCCACCGGCGCCACATCCACCGGCGCCACATCCACCGGCGCCACATCCACCGGCGCCACATCCACCGGCGCCACATCCACCGGCGCCACATCCACCGGCCCCACTCGACGTTTAGATTGATAACCTCACTGTTGCTAAACATGTGGCTTTAATTCTTTTTTTATTCGGTAGCTGGATAAATTGTCTTTAATATGATACCAAAAATGTTATGTTTTGTTGACAACTTCTATTTAAAATAGAGACACGTATCACGATTTTTTGAAACAGCCCCACCTTATTTGATACCTATTATTGACTTCTGACCAAATGTGATATCACTAATCAAAGGCATGAAACATCAACATCAAATCATGACTACAAATTGGTTTGCCCCTCAATCATCTTACTTTGTTCATCTTACGCTGTACAGTGACTTCAGAGCATGTCTATGAAGTCTTAGGGACAACAGTAATGCAACACATGCTGGACTGCACAAGAAATCTTCTTTGGGGATCACTAACATTGATTTCACAAAACAATTGTTAAGAACCACATGATCCTAATTTATGTGAATAATTATTGTATCACAGTCTTATTTATGTATTTTCAGACATCCTGCCACTGACCATGATGATGGGAACCACTTTATCCAACACAAAGCCGACCAGTCTGTGCAGCATTTGATCACCACCAAAGCCAACACATTGCATTCGATATCATAAGGTACTACAGCTCTGTACGTGGACTCTGTTCATACAGTGATGTCAGAGAGTATTCAAGTGATTGGAGCCAGACCCAATAACCAGGATAATCTGTACAGCCTGTGAGGCTGTGATCATAGTGATCACCATCAAGGCAATATCAAAAGGTAATTACAGCTCCTAACATGGAATAAGGGTGATTTTTTTTCTACCACAACGCAGGCCCGTGCCGGCCCGTGCTAAAGGGTATCAAAATCGCCAATTTCAGAAATTGCCATTTTACAAACAGTTTTGGACCGTCTAATAATAATATTAGTGAACACCAAACCATTCTGTGAAAAATTATGAAACAAGGCATGTATCCGATTTGATTCAAATCTAACTATCAATATCTCACAATTTGCTACTGGTGTCTTGGTTGATCACTTGCATTGACCCAAGGGGTATTTACCAATTATAAAATAATTAGTGATTAGACCTTAATTTTTTAGCTAGCCTAAACTGGGTATGAATTTTCCAATAAAAGTAGATCTGAAATTCATGTAGGTAGATGAGAGCGGGACGTGTACGCCCTTGGTGTAGGTTCACCACCATGTGCTTCTCATCAGTGCGGCCAAGGGTTGAATTTGACGAACGCGCAATATATTCCGCTGTTTGTTGCGAGCTTCCCATGGTAACATATGGCATATCTCCATATAATGTTTGTCAAATGATCATCTAAAAACCAGTTTTACATCACAAAAGTGACTTAATTCTTCCATTTTTGATATTGATTTTTTATATTCGTACAGCAGATTTTTTTATAAATCATCTTTAGGTAGTAATGGGATTTTCTATGGATTTGATGCAGTTATAAACCCAACATTATATGTGAGACACGCATGGTTACCAGGTCAATGACTCTTTCATGATTGGGCATATTTGCCCATGGGGATTTACATGATCAAGATGTATAATTTAAGTTAAAATTGTAAATCACTTCCTGTAGCCTATTTGTAATTATGAAAATTGGTCCATTCAATCTATAAAATAGACGTCTCTAGGCCATTCGAAATGAAAATGAAATGAAAATGAGGCGAACACTCCAATTGGGCATGAGGGGTGAGGGGCATAATCGATTATTTTTTGTTTATATACAGAGAGTGCAACTGCCCCCTCTATAGTTACGCCCCTGTGTAGGTATACATTAACCCTTACAGCCCCGCACCCCATGAAATCCCATTTCCCAGCCTGTCGGTTCCACCTGGCGCTGAGGTTTTTGGGTGAAATAATGGCCCCGGGCTACATAGCTGGGCAAATACACTCGCCCAGCATAGCTCCCCCCGTGGCTCAGTTGGTAGAGCGTTCGACCCCGGGGCGTGGCACCTCTTGTTGTGTGTGTTTTTTTTGCTTGAAAAAAAATTCGTTGGAAAATCCTTCAAAAGTGTTAGGGTTAATATTAGAATTGCTTTTGGTACCTATGAATTGAAAACCAAAGGCCCATTAAGTGCACAGAAAAGTTCAAAATAACTCGAATGCAGTAGCGTATCTCCCAGGGGTCGGGGGGGGGGGGGGGGGGGGGGGGGAGCCCCTAATCGCTTTGACAGGGAAGAATAGCTCAAACTACTGAGCTAAAAGGTGAAAGTGAATTACTTATTTTCTGTCAATGGGGTGTGTGTGTGTGGGGGGGGGGGGGGGGGGCGGAGGGGTCCAATTTGAGTCAGGTCAGTTTAGATTTTGGCTCTAAAGAAGCTTGTCCAATAAAATTAAAAAAAACATTTTTGGGAGACATGCGTGCGAAATTTCATCTTTGAACTTTTGACCATCAAAATTTCATGTCCCCCCTCTTTGCCAGAATAAAATTTCGCGTCCCCCCTTCATGTTTAAAAAAAAATTGTGTCCCCCCCCCCCCTGATTTCCTCCATCCGCCCCCTGGCGTAAATAGTGATCGCTCCCTAAATGGCCTAAAATAGGACTAGATTAAAATGTTGTTTCAATTTTTAATCATTCTTTTCTGTTACAATATCATAAACTTTGAATAATATATTTGGGATGAGAACCCTCTTAGTTGAGCTAGTAAATTGAATAACATATTCATTTAAAGACTCATAGACAAACTGGGTGAATGAAAAAAATATATATACAAATATATATAAGCATTTCGAACCATCCCTCTCGGTATCGTGTCTAGAAAAAAACCTTCGACCAAAGAGGCTTTGTTTACATGGGCACCAGAATTACGAGCACTATAATATACAACAATTGTGTTGAGAGTTTATCACCATCAAATATTGATAAATGTTGGCCTATATATAAGTATTTTTAGCAGTATAGGGTTGTGACGTGGTTTACTCCAAACCGGCGCAAAAAAAGGAACTATTAAAAACCGATAGCAAGAGTGTAAGTGAATGGAATAAAATATAAATACTCAAACAAATTAGCATAAGATAAGGCTTGTCAAAATGCATAGCTTTTGAATTCCTTTCTATAGCCAGACTATGTATGTCCTTACCTTTATTCACAGTCCATGCCAAAAAGATGGTCAAAGCAAATAAATTGTCAAATGAAAAAAATCCACAAACAATAATGTTGATACAAAAAACAATTTTATGCAGAAATATATAATGTGTCCTCTTGCCTGTTGTTTGGTGAATATGAAATGGAAAAACCCGGCTTATTTGCATAGAGATGTTATCATTACATGAATCAGCCTATCAACTTATCTGATGGTTCCCTGTTTTTTTTCTAGTCTGGAAGGGGGGGGGGGGGGGGGGCGGCACTCTTACTCAAATACAAATGTGTAAGAATCTGTGTGAATAATAACATGAGATAAGGGTGTGTTTTTTTAGGATAGGACAACACAGGCCCTCGGTATCAAAATCCCCCGATTTCGGAGAATATATGCATTTCCACCATTCACGTGTAAATGCTAATTGTGTGAGGCCATATGACTTTCAGTAGGCGCAAAAGGTCATCGACCTATTACAGGTTGTTTACGCGTTAGTTGCTCTATAGCTGTCGATGACCGGTCATATATAGGTTATGTCTGGTAATGGCGCGCGGCTTTCCGGTCGGTATCCTTTGTACGCGGCAATTGCGCGTCACGCTTGGTTTGTTGTTGATGCATGGCGCAGGTTGCACCTGGCGTGATTACGTGCTTCAGGTTGTGTGTTCATCATTCACTGTTTTGATTTTCATGAGTTTGGTTTGGCCTCCCTCCCGCCCCTCACCCTCCTCCAAAGGGTAAGAGATGGGGGGAAAGCTTAACACCTCGTTATTGGGGTCCTTGTTGTCGTATATTGCTGATAAATAGTGGGATGGTATGGAGGTTGGAGGATTGAGCCTGCCCTTGCCACAATTTGACACACATTTGACATATGTCAAAATCATGTCAAATGGAAAGTAGTGAATTGGGACATTCATTTGACATAGTTTTGACATGAATTTGACATATGTCAAAACTGTGTCAAATGTTTAGTTTTATGTCAAAATTGTGTCAAATTCCACTATGTCAAATCTGTGTCAAAACTGTGTCAAATGAATGTCCCAATTCACTACTTTTCGTTTGACATGATTTTGACATATGTCAAATTTATGTCAAAATCATGTCAAAATTGTATCAAATCTCTAACTATGTCAAAACTGTGTCAAAACTATGTCAAATGAATGTCCCAATTCACTACTTTTCATTTGACATGAATTTGACATATGTCAAATTTATGTCAAATTCTTCAAGAATACGCTCCTCCACTATGTCAAATATGTGTCAAATCGATTGTGTCAAATTTATGTCAAATTCTGCAAGAATACGCTCGTCCACTATGTCAAATATGTGTCAAATCGATTGTGTCAAATTTATGTCAAATTCTGCAAGAATACGCTCGTCCACTATGTCAAATATGTGTCAAATCGATTGTGTCAAATTTATGTCAAATTCTGCAAGAATATACGCTCTTCCACTATGTCAAATATGTGTCAAATCGATTGTGTCAAATTTATGTCAAATTCTGCAAGAATACGCTCGTCCACTATGTCAAATATGTGTCAAATCGATTGTGTCAAATTTATGTCAAATTCTGCAAGAATATACGCTCTTCCACTATGTCAAATGTGTGTCAAATATATTGTGTCAAATTTATGTCAAATTCTGCAAGAATACACGCTCTTCCACTATGTCAAATGTGTGTCAAATCGATTGTGTCAAATTTATGTCAAATTCTGAAGAACACGCTCTTCCACTATGTCAAATGTGTGTCAAATCCATTGTATCAAATTTATGTCAAAGACAGCAGGAATTTCTCTCCTATAGATAATATTGCCTGCATGATATTGTCATTCATTTCAACAACACATTAGTGACAATTTCATTTCAAACACTGAACAAAATTATCAAATCTTTCAGCAAGTGGGATCAGTCCAGAATAGGCATCTTAAAAATGCTGTAGTTTGATCAGTTCTAAATTGGCGAGAAATATTTGGTTTTTATCTATCTCGCATACAAAAGTAATCCAAGTGTACAATGACACTGCGCGCCATGCGAGCGTTTTGCGCGCAACACTCTTATGATTTCATGCGCTGTTGTAAACAGGTTTCGCCAATTTGGAACTGACTGAACTATAGTATTGTTTTAGCTGTTTGAATCGTGCAAGTTAGGCATCCTTGCTATCAGTATCAAATCCTACATGTAAACGAAAACTTGATATACATTTGAACATGGCAGAGTGCAATAGTTGTAGAACACATACATGTATGGCAAATTATACTATTTTGCTCATCACAAATAAACAGTAATAGCTATACAGTTGATTTTCACTGGTTCAATCTCATTTATTAAAACAATTCTGAATGAAGTAGGTCTTAGCACTTGATCCATTTTGTGCATTTGGACAAACAACTTTTGAAAAACATGCTCTGCTTTAATGTTACACAAAGAGTCAGTCCTATTCTCCTCTTGTTCAAAACCAAAAAAGTGTTGCTTTACAGGAGCTAATAGAACTGTAGAATAATATTGTTAGATCACATCTTCAAAACGTTCAATGATTCTGCTGCCTGCCATGGTGGAGTTAGCACTTTTCATAAATGTATCTGCTTACATCTGGAGGCTTGATCTTGAGTTGGTTGACACTGACAGCACATACTGCGAGAAAAGAAAACCGTACAAAGGGTTAGGAAAATTGTGAAAACTACAAAATGTTTCATGTTTGAAAAACAAGTCATCATCATGTGCAAAGATTTTAGAGCAAGATGTCATTTACTTGCTATAAAAAAACTATATATTTACTTGTGTGTCAAAATTGAGTAATAATATATAATTAAAGTCCATGCTAGGAACATTTCATGAATGAAAGTTGTTCTCAGTATATATATGTACGAGGGGGTATCAAAAAGTTTTAGAAAACACCCAGAAGTGAAGGAGCCAGAAACTTCATTTTGTTTCAGACATCTTTACTAAGTCCCTGTGCAAAGTTACACATTTTTCCTACTATTTATTACCTGTTCACAGACCGCCATTGTAGAGATCCTCTGATTGACCGCCATTGATAGATTCTCAGATTGCCTCAGATTGTGTTATTCCCAAAACAGCAATAAATAGTTTAAAGTGTTGACAGAAAGGGTCAAAGGTCATGTATGGGTCATTAGAGGTCAATCTGTGTACACCCCATATTACCCATAAGTTTATGAATTCCGTTTCCGGCAGCCTGGTGCTAAGCATTGGTTTCCAGTTTCCAATACGATTTATTCCGTTAAAATATACTACCGGGTTCCAAATTGTCGGTTCCTTTCATCTATGCTTAGCACCAGGCTGCTCAAAACGAGATTCTAAGTTTATTGTCACCAAGCTTGTTTGTAATGACCTTTGACCCCTTTCTGTCAAAACTTTAAACTATTTATTGCTGTTTTGGGAATAACACAATCTGAGGCAATCTGAGAATCTATCAATGGTGGTCAATCTGAGGATCTCTACAATGGTGGTCTGTGGACAGGTAATAAATAGTAGGAAAAATGTGTAACTTTGCACAGGGACTTTAGTAAAGATGTCTGAAGGATCACATATCAAAATAAAGTTTCTGGCTCCTTCACTTCTGGGTGTTTTCTAAAACTTTTTGATACCCCCTCGTATATTGGTCATATGTTTTACTAATGATATTTAAAGGTAGATGACCCGATCACATTTTCGTAACACAGAATTATTTCAAACATACGGAAATTTTCATATCATATGAAAGCTCGTATTTTTCTCATCATCATACTGAAATTTGACGGCCTAAATCAGTATAATTACGGAGAAATCGATGAAATAACGTCGAATTACCGCGAATGGTGGTAACCACCGATATAGTTTGTGTACTACTCAATGGGTACAGTTCACAGCATCTTGTGCGTCTAAAATAAGAACCATAGAGCTATGCAACTCAAACTTTGGAACACAATTTTTTTAAGGATGACCTTTCATGTAAAATAGAAAACTTCAAGTTGAAAATCGGAACATCTACCTTTAAGACAACTAAAATGAGACTGCACCAGTAGCGTAACTTTGAATGATGGATGAGAGGGCACAGGCCTGTTGTCGGGGGGGGGGGGGGGGGGATAAACAACTTCTGTCTGTTAATGATACATAGCCCTGGTAAAGTCGCCAGTTTTCGGTCAACACCTATTTTCGGTCACTTTCGCCCAAATCGTATTTATAACTGCATCGGTTGTCGCCATTTTAAAGCAATACTGGGATGCATCAACTATGCGGCAGTTTCTTAGCCGTCAGATTATAACAACGAGGTAATTTTCATTACACGATTTGGGCGAAAGTGACCGAAAATAGGTGCTGACCGAAAACTGGTGACTTTACCCTACCCCTGAACTTCGCACATCTTACATCCGCCATTTAAACATAAACAAAACAGCAGAGCATAGATATTCATCAATTACTTCAAATGCAGACTAATGAAATTTAACCGAGGGAGAGAAAATTTGGCCCATTTTTCTTCTCTGATAGTTTAATTGTGAAAAACCAAACTAGGGAGTTTTAGGGTTAACAAACATCTTTCTTCATGTTTTGTCCCCTGATAGTAAGTTTAATCATGGTTTAATTGGCAAAAGCCCGGCAAGGGAGAGTTGGGGGTTAATGGAAATTGGTGTTTCGGTAAAAAGTACAACAAGATCTTGTCTGAGAATATCGCAAATGTCTCAACTAGGACAATTTATTTTGTATGTACCTTTTTAATGTATGCTTAAAAGTCATCCATTTCAGTCTGCAGTTGTATGTTTTTGGTGTCTTAATTCTTGTAATTCTGCATGTTTCCTTTGGCCTTATCAGATGCTCCATCTCCCCAGTCAGTGGCATCCTGCTGAAAAGATGATACACATTATATATTAAATACAAAAATTTGAATATGAACTTAATAACCCCCAACCCACAAAAAACAAAAACCCAGTTGTACTGACCCAACCGACCTGTTGTATAAATTGGCGAAAATAAATACAGATCTTTATTATTTAATGCGGTAATTTTTAAAGAAAAAAGTAAAGGCCCAATTTTCCAATTACCGATCGATCAACCTAGGTCCATTTTCATGTACAACAGTGTATGTGCATTACAGTGCGTGTGCCGTGATACGGCAATGTGAATGTTGGTGTTACAGTGACGAAATAGAGCTACTGTATTTAAAAATGAAATTATAAGGCCAAGTAAAAAAACAAAAACCAGTTTCTCGTCTCCACACGCATCAATTTCCAGGAATTCTATATTTTTTTCTTTTTCTGTATTTTGTCCATACATATAATTTAGTGCATTGAAAATTGTATTATTAATAGTCACTCGGCACCGTCCGCAACCCATTGGCATGGAGTTTTTTTCATTATGATTCAGGTCTCATTAATCATAAGCCATCCCGTGGTATATCAAAACAAAAATGTGTCTATCACAGCGTCATGATCCAAGCGCTTGATCATTACAAAGGTTGAGCGTGTCCTTGCATGCATTGCATTCCAAAACAGCAGCAACGCGGCGTGGGGTCTTGTTGATTAGGGCCGCGATTGGTCAACCCAGAGAAGATCTTGTCACATGAACATTGGTTGTCACATGAACAAGGTTTCTCTCCAGTATGAATTCTTTCATGTTTGGTCTTATAACCCGACCCAGAGAAGGTCTTGTCATCACAGTATGAACATTGGTAAGGTTTCTCTCCGGTATGAATTCTTTCAAGTTAAATGGTCTTAATCTTATTACCCGACCCAGAGAAGGTCTTGTCACAGTATGAACATTTAAGGTTTCTCTTTGGTATGAATTCTTTCATGTTTGGTCTTATTTCCCGACCAAGAGAAGGTCTTGTCACAGTATGAACAGTGGTAATGTTTCTCTCCGGTATGAATTCTTTCATGTTTGGTCTTATTACCCGACCCAGAGTAGGCCTTGTCACAGTATGAACATTGGTAAGGTTTCAGCATTTCGGTACATGTCATTCATTGTACATACTGTTAGTTTAATAATACTGTACATCACTACATGTAATTGTAATGGTCACAATTACTGGCTCGAAATTGCATCAAAATTGGGTCAGATCTGATCTGCGAAAGAAAATTTACGATAACTTTAGTTCCAAGAATCCCCTGACTATGGGAGACCTATCATTTTAAAGAGTTTTTCAAGCTCTTTAAAATGTGATATGAATCAACATATTCCGAGCATGTTCAAATTTTCATGAAATTTCCTTGTTGAAATCAATGGGTAAGCTTATTTTCACAATTTAATAATGACGGCCGTAAATAATTGCAATTAATTACACAGAAATTAAGAATACTTGTAAAACAAATCATACATTTCCTTACCATTAATCTTTAGGACTTCATCAGCTCTCAGCAAATCAGCTGGTCCATCATATGATCGGATCCATCCATGCCAGCACTCGGGCCGGCCGTGCCATTTTCATATCAATCAATGCAAGTCCAAGCATTTCCTATTAGATTACATCGGTATCATTTTTATACAGCTATAAATCTGCTCTAGAATGAATGCAGTGATTTATTAACAACATGGTTCTCTTCCTATAAACTGATAATTGCCAAATTCTTGATATTTCAAGTATTTTTTAAGCATCTTGTTCGCCAACTGTAACAAATTTATTCAAATAATCCACCATCTTGTAATGCACTGGTCATGCTGGTTCCCTGCATCTGGATCTCCAGCATGGAGAAGTTGTGTGGAGCCCATTGATACAGGGAACCAGCATACACTGGTACGCTTTTGTAAACAACAAGAAGAGTCTTTAAAAATACAATCATCGCTCAGATGGGATAAAGCTGATCACTATTCAATTTATTTCAATTTATATATGGCCTTCATTGAATAAACTTCATTTAATTTGTATTAATGTGTTTATCTATTCATTTATAAATATAATGATTAATCTATATAAGTCAATAACTTCATTTGTAATTCAAAATAGTTCCATTTATTAAAATAATTTGAAAATCCAGTAAATTGAATATATACATACAATAAAACCAACTTAATTATTAAATTTAATCAAGTGCTACATCAATCAATAATTAATTCATTTATTAACTAATGCATTAATTAACCAATTAACTAATTAATTACCACTTAAGACGATTGATGTTGCCTATTAAAGTAGGGGGGGGGGGGGGGGGGAAACCAACTTTTTTTATTACCCATTTTAAAATATGTGGTTGACCTATCATTATTTATGGTGGAGGGGGAGGGGGGGGGTGAGTAAACTATAGGGGGGGGGTCATGTAACTTTCATATGTTGAAATAGGGGGGTTATGTAACTTTTTATTCTTGAACAGGGGGGGTTGTGTAAATTTGTTTAAACTATAAAGATTGGAGTGATTTTAGAGGCTATTTTGGAGTGTAAATGCCATTTTTTTCTGCGCTTCGCGCATATTTTCTTAAAACCTATCGCCTTCAAAAACTTTTACTATGAGACGACTTCTGGACAGCAAATCGACGAAATGGTGGAAAAACATCTATATAATCATCAACGGTCGAGACATTAGAGCCACAGGGTGTATAATGTTACAAAATCCAATTTCATGATTTAAAAATGTGATTTATTGCATGCTTTTCACCTCATCTCTGCTTTGTACCAATGCTCACAAAAGTAGAAGGTTTCACTGGATTATACGTTTCTGCTCAGAATGTTCTAACTTGTTCGGGTTATAAAGACTCACAAAACCACCCAAAATGTATAAATATGAAGAAACAAATTCCAACTCGCTACGCTCGCCATTACTAATTTCACACAATAAAAAGAAGGGGCATCATAAAATGATTGGCCTTTCAGATAGGGTGTCACAAACAAAATTTGCCAACGTATCCATGAACAAAATTCCAAAGGTAAAGAGTGACAGCCCCTTAAGTATGTGACAAGTTGATTTTTTTCGGGGAGGGGTGGGGGGGGGGGGGGGGGGGGGGTAAAAAGCTACTGATTAGCAGGGGGGTCCTGTAATTTTCAGTTTCAGCTGTAGGGGGGGTTAGGTAATTTTAACTTACGATTCTCGAATTTGTCCCAACCCCCCCCCCCTCCACCTTAAATAATGAACGGTCCCTTAATATGAAAAAAAATGAAAAAAAATGTCTAACCCCCTGTACATACCCTCTGAAGATTTGAAATTAAGGTTGCCAAATTCGGAAGACTTGCACTGTATAAAAGCATAGGAAATTTATGACCTTTAGGCTAACGTTGTCAAAATCAAATTTATCACTGACAAAGTGGTTATTTTAGTGCCTAAAATTGTTAGTGATACATAAGTTATACATGTCAGCATATTATTATGTAAATATTGTGTAGTTTATGGTCACATTTGTTAAAAATGTGGCCTATATATTGCTACCGCGTTATCTATCAATTTGGTGAAAATCACCTGTTTAGGAACATTTTTCAATTGTATCATCACAAATAGTTCATCTTAAGTATGTATAACCATATATTTCTAACAATCTATTGTTTAGATAGGGTCAAGCACATATTTTGGACAGGTAAACAACAACCTATAATTTTGTGATGAGGTATATTATGTGATCTTTTTCAGGGGATGCCCCCAATCCTAAAAAAAAAAATTGGAAGCACATTTCTTGCAGATTTACACTTCTGATCATAAATTGTACACACATTCCAAGTTACAGAGTGATATTATTCTTAAATATTTCAAAATCATGGTTTTGGAGTGAAAATAAACTATCAGGTTAACGGACAGTTTATTTTCATACTCTATATTCACACAAAAACCATGATTTTGAGGTAATTAGGAATTGTATCGCTCTGTAACTTGAAATATATTTAAAATTTAGAAATGTGAATCTGCAAGAAAATTTGCTTCCAATTTTATTTCGGGGGTTGAGGGCGTCCCATGGAAAAGATCACATGATATACCTTTAATTAATTAAATTAATCTAATATATTCCAACAGTTATTGATAGATTGATGAATAGATACATTGGTAGATTGATAGATAGATTGATAGATAATTTCTGGAACTCACTACCTTATAATTTAAGATGCTGTGATTCACTTGACTCTTTTAAGAACTTGTTAAAAACAAGATTATTTGACTCAGTTTATAATTGATTTCTTTGTATATACATGTACATGTATATGCAAATCATCCTTGTTTATGTATTTTTCATGTTAATTTGTATTTTTGTTTTATAAATATGTTGCGCCTCGGAATAGTTTTACCTAGATTGACGGCGCATTATAAATACCATTATTATTATTATTGATAGATAGATAGAATATGATAGAATTGGTTGATTGATCAATAGATTGATTGATAGATGTAATTGATAGATTGATATGATAGAGATTGGTTGATAGATTGATCCATAGATTGATTAATATATTAGATAGATTGATATATACATTGATAGATTGATACATAGATTGATTGATCAAATTAATATTTAAACAATGATTTAATCCCTAAATATATGAATGTGATATATCTGGTTTAGCGTAGAAGTCAGATTTAATACACATTTGACATATATTTTCATTAAAACAATTCTGAAAAGAAATAAAAGTCAGATTTGATATACATTTTATATACATGTTCATGAAAACAATCCTGAAAAAAGGCAAGTCAGATTTGATACACATTTGACATACATGTTCATGAAAACAATCATGAAAAATAGACAAGTCAGATTTGATACACATTTGACATACATGTTCATGTAAATAATCATGAACAAATATACAAGTCAGATTTGACACACATTTGACATACATGTTCATGTAAATAATCATGAACAAAAATACAAGTCAGATTTGATACACATTTGACATACATGCATTTCATGAAAACATCCTGAACAAAATACAAGTCAGATTTGATACACATTTGACATGGATAATGCATGTTAACAGTTTATAAGTTCAATTTAACACAATTTTGACACAAATTTGACACAATTTTGACACTTTTCTTTTACTTTGTATATTTGACATAGATTTGACATAGTCTATCAAATTAGAGTTGAATTTGACACAAATTTGACACAATCAAATGTATGTCAAATTACCATTTGACATAGTTTTGACATGTCAAATCTATGTCAAACTGCCGTTTGACATAGATTTGACACACTTTTGACATAGATTTGACATACAAATTTCTGTCAGGGTGGGATGCGGGGCCCGGGGGATCGCAGGATAGCATTTTTCACTGGAGACACTATCTAGGATGAGGGCTGCCCGGCGACCCCTGCGGGTGCCCTTGCCTCCCCGGCTCGATGTGGTATGTCCTTTTGTAGGAGTTTGTCAAATTTGTCCAATATCAGCTAGAATCTTGTCAAGTGTTGTTCAATAGCAGGTTGTTCCAGAACTCTAGCTCATTGACTCATTGCTTGTCAAAATTGCTCAATATCGGTTATAATATGAGTTGGTCCATAGCAGGGTGTTCTGGTTCACAGTGCTTAAAATCTAAATGTCAATTGCATATTGGATGGGAGCATGGGAAATGCCGAATTGTTTGAGAATATTGTAGTACTTAGATTGATTGTTTAAATACTATACTTTGTTTGTTCTTGTAGGCGATGGCCTACCATTCTTGTAGTACTTAGATGGATTGTTTAAATACTATACTTTGTTTGTTCTTGTAATTAGGCGATGGCCTACCATTCTCATGAATAAATAAAACTGTGATAGTCATTCTTTTTGTCATGTGCTTCTCTACACAAAAGGGTGTATTTCTTACCCATATTAATATGCGTAAGGGTATAACTTGAGACAATCACTATGATCACTGTTTAACAGCTTAAAATGAGAACAAAACACTCTGAGAAATGGCATAAATATTAAAATTATGGGGGAAATGTTTTCACATCCTTTTAAATGCCTTTTGGACAAGCATATCTTTATCCAGGGACATACACCTTGCCAGTCCTTGCTACGGGTTTATTTTGAACTGTTTCAAAGGTGCTAAAGGTGGTTTTTGGGTATGCATTCACACAGATGCTTACAACTTTCATACATGAGTGGCGTCCCGGGCTTCTGATCTTTTCAATACAGCCTCAGAGTGCCAATAATATGTAGATACCTGTTACTTTGTCAGTGAAATTCATCGAAGCATAAGATATAGGGTACCAGTATGAAATTGAAACAAACCTTTGGACTTCACTTCTATTACAATCTCTATTGTGACCTATGGTACACATCAAACCACAGGATATACATGTAGGAGGGTCATTTAAAAAGTTTGTGAAAAGCAAGAATATTTTCCCTTTAACGTTCTATCATTTAATCAACAACACATTCTCTTACACACAAAAGAAGTTCGTCACACCTGAGTAACTTCATACATTGTTTTATTTGACAAGTGTTTAGGGAATTTTTTAAAATATAGATTATTTTATTCAAAAATAGCTGATGGAGTGGTATTCGATGAATTATTAGTATTGGTGGCTTTACATTTTATTTTATTGGAGGATGAATTTGGTGAAGTTAAAAAGTAATAATAGACTATATAATTTTTACCACTTTTGTAAGAAATTCCATCCCAATATGAAAAAGAAGTCTAAGCCACTGGTAATTTACCCATGACCACATCTTTACCTATTAAAATGTCTCTCAAGTTTATCCTCAAAACTAGCTCATATAGAAATAAAGCTTGTGATCACTCATGTGTGACGATCCATTTTTACTCTTCAAATTGAATCAAATTGAAGAATATTAATGATTTGAACAACCATAACAAACAACAGTTTAAGATAGAGAGGAACAACAGCAGACAAGAGATTGAGAGAATATTTTGTTTATTTCAAACAAATTTAACACACACACGTTTGTTTGCACTTTGCCCAAAAGGTGAAATCACTATGTCTTACACAATGGAGTGTAACTTCAGTTGAATAAGTCCGATATTCATGATCTAAAATGTTAATGAAATGGTACAGTATGTCAAAGATGATGAAAAAACAATGGACCTAAATCTCATTGATTTTGATGATGAAAATAATTAATGAACTTTGGGCGTCGATTGGTACTAATCATTTTGGGACAAATGTTAGGAATTACATAAGATTTTCCAAAATTTACGTTTTTGAGAATTTATGTCATTGAGCAAAATACTTTGGTATCAAAAGAAAACCCATATTTTTCCTTATTATTTCTGTAAAATCTTAGGCACAAGATATGTTCATTTAGACAGTATAGGCCAAAATGCAGTGAATTACCGTCAAAGGTAGTTAACCCAGGGGCACTGACATTGGAAAGGGGTATAGGTACAGTTAAGCCCACAATTATTCATACCCCTTGAAAAATATGAGTTTTTTGCGTTTTTCTCATATCTATACCAGCTGGAGTGGTGGAACTTTTGCTTTACACTAAAGACTATTAGTTAGCAAGTGCAAATCAATATATCTGGGCTCAACATTTTTTGCATAACAATATAATTGAACAAGAATTGTGTTTTTATGCCTGTCCAAAATTATTCATACCCCATACCAAGTCTCAGGATTGAGGCCACCTTTTGTGATAATGCACATGTTTTTGACATTCCAAACATTCTTTATATTGTGTGATAGGCTTTTATATTGTTATGTAATTATTCCATGATGTGTGCATACAATGTGGATGCATTGCAAATGTGTCCTATTGAATGTACAGTGAGGGATATTATAGGACAACACTCTAGCACTTTGACAGCATGTATTAACACAAAACGTTCAAACTGCCAAGAATGGTACTAAACAAACCAAGATAGTTATAGGAAAATATATTTATTTTGAATATACATGTACACATAATTTCTCTATTTTCTGTTACTTTCTCGGCAGTTTATATATAAATATTTTTCATGTACAAAAGAAATGTATACAATATCTTAGTTTACATAAAACCTGGGTGGGTCTCATTTATTTGGTAACACCAATGGTTTTTTTTAATATATGCTTGTTGTAGGAAGAAGAAAACATTGACTTTGATAAGTATCAAATATCAAGGAATTAAAATATCAAGGAATAACGCAGCAACCCTCAATTTGTTGTCCTATGCATTTCAAAGATAGTTAAAATCCCTAATAATATATTTTGTAATAATATTGCTTGTATCTGATAACAAGACACTCAACAGTGCAGGCACATAGTATATGCTACAATTCTTATTTGAAGCTCTTGTACACACAGTTTATTGCAGAAATATTATACTTGCGATTTACAATTTCTGATAAACATCTTCAAAAAGTCAATGAAATCATTTTATTTTATTTACAAACACGTTTTACAAACATTGATCTTATTCTACATATAAATATAAATAAGAATATTGCACAAAGACTTAATAAAAATTTGAAACTAAGTTCTACTAAATGAAACAAGACATTGATGATGCTTAGACTTTTGTGCAGTGACATCGGAGTATATTCTAGAGAAAATGCAGCTTTTTCATGTAAGTGACAGGATTTGATTGTTTGATCATGCTATCATGATAGAGTCACATGCATAAGCTGCCCCTACATGAATACAAACTAATGTCACTGCACGGAGATAACAAAAACATAACATGTGATGCGATCAAGCAATGACTCTGAAGTAGAAAACATCTAACTTTTAGTTTTCTACTAGATCGTAACATGATCTGAGTGTTTGATCATATATGCTATCATGATAGAGTCACATGCATAAGCTGCCCCTACATGAATACAAACTAATGTCACTGCACGGAGATAGCAAAAACATAACATGTGATGCGATCAAGTAATGACTCTGAAGTAGAAAAATCTAACTTTTAGTTTTCTACTAGATCGTAACATGATTTGATTGTTTGATCATATATGCTATCATGATAGAGTCACATGCATAAGCTGCCCCTACATGAATACAAACTAATGTCACTGCACGGAGATAGCAAAAACATAACATGTGATGCGATCAAGTAAAATGACTCTGAAGTAGAAAACATCTAACTTTTAGTTTTCTACTAGATCGTAACATGATTTGATTGTTTGATCATATATGCTATCATGATAGAGTCACATGCATAAGCTACCCATAATGAATACAAACTAATGTCACTGCACGGAGATAGCAAAAACATAACATGTGATGCGATCAAGTAATGACTCTGAAGTAGAAAAATCTAACTTTTAGTTTTCTACTAGATCGTAACATGATTTGATTGTTTGATCATATATGCTATCATGATAGAGTCACATGCATAAGCTGCCCCTACATGAATACAAACTAATGTCACTGCACGGAGATAGCAAAAACATAACATGTGATGCGATCAAGTAAAATGACTCTGAAGTAGAAAACATCTAACTTTTAGTTTTCTACTAGATCGTAACATGATTTGATTGTTTGATCATATATGCTATCATGATAGAGTCACATGCATAAGCTACCCATAATGAATACAAACTAATGTCACTGCACGGAGATAGCAAAAACATAACATGTGATGCGATCAAGTAAAATGACTCTGAAGTAGAAAACATCTAACTTTTAGTTTTCTACTAGATCGTAACATGATTTGATTGTTTGATCATATATGCTATCATGATAGAGTCACATGCATAAGCTGCCCATACATGAATACAAACTAATGTCACTGCACGGAGATAGCAAAAACATAACATGTGATGCGATCAAGTAATGACTCTGAAGTAGAAAACATCTAACTTTTAGTTTTCTACTAGATCGTAACATGATTTGATTGTTTGATCATATATGCTATCATGATAGAGTCACATGCATAAGCTACCCATAATGAATACAAACTAATGTCACTGCACGGAGATAGCAAAAACATAACATGTGATGCGATCAAGTAAAATGACTCTGAAGTAGAAAACATCTAACTTTTAGTTTTCTACTAGATCGTAACATGATTTGATTGTTTGATCATATATGCTATCATGATAGAGTCACATGCATAAGCTGCCCATACATGAATACAAACTAATGTCACTGCACGGAGATAGCAAAAACATAACATGTGATGCGATCAAGTAAAATGAGTCTGAAGTAGAAAACATCTAACTTTTAGTTTTCTACTTGATCGTAACATGATTTGATTGTTTGATCATATATGCTATCATGATAGAGTCACATGCATAAGCTGCCCATACATGAATACAAACTAATGTCACTGCACGGAGATAGCAAAAACATAACATGTGATGCGATCAAGTAAAATGAGTCTGAAGTAGAAAACATCTAACTTTTAGTTTTCTACTAGATCGTAACATGATTTGATTGTTTGATCATATATGCTATCATGATAGAGTCACATGCATAAGCTACCCATAATGAATACAAACTAATGTCACTGCTCGGAGATAGCAAAAACATAACATGTGATGCGATCAAGTAAAATGAGTCTGAAGTAGAAAACATCTAACTTTTAGTTTTCTACTAGATCGTAACATGATTTGAGTGTTTGATCATATATGCTATCATGTTAGAGTCACATGCATAAGCTGCCCCTACATGAATACAAACTAATGTCACTGCTCGGAGATAGCAAAAATATAACATGTGATGCGATCAAGTAAAATGAGTCTGAAGTAGAAAACATCTAACTTTTAGTTTTCTACTTGATCGTATTGTGAATTTGTAGACCTACATATGCAGAAAACCAAATTACAAATGAACACTTACTTCATATTAAGATAAGACCTATTGAAGAATTCTGCAAACAATAGAAAACAAAGGAACCGCTATTTCTTGTTTGGTTACATATTAAAATCAATAATCCAGACATCCAACTAATTTTGCTTGATCACATTCTTCTTCTATGGTTTGAATAAATTTGCCTTTCACTCTGCATTGATCTAAATAAACATTAAAGTGATGTGCTCTTTAGTGTGACACACACTACTATCACTCCACAGAGTAAGACAGAAAAGATTGTTATCTGTCAATGGCATATATTATAGTTATTACCTTTGTATTGTTTTTATTAATTATTACTTGTTTGTCCGTCGGTACAGGCGGAAACAGCGAATCAACTTCTGATTTGGAAGGAATCGAACTAAACGCCTCCATCAAGAACATATAGATGTGTGAATGTTGGCTACTGGAGTTTTGTGAACAACCAGAACAGCATATATGAATCACTTATACCTGGCAGGTTAGTAAGTGTATGAGCTAACTTATTCCATTGGTTTTATACATATCTTTCTCTCAAAATTCTGGAAATCCAGTGAAATATTTAAAAAAAATCATCTTCCATGCATATGCATTTTAAAAGGCCTGAGAATGTGGATGGCCATGTAATAAGTAGGTAATTGGGATACAATGACGTACATATTTAAACTATATAAACCATTTCAAATAGAAATTGGAAATCTTTTGAAAATCAGAAGTCATAAGAAGTCATCAAACTTGTGCCGAATGGTAGTTTGGTTCCCATTGTAACATCATGGATGTATGAACATCAGAACATCGGTGTTGTGACGACTCAAGTCAATTATGACTTGACTTGGACTTAAATCACTATTTTTGACGACTTGGCTTGACATGAGTCACTATGAGCAATGACTTGACTTGACTTGGTGACTCAAGGTTTAGTGATTGGTCACAATACTGATGACCAAATGGAACCAAGGAATTTGATAAGTCATCAAAACTGCTTTTAGAAAACTCCAATTTGAAATGGCCTATAATAGACCCAAGTTGAGTTACTTTTGGATGTCCATTACAAAAGTAGTATTTATACAAGTGTTGGTATTCATAATTATCCTCAATGAGGGGTGGTCAATGGTTATTAATCATACATTATATAATTTACATGAAATATCTACTTGATATTAAATAACATAATAAAATGGCTCACACCCAGTTTGGGAACTTGTATGCAGAAAATAAATATCATATTTAGTTACAATTTTTTCCATTTATTTCTGTGCAATGATATCAGAGCATATTCTGGTTCTTGACACAGCATTTACACACAAGTGTCATGATATGTCTTTGATTGCACAGAGTTTATAGTGT
This sequence comes from Ophiura sarsii, assembly GCA_035610835.1. Lineage (NCBI taxonomy): Eukaryota > Metazoa > Echinodermata > Ophiuroidea > Amphilepidida > Ophiuridae > Ophiura > Ophiura sarsii. Next base: position 78,993,003 of record CM069441.1, on the reverse strand, counting down.
GCAGTGTTTTAAAATAGAATACAGACAGCTAGACTTTTAACAAGACAAAAATTGACAACATTTTCAAGACTGATCTATCAGAAGTGTACAGTAGGTCTATATCTTATCTCATTCTGGGTGCACTACACTAAATAGAATATCCCATACCCTTAAGAATGTTGTAAAACTAGAATGGCAAAGTATGCATGACAAAATCCTAAATTTGAAAGACTAGAAAGTACGGACAATTGTGTTAATCCCTCAGATTCTTTATTAATTATGATAAATGGGACATCAACTCCATGCACAATTACTATAAAATGTAGGTAAAATATGAGAGATCTTTCAAATTTGTGTTTTTACTAGAATTAAGGATGATTACGGTGATATTTCCAAGCTCGTTGGACATGCAGTCTCTTCAGGGCGTTCATTTGAAAAATCGAGCAGGCTACGCTATGTACCTGCTGTTTGCACTTTTTGGTGAGAAAAAGTAATCATCTTCAAGCAAAATTCACTCTAAAATATCCCATTTCAAAATTTAGTGGTGTAGAATAGGGTTTTATATCACTAATTGTGTACATATCCCTATGGGCCTCTATTTAGTAGTGTGCACCCATCTACCCTAGGTCAAGAACTTATTGATTGACCCTCATACTTTATTTCAATATAACTTCTTTAACAACAGGAAAATGACATGCATCAGAATCAAACCCGTGATCTCAACTGAAAGATATCCGTGTCTAGAAGTTAACAGAAGGAGATTTGTGAGCAGAACAACAGGAAAACAGGTATGACCAAATTTGTAATTCCTTGGGGAGCACTCATATTCAAAGGTGGATATCATGTCCATCAAAAAATAAATAAAAAGGGGTTGCATTCACTGGAGTGAAGTGTATGTATATACCTGGTGTAGGGTGTCAAAAACAGCACCAATCAGACTAATATGGTGTGTTTTGGGCATAAAACTCTAAAAATATCTGTTTTTGTCAGGAAAATCGGAGGAACGATCTGTTGAAATACTGTAACTGTGGGTTGACAAGTGAAACACCTGTGTGTCATGTCTAAAAAGAGCATGTGACCTGAGAATGATATCTGCCTTTGTTTACAAGTTGTCCTTTGGGTTTTAGCTTCTATTTACATAATGTTTGCCCATAATTAATTTGTGACAACTAATTATTTTGGTGCCATTTAAAACAAGCAATAATCATACATAGAATCAAATAAACTGTAAGTATAGATGGTGTGACCAGTGACGTAGTGCCCGGCGGTTTGCGTGTGCACCTATAGGAAATGTGCTTTAATTCACACTTGATTGATCATTACTTACAATGCTTACGGTGTAATAGTGCAGTAGTCATGGTATGCATCCCTAAAGCACAGTGAGAGACCAGGCACTAAATCTGGTTGCCCTGCGGTTCGCGTACGCACCATAAAAGGGCATGTGCTTTTAAAATTGGCGCTCAGTGATGTGTGTTTTGCTTTCGAATAGTATGTATGCAGTAGTCATGGACTAGTGCCTCTAGCATGTCTTTAGACCAGGCGCTAATCAATTTGTAAACACTACTGATGTAAACAACGGTCACCTCATCGATAGTCTGTTACCCTTCCTCTGGACAGTGACATAACTTTACAGGCGCAACTTTTTACGCACATGTATGTATCATTGGTCTTTCTACCTGTGGTATTTCGAGGGTGCGCATATTTATTCACTGTAATCATTAAACGATGCGGTGACATCACTGTCTCATGGAAGTCAAATAGACTCTATAGTTCACTCAGTTCCAAATTGGCAAGAAATATGCGTTTTTAGGTCGTCCGTAGGAGAGAGACCTTATGGCTGCATCCTTCGTGTGTGTAGTCGGAGTGTGTGTGGGGGGGGGGGGGGGTGTGTGTGTCAACAATTTGGTATACACTTTTTCAACAATTTGGTATACACTTTTTGTCTCGCGTGTGTTCTTTTTGTTGATTAATTTTTCGGGGTCATCGGGGGTCAAATATGGGGTCAAATAGATCAGTAAGGCCTATCTTGATGGGATTTGGTGGACGGAAGAGGGATGGTGTGTTCTTTTTGTTGATTGATTTTTCGGGGTCATCGGGGTCAAATAGATCAGGAAGGCCTATCTTGATGGGATTTGGTGGAGGGAAGGGGGGTGGTGTGTTCTTTTGGTTGATTAATTTTTCGGGGTCATCGGGGGTCAAATATGGGGTCAAATAGTGATGGTGTGTTCTTTTTGTTGATTAATTTTTCGAGGTCATCAGAGGTCATCTGGGGTCAAATAAGATCCGTAAGGCCTATCTTGATGTGATTTGGTGGAGGGAAGGGGGGTTGGTGTGTTCTTTTTGCTGATTAAATTTTCAAGGTCATCAGAGGTCATCTGGGGTCAAATAAGATCTGTAAGGCCTATCTTGATGTGATTTGGTGTAGGGGAGGGGTTGGTGTGTTCTTTTTGTTGATTAAATTTTTCAAGGTATTACATCCCTTGCATTAACTACAATGCATACCTCTGTGACAGTGCTACATTGTATCATATGTTTCATCATCATTTCTTTCAAGTCACTTTTGATGAACAGGCGAGACGCGCCGTTCGAGAACCGCCTTGTTCAACAATTTGGTATACACTTTTTGTTTTGTCCATTTCTTTTCCATACAATGTCCAATTACAATCAAACTTCGGTCATAGATGCAACATGGGAACCTTCATATGTTAATGAGGTCAAAGGTCACATACCAAGGTCAAAGGTCATCCGAGGTCAAGATGTATATGTAAAAGTGGCTGCATATGTAAAATTGATTACATTTGTCCATTTCTTTTCCATACAATGACCAATTGTAACCAAACTTTGGTCATAGATGCAACATGGAAACCTTCATATGTTAATGAGGTCAAAGGTCACATACCAAGGTCAAAGGTCATCCGAGGTCAAGATGTATATGTAAAAGTGGCTGCATATGTAAAATTGATTACATTTGTCCATTTCTTTTCCATACAATGACCAATTGTAACCAAACTTTGGTCATAGATGCAACATGGAAACCTTCATATGTTAATGAGGTCAAAGGTCACATACCAAGGTCAAAGGTCATCTGAGGTCAAGATGTAAATGTAGAAATGGCTGCATACGTAAAATTGATTACATTTTTCCATTTCTTTTCCATACAATGACCAATTGTAACCAAACTTCGGTCATAGATGCAACATGGAACCTTCAGATGTTAATGAGGTCAAAGGTCACATACCAAAGTCAAAGGTCATCTGAGGTCAAGATGTAAAAGTGGCTGCATATGTGAAATTGATTACATTTGTCCATTTCTTTTCCATACAATGACCAATTGCAACTAAACTTCAGTCATAGATACAACATGGAAACCCGCATATGTTAATGAGGTCAAAGGTCGCATAGAAAGGTCAAAGGCCATCTGAGGTCAAGATGTAAAATTTAGTACACTTTTTTTTTGTCTCTTGTTCATTTTTTTTTGTCTCTTGTTCATTTTTTTTGTCTCTTGTTCATTTTTCCATACAATGACCAATTGCAACCAAACTTGGGTCATGGATGCAACATGGAAACATTCATATGTTAATTAGGTCAAAGGTCACATACCAAGGTCAAACGTCATATGAGGTCAAGATGTAAAATTAGCTGCATATGTAAAGTTAATTTCATTTAAACAGGTGAAGTACAATTGCAACCAAACTCAGGATGTTTATTTTATTTTTTATATCCTGGATCCGCTAGTGGTCTAACCTCTTTCTTTCTAGATGCCTGTGGTTTGAGATCCACCTTGTTTTTAATCTACCCATATAAACGGACGACCTATTTGGGACCGCTGTCCCTATTTTTTATGTCTCCGTGCACAAAATTATTCCAATTGTACACAAGCAATTTGTGCGTAATGTGCATGTGGTAATGTGAGCGTTATGCGTGTCCACACTCTTTTGTAGTTATTTGCTGCTGTTAAGTGTTAGGAGGCTCACCAATCTGGAACTGAATGAAATATAGTAAGAGTTTGATTCTTAACTTACATTTACATTCATCAACAATAAAGATATAGACCAGTCCTGGGAATATGGAAAGCCGGCCAAGTGGGGGGGGGGGGGGGGGGGGGGGGGGGGGGGGGGGGGGGGGGGGGGGGAGTTACACATTGGGGGGGGGGGAGTTACACATTATAAACAAAGCCTGTATATTGACTAAACCCTGTTACATGTTACATATTACATATGATAATGATATTATGTGTATTCTTGATATGAATGGATTTAGTTGTTTATTTTCTATATGAACAATACGATTCATGATTGTTGTATTTAAAAACTTGTCATTCAGAAGGAAATTAGATTAAACTTATATACATGCAGTTTATGTATGTGTTAGAGGTTAGCTGTGTATATGAAGAGCTTAGTTCCAAAAGGAGCTAACTCACCTTTTTGAAAAAAATGAGTTAGGTGCAGAACATGAAAGAGAGTTACAAAATACAACTTTTAAACTGTGTTCTACATCTGTAGCATGTTCGGGTCCAAAGTTATGGACCTCTGTAATTTCCGGAAATTCAGGTAATTTCCGGAAATTTCTGGAAATTTGAATATAATTCGAATTTCCGGAAATTTCCGGAAATTTGAATATAATTCACTATTTTTAAACCAAAATGGTGGAAATATGGTTCTTTTATCATGGTAAAACATTGATGTCCTTAATAAAATGCAATGAAGAAAATGTAAAATGTATGGGATTATTGTTTTGAAAATTGCACACGAACAAAATTGTTGTTATTTCAAAAAATGTGCCAAATTGTCCAAAAGTTTTCTCACAAAATATAAAATCATCATAATTAAAATAGTTGAAAAGGTATTTTAATGCGGTTTTCTGTTTTCAATGTGATTTGATATTGTCTTTAATGTGTACGTTATTTGGAAATAAAAATTGTTTGGTAAAGAGGTTTTTGAAAATGGGTTGAAATATTTTTGTTCCAAAAGGAAATCAAACCAGTTTTTAAGCTTCCACATGTGGTATCTTTCATATGGCAGAAAATTTGCATAATCAAAGAAGTGCAACATCCTCATTTAAAAAAACGTTGCTTTTCTCCTATTTCACTTTTAGTGAGATAGCTCCTTTTGGAACTAAACTCTTCATATATTAAAGCTAGCTTCTAGCTAGAAAAAAAGGCGCTGGGCGATTTTTACCCCTCGGTCCTTCTGCCATAGCGCCCGGTAATGCTGAAAAATAAACAACCGAGCGCTGATATTTTGTCCAAACCAGCGCCCGTTGACGATTGGGAAGCTTGCCCAAGACATTTAATTTTGAGTTGACAATGCTGCCACGCTGGATTTAATGAAAAGTTAGCTCCCGGTAGACTAAAAGTAGCTCCCGGTTCTCAATAAATCCCATGATCCGGGCGCTACTTTTGAGAAAAAAAAGTAGCTCCCGGTTAAAAACCTGTTATCTTGAGCCTTGCATGTCACTTTTCTACTAGGTTTCATGTTGGATAGTCACATGGATTCATGAAGCAAGGGTGATGCCAAAGGGCAATGCAATTTACCCAGAGGGCTTAAGATATGAAATGGGTCCATCTGTAGAATTACTTTGGTTTTGATGTTAGAATAGATAGTTTTGGGCTCACAATATAGGCTGATGGTTGGAATCCTGCTTTTGGTGTCTATGTGCTGTGATATAGCTAAAACATTGTGAAATAGGAGAAGGGGCAGGTTTACAACCTGATGTGGGACATGTACAGTCTATGCGCTGTGCACTATTAAAGACAAGGTACTTTACTCTGAGGATTTAGATTTGATCTTGGTCTATTAAAAGAAAGCTATGGTTACATGATTGATAGAGAATAATACAGGTTGAGAGTTCAAATCCTGATAAATTGCAGAGGCTTATCTGATAGAGGGGTCAGAGGGACCAGCCCCCCCCCCCCCCCTTCACCACTGGATTTGGTCTTTTAGCAAATCAAACCCTGTCAACAGACAATTGAGGCTAGATCATTGCTTCTCCCCCAACTTATGGTAATTTATGATAGTCAAATTAATACAAAAACATTTTTGCCTGCTAATGGGTCTATTTTGTCTATTTTGTCTACAGTATTGATATGAGTCAAAATGTTAAGATGTTATAGAGATTTTGTCATTCCAGTTGAGATTCAATGTTTAAGGTAGCAGCAGTATACAAGGGTTACGGGCAAAGAAGATTTCTTGACGTATCCCAGCATGCTTAGCGCCACTACAGTACAAACAAGGTTATTCACCAAAACAAACAGTGCCAAACATGTGCTAAAGTAATTAACAGCTGGGGGTCGTCTGGACTTTCACCTTCTAATACATGGTAGAGATAGGCATAACTTTGGCTAATATATGAAAAAGAAGTTGAATCCCAACTAAAACATACATACGTGTTATTCCAAAAATAAAGGGTCTTTTTAGAAAAACAAGAGAGGACTGAATTGAAGGCACATCAATTGTACTACTTGCCGAAGGGTTTTCTTAAAGACCCTCGTTTGACCACATTATAGCCTTTCATTGAACTGTAATGCTAATGGGAACCAGTAGACACTGGTGGCAGAAATCAGTGGGTCATGTGATGACAATGATGCATGCTGGTGTTGCTCAAGAAATATTCTTTGGGTTACGGGTTCAGATTCAGATTGTGGGAATTGCAGCAGTGTTGTGCCCTTGGAAACAGCAGTATCTACTTATGTCTTTGTAAACCGAGTGTATATCAGGGATCAAAATATAGGGTTATTGAAAAAATCTTATCAAAATCTGTATTCTTTCATGTCTAAAAGAGCCAAAACACATAGCGGGCACATCCTAGTTTCAGAAGTTGGCAGGTAAACTGTCAAATGAAACATACAATAATATGATAGATAGGCCTACAACATTAATAATAATAAATTGACTTGTATTGAAGCAGATTGGTAAGTGTAAATGCTTTTAAGTAGGTTTTTTCATACCTGGCAGGGTTGATGTTAAAAGAGCATTTTAGATTTTTTATTTCAAATGCTATTTTAAAAAAAATTAACCAAGTAGCTCTTGTCTTGCTGAAAGTAGCCCCCCTAAACACCATCACAAGGGCTTTTTTTTCTTGAGAAAATCCTGATTTTTTTTTATCCCTGGTGTATATACCAGCATTGTGTAGGAGAATTGGCAAACTCTCTACAGTATTGTTATGAGTCAATATGAAAAATAGTATTCCTGTATGCGGTGTGGATAAGTCTGGGTATAGATTCTTAATGGAGCATATCCTATCTTAGATGCAGTGTTTGATAAGTTATGGATGGAAGTATCTGAATCAGCCTTGGGTTGCATCAATTAGTTTTTGACAGTGTCAACAATGCACTTGATACCCTCTGGCTCTATGCGCCAGGTGTCAGGTGGATCAGGCGTACCAAACAGTGTCCTCCTCTTCAGGATAGTGGTACAACCATCCTTTTCAAGTTCTTCAAAGCATTTCTTAAGAAAGGGGCTTTTACATGATTGTGACTTCCTCATTGGTGTGAATATTACCTGTTGTAAGGCTGGTGCATTAACAAAGCTTCTGAAGAATTCTGTCAAAGCTGATTCAGAAAAACTGTCATTTGGGCGCAAGTTGCAGTCCTTTAAATTTAGCACCCTCAGATTGGGCATTGATTTCAGCTGATTTGCTAGTAAAGGCAGATTTGAACCTATATTATTCCCTTTAAGTGACAGCTCTTGCAATGACAAAAGACTGCACAGGCATGTGCACAGTTCCTTGACATGTTCCTTATCAGAAAGGTAGGGTGGTTTCTTAGCATAATAATCATCAAAAATCTCATCATGAAGGTCGGGATCCTCTTTCATAAGGATTATCATAATAATATCGTCCACTGGTTTTTGTGACAATGTGAGTTTCAATAGCTTAGTTGATGTCCTCAGTACATCAAACAATGTCAGACAACATTCTCGACCCATGTTATTATGAGTCAGGTGCAATTCCTTGAGAGTCTTGATACATGGTATGTGTGGGATACTATCCTTGTTTAAATGAATGCCTCTTAAAGCTACGACCTCTAGACATGATGATGTGATTGATTTCAGGACTTGGGTTATTTTACCTGGCGATGCAAGTATATCTCCGGTTATCTGAAATCTCTGTAGATTTTGTAATTTTGATACAAATGCTCTACATGATTTACCGATTTGTTGATTAATAAGGGTGACATCTCTTATTTTCATTGCATTGACAGTCTGTAGTAACCCATTATAAAAGCATTCATGATACTCTGTAGAAGCAATTCTCATATCGAAGTACGCTGTCTTTGTTGACAATAAACCAACATCTGCTAGGTATAAGTGGTTGACATTAGGCAAACATTTCACTACATCTTCAATCAGTTTGACAGCAGTTCCAATTGATACAATATTGCGCATACTCAAATATTTCACATGTGTTTGTAACAAATTATACTTTACCATGCCATGGACAAAATAGACAATTTCTGACGGTACAGAGCTATAGTATGAGTTCCCAATGTCACATCCATCACAATTGTTGAATAGAGGAGTCATTTCATGGAACACTTCTTGCATATCTTCCCTATCATTTCCAAACTCATACAGAGCTTCAATAGGAAGCCTGATAGCTGCACTGTTGAAGCTGAATATTTGTGAGACACCTGCTCTCCAATGTAAAGGTATGTGACTTCTGATCTCTGATTCCATTGATATACCTAATTCCTTTCTCCAATTGCATATAGATTCAACAATATGTTTCAGAAAGAACTTGACTGTTGTGGTTGTGTCACTCAATCCACAACAAAAAATAATCATCTGGTGTATGTTCTCTGGATGGATGAAATCAATTTTGTTTAGCCAAGATAAGCATGACTCATAATTTCCACTTTTGACTAAATTAACCAAAAACAGAGCAGCTGACATTTCTTGAAAAGTCTTGTGTAAAAATACCACAGTTTGCTCACTTCTCAACCGCTTTGGTGGAATTATCTTCATTGTTGTAACTACTCCTAGCTGACAAGCACGATCAAGGATGCCTGAATCAAATTGTTTGGCTTTAAATATTAGCTCATCTTCGAGTAGTCCTTGCATTGCTATTTCGCCTATCTCGGCAATGAGCTTCATGACTCTTTCCTCGTCATAATGCTTCAATCTATATGTTGCCAAACACAATACTACCTCCTTATAGATACTACTAATTGTAGTAGGAAGTGTCTTATTTTGTTTCCACAACATACACAGCATTGCTAAAATGGCCGGAATTTTTGATATTTCCTTCAAATTTGTATTTCTTTTCAGATGTTTCAGTAACTTCTTACTTTGGTCAAATGATTCAGCCATGAAAAACTTGTTTGTATATTCTTGTAACTTATCATCATCGTCTAATCCATTCACTTGCACATGAGCATCACAACCATAGCTATCTTTGAAGGTACTAACATGATTGGAACGAGTGGTAATTACAACACAACTTTCATGTAGCCAATGGTTACTCAGCAACTCATTGATATCTCCTGATTTGGATGCTCTATAAGTTCTTGTGACCTCATCATATCCATCCAATAATACTAGTACAGATTTTGAATGTGTTGTAAAATATGATTCTAAATCTTTTTTTACTACTTTACTCAAGAGTTTTGTCTGTATGGCATCTACAAGATTCATCCCGGGTTCAAATTCATTCATTTTCAGAACAAACACCAATTCAAATGGACTCTCTGTATAAATTTTTGCCCATTGATACGCTAGCCTTTTTATCACTGTGGACTTCCCCATTCCCGGCTTTCCATCTATCAAAACCCGTTTACATTGTTTACCTTTGCTATCTTTCAAGTTTACTAGTTTTGCATATGTTTCTACTTCTACTCCTTTCATACCCTTGCCCTTTCTTGTCATACCCAACTCGACAAATCCATCCTCAATATCTTGATATTCCTCTGGCATGTCTGGTAATAATCGCATTGTGTTCTGTGGCATGGCAAGATACGTGTCAACCAGCTGCTTTCTCCAATACTTAAAATCAAACGACTCTTCATCTGAAAGAGAGTGAAATATATCATTTATAATGTTATTGATCTATATCACAAAATAGTGAAATTGATATAAACTCAAAATTCTGAACAAGTTTCATTATATTTATCATATCCAGTTTCTGATTCCTGACAAGGTGTTTTTCTGATATATAATTCAATATCAGTAATAGTATACAAAATCTAAGATCTACACTTATTTCCTCCCAACAATTTGGCACCTCGTTCAAAAGAAGTTAAATGGATACTTTTAAGTTATAACAAAAGACCTGATAGAAAAAGGTTGTAGTAATATAGATATATGGAGAGGTGTGATCTATTTCACACAAATTATCACTGCTGAGCGTGCACAGCAGGCAATGATATCCCATATAAAATAAATGTACTCTATAGGTGTGGTTACTGAAAACTCCATCACTTATCAAAATATCCTTTCAATTTTTATGAATTATTGAATAGAAACTTGCTCGCTTAATGATCTCTGATTTTCAGTACCGATTATTGATATTAACATAAAAGCACTTGGTCAGGAAGGGACTTTTTGTGTTAGGTGTATACCTCAGTGATGCATGTAGGATGGCTACAGCTGCATTATAGTATTGATATTAACATAAAAGCACCTGGTCAGGGAGGGACTTTTTGTGTTAGGTGTATACCTCAGTGATGCATGTAGGATGGCTACATCTGCATTATAGTATTGATACTAACGTAAAAGCACCTGGTCAGGAAGGAACTTTTTGTGTTAGGTGTATACCTCAGTGATGCATGTAGGATGGCTACATCTGCATTATAGTATTGATATTAACATAAAAGCACCTGATCAGGTAGGAACTTTATGTGTTAGGTGTATACCTCAGTGATGCATGTAGGATGGCTACATCTGCATTATAGTTACATGTAGGCTTTCATCATAAAAAGTCATTCAAAGCTGGTGAAATATTCCGTTATATTTATAATAGATACAAAAAGGTAACAATCATTCTATATTTAGACTAAATCATTATAACCGTTGCCACATGGTGTTGCTAACAGTCATCTATGTCTGGATATAGATTTACTTTGTTTTGGTCAATAACTTGATATATACTTACTCAAGTTACTCTCTTCTATTGTACACAGCTTGGACTTCTTTGTTGGTATGGTGTCATTCAATGTGCTGGTTTCAGGAGCAGAGTCTTGTTCTATAAAGAAACATTGTATCATGATGGTTAGAAAGTAACATTTGGATGGTTGTTGTCTTTACCTTCTCCTCAAAATCAGTTTCTAGCAGTGCCATGTCATCATTTAGGGATTTTTATCCATTTGGAGAGTTGCATTTATTTCTACCCATAGCATGCCATGTAAAACATATTCTTTCATTCTTCAGGGACAATTATCCTCAATGGAATGCATTCCTTTCAATTTTTCAAAGAAAATAAACCAAACTGATAATCGATAATACATTTTGAGGTAAAAAGGTGTTTTTTATATTATTTTGTCAACTGCAAATCCACCCTCTGGCAACTTGTGACTGTCTTTTTCCATGTTTAACACTTTTATGTGTCATAAAAGCTTCCATTCATGCCTAATGCTTGCATTTCCCATCAATTGCTGCATTTTGATAGTTATTATTGAAAGTGTGGCATGTTTGTGATCTGTTGCACAAATATTTTACAGAATGCGTGAAGGGAACACACAATACATGTATATTACATACCACACTTACGAAGCCCAACTTCATCCTCAAGTTCTCTCATCTTATTGTACAGGTCCATTCTCTTATCACAATTCAAAAGTTCCATGAATCCATTGTAGGCACCTGTTGTTCTCTTAATGATCCCCAGCAGTTTGTCAACCTTCTTGCCCATAATCAGAATGTGTTCAATGGTTTCCCTCTCCTCGTCTGTGATGACCTCCTCAGCAACAAGCTCTCGCAGGAAAGCATCATCAATTGCCAAGAAATCAGGAAGAATAGGAGCTGCTTTGCGTAAGATACTCGCTATCTTCTTACGTGCTTCCATATCTGATGCATAAATGATGTGCACAATTTCAGTATAGTTATAATTCTAGAGTCATGTCCTGATGTTTTAAACATTCAACGCAATAATCATATTCAAGTAAATATTCCCTACAGTGATGGCACTTTTAGGTTAAAGATGGAGTTCTTTCATGACATTCCATTCAGGATACATCCCCATAAATATATACCTCAGTGATGAGTGTGATGCATGTAGGATGGCTACATCTGCATTATAGTCCTTGCAGCTACCATAGGGATTTCATCGTTTAAGCTATTCAAAGCTGGTGAAATGTTCCATTAATATGTTGGACTTCAAAATCACATAATCTTAGCCACATGACGTAACACTGAATTATCTATGTTTGGAATCTGGATATAGATTGACTTTACTTTGGCCAATAACTTGATACTTACTCTCTTTTGTTATAGACAGTTTGAATTTCTTTGTTGGTATGGTGTCATTCAGTGTGCTAGTTCCAGGAGCCAGGTATTGCTCTATAAAGAAACATGTTATCATGATGGTTAGAAAGTTATATTTGGATGCATGTTATATCCTTCACCACCTCAAAGTCAGTTTTCAGAAAACTTTTACTCACATAGCTGTATTCCCTATATACAGGGTGTATCATAAAAACCGCAACACTTTTTGTTTTGAACCATATCCGTAGGGAAAATCACTTATCAACTCAAAATGTAGACAGTATGTTAGACTTATAGAGCTATGTCTTTTCAATCAATAGTGGCTAAAACAAGTCGACCAAGAAAACAATGATTTAATGACTCTTACCTCAAAATACAATATATATTGTTTTGTTTATAAGGCAGAGATATTGATTTTTGAACATTTATATTTAAGAAATTAGCTATGTGCATATGATATGTCATAAGATGAAATTTTCAAACAAAACCAAAATTTTGAGTGTTAGGTATGCCTTTAACCTATTACGTTCATTATGCAGCCAAACATGAAATGACAGACAATCAAAACATTCATTCATTCTTGAACTATTGCACTTTTTAACACAAACTATCCTCAAAATTAAGAGGTAGATTGTATTCTATCAAATGATGACATTTAATCCGCATCCAGAAGGAGACTAATATAACATTGGCTATGGGATTCCATAGTTCATACAGATAATCTGTTTGTGTCTGGAACACTTTGGATAGTATCAAACAGAAAAGCCTATTGATAAGAGCTGGTGATAGTGCAAGGGGCGAGGTAGTCTGCTTTAGTATACCTTTTTCCTTTTCACTCTATGAACATGTACCGATAGAGGGCTCACTCCCCATGGACCGCTCCCATCCTCTGATCTCACCCCCGGGAACAAAAGGTCTACTTGCATTGGATTGACCTCGTTGACCTCCGTATACTTTTACATTAGTGCTCGTCCAAAAATTGGACGCATACGTAATGAGCAATTTGTTCGCGTGGGGTTCAAAATTAACCAATGGCAGACACGATAAATACGAAGTATATGAATATTTATATGCGTCTTCGCAGAGAGACGAATTTTGCTCACTTGATAAATTCAAAATGTCGATTTTCTGGCACTGTATAGCCGCCGTTTCGGTCTAAAATCACACTTTAGGAGTTATCTTTGACATTGGTCCTCGCCCAAAATATGTTCCTCAGAGATATAGCTACATTTCCGCATATGTGACTATTTCCATGCTATTTCCTATCTTTCAATATCGTGTAATAAAAAACCTTTTTACGTTTAAACAGAGACAAATAATTTGATCATTGTTTACGATAATTAGAGACTCTTACACAGCCACAGAAATACCCCCTTCACGCGTTTCTAGATGTACAAACAGCAAATTCAATATTAGCGCGTTATGAAGGGGTGTGATACTATCGTGACGCATAAAAAGCATCGTCCCTAGTAATCCCTAGTGTGCTCAAGCACAGTTCTTTTGTAAATCCAATGCCAGTAGACCTTGTATTTGGTCGGTTCTCGGATGGGAAGTATCAGGGGGTGTTGTTCGATTGTGTGACAGTGAAATTATACAAGGCATACGAGTAGACTAGGGGCGAGGTGATCACCCTGTGACATGTCCAAGGCCAATTACAGATGATGTAAATTGAATTTAGAGTTACATCATAAAACATTAATTTCTCAGTCTATTTTTGACCGATATTGCCCAGATTTGATGACCTGATACCACCGTTAGAAATGGGGAACATTATAGGGGAACATGATGGCATGTATACTTACCATGCTTACGAAGCCCAAATTCACTTTCAAGTTCTTTTATCTTGTGGTACAAGTCCATACTCCTATCACGATTCAAAAGTTCCATGAATCTATCGTAGGCACCTGTTGTTCTCTTAATGATCCCCAGCAGTTTGTCAACCTTCTTGCCCATGATCAGAATGTGTTCAATAGTTTCCCTCTCCTCGTCTGTGATGACCTCCTCAGCAACAAGCTCTCGCAGGAAAGCATCATCAATTGTCAAGAAATCAGGAAGAATAGGAGCTGCTTTGCTTAAGATACTCGCTATCTTCATACGTGCTTCCATATCTGATACATAAATGATGTGTACAATTTCAGTCAAGTTAAAAAACATTTGCGCACTGTGCATTAATGATACATTCTATTATCAACAAATAGCAAATGTTTACCCATCTTTCCAAATCTTTAAAACTGTGAAATCTGATATCCAATAGTAATTACTTTACACTGTTAAAACACTGTTTAAAAAGTTGTTGTTTAACAAAATTTAGCCAACATTGTTTAAATTTTAAACAACATTAGTTAAATAAACTTTGATTTTCATAAATTTAAACAATAGTTGTTTAATATTTAACCAACATTGTACGAAAATATTTTAAACAACTGTTGAGCGATTCACTGGTTATCTAACAGTTGTTTAAAAGAAAATGTTTTAAACAACGTTGAGTAATTTCTAAACAAGTTGTTTAAAACATGTTCTTTTAAACAACTGTTAGTTAACCGGTGAATCGCTCAACAGTTGTTTAAACTATTTTTGCACAATGTTGGTTACATTTTAAACAATTATTGGTTAAAAATATGAAAATTAAAGTATATTTAACCAATGTTTAATGTTGGGTAAATTATTTTAAACAACAAATCTTTAAACAGTGTTTTAACAGTGTAGTATTTGGATACCCTTTACATTTCAAGTGTGATTTCTTTTGGAAATGTACCATAGGAAATCAATTAATACCATGGTACCTTGAAATAGTTTCTCTTTTGCTGAGAGATATGCAATTTATTGTGAAAAAGTAGCAGCACCCCCCCCCCCCCCCCCCCACCAACGTCCCTTGTCAGGCTACATACTAAATGACAGTGTACTCACCTTGGTTGTGGAGTGCTTTACAGGTCTATTTTACTGTCGCCTTAACAGCGTCCAAATAATCTGCCGTCTTTCATTGAAGTGTTTGTCGTCATTCAACCATTTTCATTCCTGTAATGATACCAAACAACAAAATAAAAAACAGGTGACAAAAACAAAAACTTTAGCAATAATTGTGTCTGCTGCTAAAATAATTTAAGCAAAGCATAAACAAATTTTGAATGTCAGCGCTATTTTCACGGAGCTTTTTTTTCCAAGCGTTTTTTACCTTTCCTACACTGTCATCAATTACTCTAGAAGATATTGCCCAGTGAGAACGACTGTGTTAATTGATAAAACACAAGGGTCATTATAAGTTTGCAACTACAGGGTGTCCCAAAAGTCTATGCACGTTTTTGAGGAGTCATATCTCATAAAATATAAATCATATGGTATAAATTTAACCATATTTTGATAGACGAGATTTGGGAAATTATTTTGATACCAAACACCACCCTATTGGTGAACCCACAACATTATAAAACTGGTTGAAAGTTTTTGGCCATGTGAGACCCACCTATACCAAGTAAAACACATTCTTGCTAAAACAGGTGCGCATAAATTAACGGTATGAAAGCAACGTTGCGCATTAGGCCAAAAAAAATAAATTGTTATATTGGCGTAACCCGCCCGACCCTAAAAATACGCCCGACCCTACACCTTTTTTTTTTTTTTTCAGTGAAAAAAAAAAAAAAAAACCAACCGACCGACCCTAAAAAATAAAAAAATGAAAAAAATAAATGTTTTCAATGTTAACAAACAATAGGGAATGTTTAAACTCGGTTAACATTGTTCAAAAACAGCTGCTAAAAAAAAAAAAATAAAAATAAAAATAAAAATAAAAAAAAAAAAAAAAATCCCTACCTACCTACCCTATTTTTGTTCAGCCCGTTACGCCAATATAACAATTTTTTTTTTTTGGCCTTAGTCACAGTTCACTGCTTACCTTGCAACATTATTATTACCAAACTCGGTCACTCACAACATAAATAGGCGTAGTAGACAATATTGCACATTGCACTACATCATAGATAAGCGAATACAAATTGTATGGTTCTATGCTGAAACAAATTCAGTTCAAGTTACTCAACAAAAGTTCAGAAAACATTTTAAAGAGAAACACGCACCAGAAAGAATATCCATTCTTAAGTTGGTGGATACATTTTTGAACACAGGAACTGTGCATGATTTGTCTCAATGTGGTAGAAAAAAGACTGGTAGATCAACAAGTCACATTGATGTCATAAGACATGCAGTAGCCAAAAGTCCAAAGAGATCTATTCGCAGTGTGATGAGTGTGTTCACTTTCGGTTATGTTATTCAATTTTTTAGGTCTGTGGTTTTGCATTAGCACACGTCTCTGTATAAATGGAAAATATTTAAACAATATTTCACTATAGAAACGAAAACTATGTGTGATATAGTTTATTATTATGATGGTATCACTGTAATGTAAAATTTTAAATATTACAATTGATGGATCACTCTCCGTGTAACCAACTCTACACGTCTTTTTGTTAATCTCAATAGGTATGGATTTATGAACTTTATTCCTCTGAAGTATAAAATAACATTTTTGCAGTAATACATATTTTACTTCTAGGGTGGCGTTACAAACAGATGTTACTCCAATGTTTGGTATCAAAATTATTCCGACATCTCCGGTTTCTAAATATGTATTCATATTTTCAATACGACTTATATTTTGTGAAATACAAATCTTCAAAGTCGTGCATAGACTTTTGGGACACCCTGTATATGCATTCTTTCCATACAGGCGATTATATATCCCAAGTGGGACCTACATGTAAGATGTTTTGAGCCAAATAGAAATGGGTCAAGGCACTATAACCTACATGCCACTGAGCCGACAAAAAACGCCCCGTGTTAATAGAGCGTCACATTAAGTTTATTCCATCACTGTGATAAGCTGAACCTTTGTAGCAGAGACCCTATAACCTGTCACTCAAGACAAGTTACACCTGTGTGGTGTGACGAGGGCTTGATTCTAGAGCTACCCAATGAAAAGCCTAAAATTGAACGACTTAGCTGCATTGAAGAACAAAATTGTGCCTAAAGATGGGTTTTTATGGGACTCAACAGTACAGCAGCACGCGGTCGAATTTACAGTTAAACAAGCGCCGAGGGGCACCGGTGCATGCAACTCCTTTTGCGGTGAGGAACTTCTCAAATTCGTTTGGCTGTATATCTTAAACTTTGAACGATTTGGCTACATTGAAAACACAAATTGTGCCTTAAGATGGGGTTTTATGGTTCTTGGTCAAAAAACAATATGCTCCACCCGCTAAATGGCCCAAAATAGGACTATGAGATTAACCGTAACAAAAATAAATGCTGCAAAATACTGCGGCGCTCAGGCGGGCTATAACACCAACATTTTGTGAGCTGCCTCCTTAGGTCTTATCGAGGGTTGAGCGCCAGAAGGCCTTAACTCAAAAAATGCTATTTTGAGATAATCAACTTTCACATTTTTGGGACTCATACACTGTAGCACCCAACTTATAACTCTAATTTTAGTCAAAGAGTGTTTATGAGTTATCGCTCTATGGTTCTGACAATCTAGGTTATATTGATTATTTTTTGTATCAAAATACCAATTTGCCCAAAAACTGAGCGCTCAACCCTCATTATGTATGTTGGTCTCAGCTTAGCTGCCACGCAGTGACCTGGGGTTCGTTTTCAACAACAAAAAGTATCAAATTATGTATAAATACCTACATGTAAAGAACCTACATGTATGGCAAGCAAGACTTGATGAAATCCATGCCAAGTACCCTCAAATAAGGAAGTGAAGTGAATAAATAATTTCAAACTGGTGGAATGAAATAAGCAAATAATATTTTTCAAAAATATAAGTGTGAACCTGGTCCCTCTCCGTATTGTGTCTAGAGAAAACCCACTGGGCCATAGAGATAGTATTTTGTACAGAGGCACCAGAATTTCAAGTAGGGCCTAATATTTTGTTGATATATTGTTTTTGTTGAAAGTGATCACAATTCACCATCGAACAAACAAGTAACATTCCATATTACTAGTACGGTTAGCTCCCAATTGGGGTGTGAATGACACCTCCCCAAAAAAGTAAATAAATAAATGTTCACCCCTCTTAAAGTGATATTGGGACTTTTTGAAAGCTCAGGGGTGAATTATCAGACCTCCAACTTTTGAAGTGAAAGGAATAGAATATAAAGATTCAGACCTCAGACAAATTAGCATTAAATTTATCCAAGGCTTGAAAAGTGCACTAGCCTATGAACTCCTTTCTCGAGTACACTAATTATTTCTTACCTTTATTATAAATAATGAATCAAATAAATTGTCAAAGACAATCACAAACGTTGATGCAGAAATGTGTTGTCTTCCCGCGCCTGTTTGTGAATGAAATGGAAAAACCCAGTATCAGCCTATCAACCTGTATGCTGATTCCCTGTCTTTTCATACAACCAATACAAATACTATATCAGTGAAACTCATTGAAGCATAAAAGCTACAGGGTACCATTGTGCCACTGAAGCCGAACCGTTGAACTTCCTATTCCAATCTCTAATGTGCCCTATGTGACCCAAACAAACAACAGAATATAGGTATGTGCTTCATGTGTAAGTCCCAAGTATGTAAATAAGATTACTCTTAATAATGTAGTAGTCACTTATACAATATTGCAGTTGTAACTGCTTTAGATGCTAAAAGATCTAAAATTTGATGAGCAAAACCGTCAATTGTATGACTAGTATAGGACAAGTCAGAACAACCAACAAGTTATATTATGAGATCTTTTCCAGGGGACACCCTCAATCCTGAAAAAAAATTGGAAGCAGATTTTCTTGCAGATTTACATTTCTGATCATAAATCATGAATATCTTCCAAGTTACGGAGTGATCAATTCCTAATTACCTCAAAATCATGGTTTAGAGTGATTTTAGAGTAAAAAATAAACTGTCCGTTAACCTGACAGTTTGTTTATTTTATTTTCACTCTAAAACCATGATTTTGAAGTAATTTAGAACAGTATCACCCTGTAACTTGGAATGTATGTACGATTTATGATCAGAAATGTAAATCTGCAAGAAAATCTGTTTCCAAATTTGTTTCAAGGATTGATGGAGTCCCCTGGAAAAGATCACATATTAATAATATACCTTTAACACTGTGAAAGAAAGGGAGAATAGCAACCTATCTGGACAACTGTTATGAATTTTTAAGTAAGAAAAAATAGTTAAATGACAATGATTGAGTTTTAATTCATGCATAACCGTTGCATAACAATGAAGCCAGAACATTGACAACAGATTATCATCAAATCAATCCATTTTCATTTCTTAAATACCCTTACGTGATATCACTAATCGAAGGCAAACATCTACATCAAATCATGGCTTATTGGTGCATCATTTATGCACATATGTCTTTGATTGCATGGGTACATGTGCCAGTGCACTGGCAATGGCTTGTGTGATAATGAAGTGTGTTCATTGGAATACACTCAGACGTCACTGCTCAGAAGAAGATAAATTAAGTATATTCATAATTACGAAAATCATGACTACAAACTGGTTGGCCCCTCAATCATTTATACTTTAGTCATCTTACTCTGTACAGTGACTTCAGAGCATATCTGGTGCAGTATTTATATGGGTACATCTATTCTATTTGTGACATTAAATATGGATAAAATATACTTTAGATCCCTGGAATGCATCAATTGCATGACAAAAAATGTATAATGTACTTCATTCCATCAAATAATTTATTATGAACGTGTTGCTGAGATTCAGAGCTATACAATCCTGAACATTTTCATTGGACCAACATTTTATTTTCAAATCTATGAGTTAGGAGGTAGAACTTAATGAATGACCCTTGTATGAATGGCTTTTAAAGGCAGTTGATATGATTTAGTCCCAATTATTTCACACAGATGTGTTTATAGGGTCATTCAATAGGTTCTACCTCTTCCCTCATAACATTGTTAATATAAATGTCAGCCTCATGACATTTGCCATGATTATAGCTCTGAATTATAGCTACACATTTATAGTAAGTGATAACTGATATCTGTTTTACTTTTGCTTGATGCTGTCAAAGCCAGAGGGAGATTTTGGACGACGGAAACGGAAAATTACCTTTATAAAACACCCTTTTTTCAGGTTTTTTTCCGTATTATATGATTAGATATAAGAGCATTATTGATTGTAATACTGAAAATGGAAATAAATAAATGATATATGATAATGAATAAGATTGTAAGCAATATTAAATCTGGTGGGCTTGCAAATAGTGTAAAATCAACTCAAATGTATTGATGAATACTGCTAAACAGTCTGATTTTTGTTGTTACAACTCAATCCACAGTGATGCCTCGTACATTAAATCTTTAACATAACAGTCACGTTATGAGTTTATGTGCTACCATCAGAACCATCAATCAGGTAGTCCATTATAGAAAATTATCTCTTCGAGAGATTTGTAATCCCTCTAATTAGTCCGGTGTATTGAACATCACTTAGTTCTCATGAAAGTCAAATATGCCTTTTACAGGGTTCTCAGGGGAGGTGTAAACTTATGGTTGTCCTGATCTGGTTCTGGTTAAGCAGTGGGCATATTTTTCCAAAGAAATCAGTCACCTTTATTTTTTTATTAACGGTTATAATTGACCGATAGGTACACTGCAAAACACTGGTGTTAAAACCAACACCGATGGTGTTAATTTTAACACCACAGATGTGTCCCAGCGGGGCCACACTTTTTGGTGTTGATTAACACCAGTCTTTGGTGTTGATGAATTAACACTCCTTTGGGTGTTGCTATATTAACACTTGCAGGGTGTTAATTTTACCCTCGTATGTTAATTTTTACACCTTCTGGTGTTAAAATATTAAAAAAATTACACCTTCTGGTGTTAAAATATTAAATTGTTTACACCTTCTGGTGTTAAAATATTAATTTTTTTACACCTTCTGGTGTTAAAATATTAATGTTAGATAAGTTGAAGTACTTTAACAATAAAATGCTTGCAAATAACATATTTCACTGTTCAACAGTTCAAATTTATTAAAAAAAATTGTGAATTAATGTTCTTACTTGCCATTTAATTATGGAATGGTGCATGTTGCAGATCGAATCACTAGATAAAATGTATAAATATACAATCCAAAGTGTCACAAAACCAATATAACCCACCTCCGTGCGCATGTGTGGAATAATGACACCCATGGGAGTTATTCTTACACCAAGTTTAACACAAGAAACTTAACACAAGAAACTTAACACCATGAGAAGTGTTACATCAGTTATTCCTATGGTGTTGACCTAACACCAACATTACCACCAGGAGGGTAACACCGGCTCAGTGTTGCATATTTAACACCGGAGTTTTTGCAGTGTATGTTTAGCCTCTCACAATAGGCCAAATAAATAGCACTTTGGTGATATTTTGCTGTCTTTCATCCGTTTCCGTCACACTAAATGTAAGTTTAGTTTCCACTGCAAGTCCAGAACAGAACAACCAGTACTCAGATAACTTTCAATGAATTTGTAGCTGAGGTTCCAAGCTACAATTGTGTGATATTTCATAAGACTGGCTTATATAATAATAAAGTTATGGGGTAGGAGGTAGAACTTATTGAATGTCCCTCGTAGATATATATTACACATATTCAACAAGGGCGAAGCCCGCGTGTTGAATAAATTACACATATTCAATGAGGGCGAAGCCCGAATGTTGAATATTGAATTTATGTCTCCCCAACCCGGTGTAGTTTGAATTGTAAACATTGACATATGGCCCAACCACCTCTAGATATGCCACGCAAATGACAAACCTAAAACAATCAAAACTAGAGCGGTTCTCGGGCTTCGCGGTTCGCGGGTTTTGCGGTTATCGGGTTGCATGGTTTTTGGTTGAGCGGTTTCGGTAGATGATGTTTAATGTGGTTGGTACTTTAGGATCCCAGCGGAACCAGATTCGATGGAAACACGTCGTTTCATCCCAAAACGGTTTCATCCCAATAATTTTGGCTACCGTTTCATCTCAATACCGGTTCATCCCGAAGCCGTTTCATCCCGTTACGGTTTCATCCCGTTACGGTTTTATCCCAATTGAAATATTGATTGGTTGGTTCCGGGGAGAGGAACTCAAATGCGCAGCTATTGGGGGAGTGGTTTCTCGGGCTCATCTCGGGGAGAATAGCAAGGCGGCACTTGCACGGGGCGTTTGTTCGGTTGTCCATGACGGTGTGAGCCTGGGGATAGCGACCCGTGCACAGCCGTCGGCGCGCCGGGAATGTTAATGGTGTCATGCGCTGCCAAATGGATGCGACTCGGACAAGGTAACCAAAAATATATTTTCTGAAAATCTGTCCTTTTACGACTTTTGTAATCCCAAGAAAATTGCCCGGGTTCCATTTTATTTATTTAAATTTACACTTTTCCGGTGTTTAAGCATTATTTCCAAAACTAAGCCTTGTGTAAAAAGAAAAAATGCGATCCTTGACAACATTTTCTTGTTTACAAAAATTTGTATTAGAAAAAAGTACCGTGGCCAAATTTTGTTTTTTATTTATGTTGTCTAAAAAATGTGGATTACAAAATAGCTTTTTGGTTAATTTCTCAAAATGCAGTTTATTTGGTATCACATTGATATCACCATTGGATTCCTTATCAAATTTCCTTTCTATAAATGTATACTTGTATGTACTTATATCTAATATTCTCGAACTTAGAAACAAAAGTTGATCATCAAAATAAAAGGGTTGACACTTCCCGTTCAGGGTGTATTGCCCTAGTCGATCCCCGCTATGTCCGCTGAGCCGTTCCGTGAGCGATTCACCGGCGCGGCCCCATATTTTAGTAAAGTGTAGTAGATACGGAGAGACGTGCATATAGTTCAGGGTGTTGCTCTGTAATCGATCCCCGCGTTACCCGCTGTGATGTGTGTTATATATCGAGCGAATCAATGGACAATCAATGGTTTGTACTGGTATGAATATTGCACGGGGATGAAACGACTATGGGATGAAGTGGTTTTGGGTCGAAACGACTATGGGATGAAATGGTAAAGGGTCGAAACCATTCTGGGATGAAACGCGGTGGGATGAAACGACCTGAATTCGATTCGATGACTGTCACACTCACATTGTTAGCGATGTGTTGTTATAATGGATAGTTTGATTCTCGAAATGTCTCTAAACATTTGATTTGAAAATGATCCATCATTTCATTCATCAAAATAATAAACAAAAATAATAAAAATAAGCTTACTTAAAAACACCTTTTCGGCTAAATCACGATTATTTAATGTAAACTTATATTGGAGATAAAATTTGAAATGCGAACATCATTTGATACGTCAAATGTGTTGCGGTTTGATCAGTTCATTATACACATACTTTACACGTAGCTCAAAAAGTGAAATCATATCAAAAAAATCAAATCGGGACACATTTTATGGTGTCCGTCATTTTTTAGGCTAAATTGCCGGAATTTTTTTCTCCATCAAATTTGTTGCGGTTTGACCAGTTAGCTACACAGACTTTATACGTAGCTCATAAAGTGAAATCATATCTAAAAAATCAAATCGGGAGACATTTTATGGTGTCACTCATTTTTTAGGCTAAATTGCCGGATTTGTTTTCTCCGTCAAATATGTTGCGGTTTGACCGGTTAGCTACACAGACTTTATACGTAGCTCAAAATGTGAAATCATGTCCAAAAAGTCAAATCAGGACACATTTTATGGTGTCTGTCATTTTTTAGGCTAAATTGTCGGATTTGTTTTCTCCGTCAAATGTGTTGCAGTATGACCGGCTAGCTACACAGACTTTATATGTAGCTCAAAATGTGAAATCATATCCAAAATATGAAATCGGGACACATTTCATGGTGTCCACCATTTTTTAGGCTAAATTGCCGGAATGTTTTTTCTCCGTCAAATGTGTTGCGGTTTGACCCGTTAGCTACATACGCAGCTCAAAAAATGAAATCATATCCAAACAATCAAATCGGGACACATTTTATGGGGTCTGTCATTTTTTAGGCTAAATTGCCGGAATTATTTTTTCTCCGTCAAATGTGTTGCAGTTTGACCCGTTAGCTACACAGACTTTATATGTAACTCAAAATGTGAAATCAAATCCAAAAAATCAAATCGGGACACATTATTATGGTGTCCGTCATTTTTTAGGCTAAATTGCCAGATTTCTTTTTCTCCCAGTCAAATGTGTTGCGGTTTGACCCGTTAGCTACACAGACTTTATATGTAGCTCAAAATGTGAAATCATATCCAAAATATGAAATCGGGACACATTTCATGGTGTCCACCATTTTTTAGGCTAAATTGCCGGAATATTTTTTCTCCGTCAAATGTGTTGCGGTTTGACCCGTTAGCTACATACGCAGCTCAAAAAATGAAATCATATCCAAACAATCAAATCGGGACACATTTTATGGGGTCTGTCATTTTTTAGGCTAAATTGCCGGAATTATTTTTTCTCCGTCAAATGTGTTGCAGTTTGACCCGTTAGCTACACAGACTTTATACGTAACTCAAAATGTGAAATCAAATCCAAAAAATCAAATCGGGACACTTTTTTATGGTGTCCGTCATTTTTTAGGCTAAATTGCCAGATATTTTTTTCTCCGTCAAATGTGTTGCAGTATGACCGGCTAGCTAAACAGACTTTATACGTAGCTCAAAATGTGAAATCATATCCAAAAAATCAAATCGGGACACATTTTATGATGTCCGCCATTTTTTAGGCTAAATTGCCGGAATGTTTTTTTCTCCGTCAAATGTGTTGCGGTTTGACCCGTTAGCTACACAGACTTGATACGCAGCTCAAAATGTGAAATCACGTCCAAAAAATCAAATCAGGACACATTTTATGGTGTTTGTCATTTTTTAGGCTAAATTGTCGGATTTTTTTTCTCTCCGTCAAATGTGTTGCAGTATGACCGGCTAGCTACACAGACTTCATACGTAGCTCAAAATGTGAAATCATATCCAAAAAATCAAATTGGGACACATTTCAAGGTGTCCGCCATTTTTTAGGCTAAATTGCCGGAATGTTTCTTTCTCCGTCAAATGTGTTGCGGTTTGACCCGTTAGCTACACAGACTTTATACGCAGCTCAAAATGTGAAATCATGTCCAAAAAATCAAATCAGGACACATTTTATGGTGTCTGTCATTTTTTAGGCTAAATTGTCTGATTTTTTTTTCTCCGTCAAATGTGTTGCAGTATGACCGGCTAGCTACACAGACTTTATACGTAACTCAAAATGTGAAATCATATCCAAAAAATCAAATCGGGACACATTTCATGGTGTCCGCCATTTTTTAGGCTAAATTGCCGGAATGTTTTTTTCTCCGTCAAATGTGTTGCGGTTTGACCCGTTAGCTACACAGACTTGATACGCAGCTCAAAATGTGAAATCATGTCCAAAAAATCAAATCAGGATACATTTTATGGTGTCTGTCATTTTTTAGGCTAAATTGTATGATTTTTTTTTCTCCGTCAAATGTGTTGCAGTATGACCGGCTAGCTACACAGACTTTATACATAGCTCAAAATGTGAAATCATATCCAAAAAATCAAATCAGGACACATTTTATGGTGTCTGTCATTTTTTAGGCTAAATTGTCAGATTTTTTTCTTCTCCGTCAAATATGTTGCGGTTTGACCGGTTAGCTACACAGACTTCATACGTAGCTCAAAATGTGAAAAAAATCCCAAAAATTCAAATCGGTACACATTTTATGGTGTCCATTCATTTCTTTAGGCTAAATTGCTGGACATTTTTTTTCTGCGTCAAATGTGTTGCAGTTTGACCCGTCCCTTATGAAAATCGCAATCAATTCTGCAACCTTGCGCAAGGTTAAATTTGGAAAAATACAACCTTGCGCAACCAGTTTGGTTGTTCTGAGAAGGTTGCGCAACCTTGAAGCAATCATCCACAACCTTTGTGCAACCGTGCGACAACCTGTGACAAACTTGTGCAACCTTACGCAACCGTGCGACAACCTTGTGCAACCTGGTACCACCTTGCTGCAATCACATTTTGGTGATTGCATTTTCGTGAAGGGAATACACTACAGTACACAGACTTTATAAGTAGCTCAAAATGTAAAATCATCCAAAAAATCACATCGGGACACATTTTATCATGGTATCCATCATTTTTTAGACTAAGTCGATATCCCGGGGCCAATTTTGGGACCCGAGATTCCCAAAATGTCTCTAAACATTTGATTCTGGAATTATCCATCATTTCATTCATCAAAATAAAAAAAAATAAAAAAAATAATAAGCTTATTTAAAAAAAAATTGTCGGCTAAATCACGATTATTTAATGCACATTTAATGTGGAGATTCATTTGAAATTGATTTATTTTGTATTTAATCTGTGCATTATTTTTACTCTTTCGCTAAAATGTGATTCTTCGCCGGGTATTTTCATTTTCGTAACTGATGTAAGCTCTAGTTTCGATAGATTGGTACCAAATCTATAATTTGGGTATCGGGTGAAAGTACTATGTTGGAAAGGAATCATTTTTATGGCCCACTTGGTCCCACCGTCCATGGACTCACTCACATTTTTGGAGACTCAAAATTGTCCTTTTATGTTCTCTTTGGAATTCATGACATTGCTATGAAACTAAAAGCTAGCAAAAGTGGTTCAGAAAAGTCGCATTGGATCTTTTTATTTATGACTAGCAAGTAAACAACTGTGGTATTAATACAAAATCCTGAG
The DNA here is from genome assembly GCA_035610835.1 of Ophiura sarsii. NCBI lineage: Eukaryota > Metazoa > Echinodermata > Ophiuroidea > Amphilepidida > Ophiuridae > Ophiura > Ophiura sarsii. Next base: position 78,965,893 of record CM069441.1, on the reverse strand, counting down.
AGTGGTATTACGTACTATAATCAAAACAAAGAATTCTCGATCAAAACATTTATTTCAGTCACGCCAGCGTCATCCGAATTCTGAACGCAGTGTGATGAGCCCTTGACAACCATGCCACAACGCGTTCGGGCTGGCGTAGGCCTACTTACATAATTGTCCAATCACTCAGCGTGGGGTCTTGTTGATTAGGGCCGCGATTGGTCAATTACCTTTTGTTTACAAGAACGTCACACCTTCCGGTTTTACTGCGCCCTTGCCGTCGCAATTGACGCGCTCACGCACAGTATGCCCCAGACGCTGGGACACTGAGGAATCGTATACGATTTGATCGAAAATTCTTTGTTTTGATTATAGTCTCAGACAAAATCTTCGTCGGCCATCTTAAAAAACAATAATCACATTGGTAATTTTGTTTTTCTGTGTAAGCATGTAAGGCTACCGGATTGAATTTCATCCGAATAATAGATGCATATGGGTCAAGAAACAGGTGAGCACTCATTTTTAGGTCGTCCGTAGGAAGAGACCTTATGGCAGCATCCTTCGTGTGTAGTCTGTGTGTGTGTCAACAATTTGGTATACACTTTTTGTTACAATTTGGTATACACTTTTTGTTACAATTTGGTATACACTTTTTGTTTTGTCCATTTCTTTTCCATACAATGTCCAATTGCAATCAAACTTCGGTCATAGATGCAACATGGGAACCTTCATATGTTAATGAGGTCAAAGGTCACATACCAAGGTCAAAGGTCATCTGAGGTCAAGATGTATATGTAAAAGTGGCTGCATATGTAAAATTGATTACATTTGTCCATTTCTTTTCCACTATACAATGACCAATTGTAACCAAACTTCGGTCATAGATGCAACATGGGAACCTTCATATGTTAATGAGGTCAAAGGTCACATACCAAGGTCAAAGGTCATCCGAGGTCAAGATGTATTTGTAAAAGTGGCTGCATATGTAAAATTGATTACATTTGCATCCTTCGTGTGTAGTCTGTGTGTGTGTCAACAATTTGGTATACACTTTTTGTTACAATTTGGTATACACTTTTTGTTACAATTTGGTATACACTTTTTGTTTTGTCCATTTCTTTTCCATACAATGTCCAATTGCAATCAAACTTCGGTCATAGATGCAACATGGGAACCTTCATATGTTAATGAGGTCAAAGGTCACATACCAAGGTCAAAGGTCATCTGAGGTCAAGATGTATATGTAAAAGTGGCTGCATATGTAAAATTGATTACATTTGTCCATTTCTTTTCCATACAATGACCAATTGTAACCAAACTTCGGTCATAGATGCAACATGGGAACCTTCATATGTTAATGAGGTCAAAGGTCACATACCAAGGTCAAAGGTCATCCGAGGTCAAGATGTATTTGTAAAAGTGGCTGCATATGTAAAATTGATTACATTTGTCCATTTCTTTTCCATACAATGACCAATTGTAACCAAACTTTGGTCATAGATACAACATGGAAACCTTCATATGTTAATGAGGTCAAAGGTCACATACCAAGGTCAAAGGTCATCTGAGGTCAAGATGTAAATGTAGAAATGGCTGCATATGTAAAATTGATTACATTTTTCCATTTCTTTTCCATACAATGTCCAATTGCAATCAAACTTCGGTCATAGATGCAACATGGGAACCTTCATATGTTAATGAGGTCAAAGGTCACATACCAAGGTCAAAGGTCATCCGAGGTCAAGCTGCATATGTAAAATTGATTACATTTGTCCATTTCTTTTCCATACAATGACCAATTGTAACCTAACTTTGGTCATAGATACAACATGGAAACCTTCATATGTTAATGAGGTCAAAGGTCACATACCAAGGTCAAAGGTCATCTGAGGTCAAGATGTAAATGTAGAAATGGCTGCATATGTAAAATTGATTACATTTTCCATTTCTTTTCCATACAATGACCAATTGCAACCAAACTTCAGTCATAGATACAACATGGAAACCCGCATATGTTAATGAGGTCAAAGGTCGCATAGAAAGGTCAAAGGTCATCTGAGGTCAAGATGTAAAATTTAGTACACTTTTTTGTTGTCTCTTGTTCATTTATTTTTGTCTCTTGTTCATTTTTCCATACAATGACCAATTGCAACCAAACTTGGGTCACGGATGCAACATGGAAACATTCATATGTTAATTAGGTCAAAGGTCACATACCAAGGTCAAAGGTCATATGAGGTCAAGATGTAAAATTAGCTGCATATGTAAAATTAATTACATTTAAACAGGTGAAGTACAATTGCAACCAAACTCCAGGATGTTTATTTTATTTTTTATATCCTGGATCCGCTAGTGGTCTAACCTCTTTCTTTCTAGATGCCTGTGGTTTGAGATCCACCTTGTTTTTAATCTACCCATATAAACGGACGGCCTATTTGGGACCGCTGTCCCTATTTTTTAAGTTAAACCTGTCCGATATGTCCGTGAAAAACCGAATTTAGACATTAATTATTATGTTAAAATTAGTCACATGATAGCCTTGTCTTTTTGGTATGGTTCCCCCTTATTCATTTGCCTGAAGAAGTACTGAAAAGGACTACGTGAGCTCATGGTATCAATGAACTCACGCCAGCCGATTTGCTTGAATTATAATTGACTATAACTATCCGCATTCATTAACGTAGGCAAATAACCTTATAAATAGCGTATAAATGACAACAAACACCAACATATTATGCCAGTGAGAAGAATGAGAGGAAAATGATTGATGAAATACAATAAATACAAACACAAACCACATTTTAATTCCATGTAATTCGGGGTCTACTTCTTTATGCGTAGAAACTATCGTAGGGGCGCATCACTGTACATCCTAACACATACCTAAATGTGAAACAGAGAACGTGCCTTGGTTACGGCCCAAAAACATCTTAGTAACGCCTAATTCTGGACCTCAAAAATATGCTCATGCAGTAGGTATCAATATAATACACAACTTATCAAAATTTCCTTCAACCAACGTCCTTACTTTTCAAGATTCTTGTGCCACAAAAAATACGATAAAAAGCCACGATAAAAGGCAGTAACTGGTCCGTGATAACACAACACATACGGACAAAACCCCCTAAAAAATGGCTACAAATGGAGATGATCAGAATCATGCTACCAAACACAGTATTCGAGACTTGTAGTCATCTCATAACAATGACCAATGTTTTGATATGCTTGTAATGTGTTGATTTGCCTATTTGTTATCCCCTGGTTTGTAAAACCAGAAGGGGATTTTGTCATCATGTAATGTGCGTCTGTCTGTCTGTCTGTTTGTGGGGGGGGGGGGGGGGGGGGGGTGTGTGTGTGGGGGGGGGGGGGGGGGGGGGTGTGCGTGTGTGCCTTTTGGTTAGCCTTTTTTCCAAATGCTGTATCTGTAGAAAGGATGGACGGATTGACTTCAAACCTTCAGTGATAGGTAGGCCATGGTCAAACACTGTAGCTGCTTGTTTGGGGGTCTAATTTGCAAAGGTCATCTGAGGTCAAAGGTCATCTAGAGGTCAAATCGTAAAAATTGCCCGAATGCTGTATCTGTTGAAAGGATGGACGGATTGACTTCAAACCTTCAGTGATAGGTAGGCCATGGTCAAACACTGTAGCTGCTTGTTTGGGGGTCTAATTTGCAAAGGTCATCTGAGGTCAAAGGTCATCTAGAGGTCAAATCGTAAAAGTTGCCCGATTGACGTCAAACTTAGAAAAAAGAAACATGAACACCGGGTGAACATGTCTAAAATAAATTAGAGGTCATCCAAGGTCATCTGAGGTCAAAGGTCATCCAGAGGTCAAATTGTAAAAGTTGCCCGATTGATGTCAAACTTGGAGACAAGAAACATGAACACCAGGTGAACATGTCTAAAATAAATTAGAGGTCATCTGAGGTCAAAGGTCATCCAGAGGTCAAATCGTAAAAGTTGCCCGATTGACGTCAAACTTGGAGACAAGAAACATGAACACCGGGTGAACATGTCTAAAATAAATTAGAGGTCATCCGAGGTCAACGGTCATTAGAGGTCAACCAAGGTCAAAGGTCAACAAGGGGTTAGTGCAATGAACACCGTGGGAACATGTAAAAAATAATTAGAGGTCATCCGAGGTCATCCGAGGTCAAAGGTCATCCAGAGGTCAAATCGTTAAAGTTGACCGATTGACCTCAAACTTGGAGAAAAGAAACATGAACACCGGGGGGAACATGACCCATATATGACCGTTGACCTCATTTAGTTGATCTCCCAGCCAGGGGGATTCGCAAGTCGTGACTTGCAGTATTTTTTACATTGTGGCTAGACAGGTATTTTTGGTACATAGGTCCAGCTTGGATGGAGAAACAAAACGAGACCTGGATGGGTTAAGGTGATTTAGAATAGTTGCAATAAATGAAATAGATGTGTAATTAATACATTATTTTGTTGAATAGGGAGATAGAAATAATGGGATCCCTTAATATTTTAGGCTGATGCTCAGATCCTAGAAGACTAAATAACATTAATAGTCCCAATAACACGTTCAGTTGTGAGTGGTATTTATTTTTAGCTCTTTTTTAGAAGAATACTGTGCTGAAATGAGCGATAAAGTTCAGATGGGTTATGATATAAAAGGACATAAGCATTGTTTTGGGCATTTGCTTCATACATGTTACACAGAGAAGGAACACAGCAGCATTTATATGGCGGGCGATATGGAAATATCCTCTTAAAGGATGATGAACTTACTAAGAAAATCCAGGAAAGAGTCCCGGTGAATACTTCCAAAGCAGCTATCAATGTTAGACCACAGATAGTCAAAACCGTGGTTAGACAGGTCTTTTAGGGTTGCTACAATCATAATATTTTCAACGGTAATTGTCAATGGTTCAAATTTCTTTCTTCTGTCACAATCATTACATATTTTTTGTGCATGGACAAACTATGCGTTGACCTTGACGTATATGTGGATTTCGACCTGCTAATTAAACATCAACAAGTGGCATATCTATAAATATGTGTAAGTGGTTTCAACTTGGCAACACAGCTATACGGTGGCTGGGTGACATACATATATATATATATATATGCACCATAAATACAATTTTATTCCAAATAAATTACTTGAGCGGTTCTAAAGATAAAAAGCAAAACTATACTTGTCAGGTGGGTGGTATATCACATTTGAGAATTTACTACTTTTTACTTGTGTCTAAACAAGAAGCATTCAATTTGGTATGCTCAATATTTACCAACATTTTCACAAATATTTTGACCAAATTTACACACAAACAAAATACACATTAACATCAATTATTTTTATTTGGGGGACAAAATCAGATGACGTTTGAGCTGATTGGGAGGTGTGGGGGGGGGGGGGGGGCAACATGACCCTTAACATCAAACTTTATTAGGCACATGTTGAATGCTAGTTGTTTTATGAAAAAACCCTTTAGGGACAACAGTAATTCAACACATGCTGAACTGACTGCACAAGAAATCGTCTTTGGGGATCACTAACAAATGTGTTTTAACACATTTGTTAGTATTTTTATTCAAAGTTTATGATCCCAGTGAAAAGAACCACTGGGATCATAAACTTTGAATAAAAATATCTGGGAGGAGAAGGCTGTCCATGTGTTGTAAACTGATTTAAAAATAGTATCAAATACACATTAGGCCACAAGCATGGTTCTAGTAGAATCTGTGGCCAACAAGACTCAATGAAATCTATGCAAAGTACCCTAAAATGATGTACAGGTTGTCCCATTGAAAAGGGTGCACATGTTCTGCGTCATAACTCTCAAACTGTGTCAAATAAGTAATATAGTTATATTTAAACTCATGCAAATTTCAAATCCAAATCCAAAATGTTTTATGATCAAAACAATTACACATTATTTGAAAATCATATTTTTCTCTAAAAGTAACACAGCCTGATTTATAGTGCTCATAGTTTAACCTAAGTCACGTATGGGACGATCTTCTGGTTGCAAAAACATCTAACAACACTGTTGCCAACCAACCAGAAAAAGTGCAAAAAACTCAAAATTATCACTCCATTATCAGTGTTGATAAAAGAACAGTTAAAAGAACAGTTTGTTCTCAAAATGTCTGCTAAGGTATGTTTTAACTCTGGACTAAATAATGATAAATCCAATCTACATATTAATCTAACTTAATGAACATCTTCAACATGTTCAAACAACACATTTTTTCTTTGAATAAGCTCGTAAGGATTGTAGATATAAAGTAAAATTGAGATTATGGTCGAACAAATCCTACAATCAAGGAAAAAAAGGTTGGCACACTTTGTCCTAATTACAGAAAAAAAAACGCCCTCTCCCCGGAGGCAATGTTGATCCCAGTCATATTATCAGAAGCGTTGGCAGTTACCCCAACATTGATTGATGGGGGGTGGGGAAGGATACAGTGGCGTAACTAGGGTTTTTTCAGGGGGCAAGATTTCTTAAATTTTCGTAAAAGGTTGCCCCCAAAAAATTCCAAGTCAGTCACCTCGTTAATTTCACGTAAGTGGGGGGGGGGGGGGGGGGGGGGGGTGAAGTCAAAAAAATGTGCACGGTCACAAAATTTCGCACGGACACAAAATTTCGCAGTCCAAAAAGCACTGTAGTCAACAAATATTGGCCAATCCTCAGGGTTTTAAGCAGTTTTTACACAAAAAAATGTCATTTATTTTTAAAAACAAGGCGGAAATGGTCATTTTTAAATGGTTACCCCACATATAAACACTATATCCAAAGAGAGGGGCGGGGCACAACAAATTCTGTCAGGGGGGAGGGCAATTGCCCCCCCCCCCCCTGAGCTACGCCACTGGAAGGATATAAGAAAGGGGGAGATCTTTTGTTTTCTATTAAACTGTGCTATGTCCCCAAGTCTTTTATTCTGATCTCAATTGCGAGCACAGGGATAGTTGTAATAAGTTGCGTCAAGTGTGCCAACTATTATTTTCCTTGATTGTAGATGTTTACTCACATTTTAGACAGTGTCGGTTGACTTCTTCAGTAATGGCTTGATCCACTTCTTTTTCCTGTGAGAGTTGTTTTTCTCGTTCCCATGATGCAAAGTTGTGATGAGTGGATCGAACATGACGCTTAGAGAGTATAAATGCCCTTGATGTCGCATGTTAGGTCCCTCGTTGTATCTACTACGTTGCTTTTCGGATCCATCATTTTTGTCAGAGAAAGAAAAACAACGTTCATGGGGAAAAGAAGTGGACCAAGCCAGTACTGAGGAAGTCAACTAGGAAGTCAGCTGACCTGGTTGACGAGACTGTCTAAAATGTGAGTAAATATCTTGGATTTGTTCAACATTATCTCAATTTTACAAACACATTTTTTGCCTAAAACACTGTCTGAATATTAGACAATTCTGTATTTTGTCGGTTTCTACTTGAATCTACATCCTGTTACAATATTTCCGCCATTTTGAGAAGCTGTCAACAAGTTGTATCATATTCAAATAATGAAAATCAATCAATTTTTGACCCAAAAGATTTGTTGACAAAAACGGACCAAGTTCAACTAAATAAATTTTGAGTGTATGCAATATGTCTCATTTGCTTATCCTATCGAAAAATATGCTTGACTAAAGTTGATCACAGAAAGTCAAATTGTGCTAGTTTTTAAGAAGAAATTCTTCAAAGCGTTAAACATATATATCAGCAATTTTAAACATGGATGATTTCTTTCAAAAAACTGGCACAGGTTTGATATGTTTTGCTCATGGTCAATCAAGCATAACTCTGGATAGATTCAAGCAAATTTGACAAAACAAACTGCGTACAAAAGCTTATTTAGTTATCTTTAAGCTCGTACAAACACCAAATCCAAATACGAAATATGTTTCAAGATGACAATGACACTTTCCCCCAAAGGCATTTTTTTCTCTAAAAGTGGCCCAAACCCAATTTTGAGTGCTCGCTGTTGATCAAACATATTTTTTAATTGAGAAATATAATCACAATCAAATAAACGGCATTTGAAAGCCAACTAAATTATCTTTAGATTATATAACGAGTACAGCCAAATACTGAGTAATCATTGAGGGCAATGACGTGGAACATGTGCACCCTTTTTTTGGGACACCCTGAACGTCCTCTACAAACCTTGCTAGTTATTAAAAATAATCAAATCTATTGAGGGAAACCATGAAATCCTGTGATTCTTTTTGTCAATAATAGCAAACAAAATTATACTATTGGCATTGGTTTTCCTCATATTGTGGTTAATAATATTGTAAACATTTATTTCATTTTGAGTAAAGCTTTTTTACGACTAGTGAAACTCAATCAAAATCCATGTGCGAGGATCGTTCAAACAAAGACAGGACTAGCTTCAAGGAAGTACAATAATAAAGACGCAAATTAGCAAAAATGTATCCTAGAATTGTAAAAATAAAAATTCACAGCCTTTGAAATCCTTTCTACAGCCAGATATGCACTTATCATTGACTTATTTATTTACCTTTATTCACAGTCCATGCCAAAATGAAGAAGCAAATTTCCAAAGATAATTACAAACAATATATTGATACAAAACATATTTATTCAGAAATACAACATGTCATCTTGCCACGCCTGTTGGTGAATGCGAATGGAAAATCCCAGGTTATTTCTGTCACTACCAGCACCACTTCCTATCAACCTATGTAGGCTATACCAGTTTCCTGTGGATGTATCTATGAGGGTCATTCAATAAGTTCTACCTCCTCACTCATAACATCGCTAATATGAATGACAGCCTCATGACATTTGTCATGATTATAACTCTGAATCATAGCTGAATCCGAAAGATTTTGGACAACGGATACGGAAAATTACCCTAAAGATAAATACATGGTTTTTTTGTTTTCTCTCTGTATTGTATGATTAGATATAACGGCCTGATTTAAATAATGAACATAGAAAACAAGGGATGATTTCTGAATATAACACTGTATTATTATGTAAAACCAGATTGCAGGCAATATTAACATTTGTAGGTTTGCAATATCAACTAGGTAGTCAATGATAGAAAATTGTCTCTTCCAGAGACTTGACATCTATCCACTTAGTCCCGTATATTGAAGATCTATCTCTTAGTTCTTATGAAAAGCAAATAATGACTTTTGCAGCAGTTCTCTAGGGTAGGTTTGAAATTAATGACTGTCCTGGTCTGATTCTGGCTAATTAGAGGGCAGCCCCCCCCCCCAAGAAATCAGTCACCTTTATTGCTTATAGTCTGTTCAATAGATATCTGTAATTTAGAATGGTTTTAATTGACCGATAGATTACGTTTGTCTCTTAGAATTGGCCAATGAATAGCACTTATGAGACATGCTGTTTGTATTCCGTTTCTGTCGCACTAAATGGACGTTTGGTTTTGACTGCATCTCCAGAAAAGTACAACCCGTACTCTGACAAATTTACTATGAATTTGTAGCTGCGATTCAAAGCTACAATTGTAGAATATTTCATACGACTGGCTTATATAATAGTAAAGTAGGAGATAGAACTTATTGAATGACCCTCGTATTATATGTAATAGATACTAAAAGATCTAAAAAATAGCCAATTTGATGGGCAAAACAGTCCAATTGTATGTCTTGGACCAGATGAGAGCAACCATTAAGTTGAACACTGCTAGGGAGGGAGAATAGCAACCTACCATTAACCATCTGGACAACTAGATATGAACTTTTCAAGTAACAAGAAGAGTGTTTAAAAAGACAATAATCGCTTAGGGGTCGTTTCCATATACTCTATCACAGCTTATACTTATAGGGGGTTGAGTTTGAATGTAAGCGGACTTAAGATAAAGAAACAATATACACAGCGTTACACGGTGTCAAACCATGGAATTCTGTTAACGCGTGGTATAACCAGCTTAAGGGGGCTGTGCACTCTCAATTTTGTATTTTTCACTAATTTCACTTTTCTTCATTTTTCAAAACTTCATAGTGTTATCTATCAGTACATGAAAAGAAATTTTCAATTTCGAAATCCCAAAAGCCTATTTAGAAGGATTTAAATCCCTTAGTCTGATCATCTACAAAGTGGAATGGAAAAGTCTGCCCGCAGGGGATCAGCGAAATTCCCATGCGCCGCGTATCCCGTGAAAGTTTTGTTTTTCACGCAAATTAGCACGCGCCTGTTCGCTTAATACGCGACGCTGTTGTTTAGAATGCCGGCAATGCGTGCTGCGTTAACCACTATGTTTTTGGCGCGTTTTGAGGGCTTGGTCACACGCGTTGTTTACGCATCGGGGGCTTGACTTTTATCAAACCATCATTTTTTCCGGGGTGTGGCAGAAGCAAGTAATAAATAAAACAAGGCTTTGGGCAAGAGTTAGTGTCAAGGAGTTTGGAAAGAGAGTAGGAAAAAATAAAGGACAGAGAAAGATTTTTAATCCATGAAACATCAAGAAGTATCAAAAAGACTCACACTGGAGTTTTATCCGAAGGTGTTATGTTGTCTTTTTGTTTCCTTTCGATATTGTCCATGTCTGTCCCACTCGCCCGTCCATCCAAGACCTGTTTATTTAATTATTGTCATCACTAATTATGGTATCCCTATTACTTTTTATCGTTGTTTTGTTAGCTATGTTCTCAATTAGTTCAACTCGATGTACTAATTTGTCATTTTATATCAAACATAATATCAATTATAAGTGTCATTTGACATAGGCCTACATATTAATTATTATGGGCGAGTGTATGATCGGAGAAGCATAGTCGGGCAGGCCGATGTTATCATGGTTTATATTATAGTCTAACTTTGTATAGTTATGTGCACACGCGGCAATCTAAAACAAGGGGGTGGGGGTATATATAGGGAAGGGTAGGGCTGGACATCCTCTCCTGTATTTTAATATAATATCCATTATAAATCTTAATTTATTTCAGTTTGCGTTTGGGTGTTACGGTTTGGCCTATACGGTTTGGTAATATGCCATAATCATGATAATATCAAACAAAATAAGTGCCAAGATATTACCAGGTTAATCAAGTCATGTTTCTTCTATGCATCTTCCTAATATTTCATGGTTAAATTGAATAATAATATATAGGCCTATATATAAATTCGGGAACAAACCGATTGAAATTCTGACTGAACATGCTGAACAAAGGTCTTCCCATTTCGATCGCTAAAATGGCTCTTCATTCATATTTTTGAATCAATAAATCGTCTGAATGTTCTAAACTGAAAGCAAATGGGAAAGGGTGGGTTATGGTGGGAGAGGATGGTCTATACTGCTGTCCGTCGGACCCCCTCCCCCGCCCCCCCCCCCCCAAAATGGTAACGATGTTATGAGCATGAGATGTAAACAATAGGCCTAATTAATTAAATAGTGCATAGTTTCACCTTTGATATCCTTGTACTTTTTTGCCTTTCTCCCAATGAAAAAAGTATGCTTCAATCTGTAGGTGACAAGGCAATTTATAGGGATAGCTAATAAATAATAGGCCTAATACTATAGTACTATATATAATTGTTAATAATGGCAGTGTTTTGACCGTTATCATTGTTATCTTCAATAGATGGAAAACTCATTTTAAAGAGATCCAACCAAAATGCTTAAGGCAAATGGTATTTTCCCGTTGGACTTTGCCTTATACCAGGCTGAATTGCCGCCGATGAGTCCGAAATTTGAAAACGGGGAGGGGCGGTGCTCGAGACGTGTCGTCCTCAAAAACCCACCGCCAAATTGGGGGGGGGGGGGGGGGGGGGGGCCTCGATCCCTCCAACCCACTATAAGTCCTGCACTGTATTTCAAAAACCCTCGCCCCCTTCAACCCAGTGTATTTACAGAAAATAAAAGGGGCCGGGGGACACTCTACTGTTTAATACCTTCATATGTTCATAGTCATTTTACAAACCGTTAACCTTATTATCCTGCTTCATTAAACATTGAGTAATAAGTGTTATACCTAAACCTAATTCCCTTTTTCAGTTGCGCTGGCATATTGAGGGTCAAGTTCAGTGCAATTTTTGGCTTTTTACTTTGATAAAATCGGAATTCGTGACGTGACTTTGATCAGAAGCTTACCTGATTCCGTCCCTGAAGTAGAAGAAGAAGAACAAATTTATCAGACAGCTGCGACCAAACGACGTCATAATTAAATCTTCATCACTATTTCTCGCTTTCTCTCTTATTTTTCCAATTTTCTCACCTTTACTAAGTTTATACTAAATCTACAGGAAGGGCTGATTTTTACACCCAGAACTCGCTAACTGCGTCACGGTGCATTTGAAAATGATCACATTGATGAAGACTTGCAAACTGCACTGGGCCTATAATGATAAACTTTGATGATTAGCCGCAATGTTGCGCACAGAAATTAATACACGAGCGTGTAATATTTGTCAACTGGTTTAACGCGCACGCGTC